>CALNHX010002112.1:0-192280 GCA_940337035.1 Agriotes lineatus | reverse complement strand
TGCGCCACCACATTCGGACTGGATCGGGACAACAAATCAACACAGGTAGGTCCACTCTGAATGTGGAAGTAAGTAAGCCCACTTTTCTACTTTTGCCTTGGCACAACTTGAGGTAGCGACTGCAACAGCAGATGTGAACCTACCTTTGATGGCATAAACTTACACTTATCTGATTTCCTGTACAAAACATAAAAGAAGGCATGCAAACACCAATAAAAAACGATAAACAATTAACAATGGACTGTATTAAAATAATAAAGTATGTATAGCATTGAACATGAAAATGTTTACTGGTTACAATCACAAATAATCGACAAAAGGTGTTAGTTAGGTTAAAGACGCAAAGTTTAAACTAAACGCAAGTGACAAAACGACAACAATTGACATGACATTTAAAACAGTATTAACGTTAAGTTTTGCCACAAAAACTACTTTACATGAACGAAATTAGCAACAGTCCCTCAAGTAGTGACAAGGCAACAATGTTTACATTACTTTCAACGCAAAACAACTTATCAACAATGTTTACTCAAACTTTCAACTCAAGGCGACAAAATAATTCACCTTAAAATGGTAGTGTCAGTTTGACATCTTACACTTTAACCAACGAAAGCATAACTTGACGAAACTTCTCTTCTTCTTCTTCCTCTTATTATAGGCCAGTGGTCTGTTTTAACCACAAGGTGGTTCTATGAGCCCTCTTTGCCCTTAGCCCGGGTAGGTGGCTAGCCTTGCCCGTCGAAAGTGAGGAAGAGTTCCCTTGTTTAGGGGTTAACGACTACCACAGGTGTTAACGTGGTAGCCGGAGAGAGTACTATTTTTAAAATTCTAGACTTCGCCGGGATTTGAACCCGGGCCGGCCGCCTGAGAGGCGAGCATTCGCTCGCGGGGCCATCCGCTCACAAGACGAAACTTTACTTCAACAAATCACTGTAAACTTAAGGGCTAACATTTACCTTGATAGAAAATCAGATGTACGGGTTATTTTGGTTCTCCTCACCGGCAGTTCGCATTCTCAGACCAATGCCACGAATAAAAGGAAACAACTGGAAACTGCACGGAGCGGTATTCAAGCAGACGTGACGATATAAATCCCCGGAAGGGAAGAATGAAGCACCCTGCGACAGGTAGATGCGTAGCGGTATATTGTGACTTCACTACGATAATGATTTAGCGCGTCCATGGGGTTTTTACTTAATAATTCGCCATTGGCATACATTCTGAGGTACCAGCTCCACCGAACAAAAAAGGACCCTTGACTAAACATTTTACGACACTAACTTGACTGACTTGACGGCTAACATAGTTTCACTTTTTAACAATTTTGACTTACGACGGGGCCAAAGCCCCTCCGGAATCAACGTCTCAACGACTCGGGAACCGGACTGTGATTAAAGCTCCGCGCTAAAATGCGGGCACGTAATGAGACCACGCAATCGCTGCTTAACTTCGTTCCTTGTCTCGCTTAAGCCAAACGCTCGCAAGATTCCAAACTGATGCAACTAAATTTCGCTTACAAAATATATAAACATGTAAATCATGCAATCGGCTCACTGGAACCAGCAACTCATTAAGACGTAATAAAAGCCGATGACATCACCCATGCAGCATGTGAGAGCAGAACAAAGCTTGCTTTGTAAAACAAGCTTACGGAGAATTGAATTTCGAAGAACATAAAAAACTGTTATGCGTTAGCATATGAAATAAGCGGAAATAAGTATCGTAAGGACTGAAATTTTGAGTACACCACTGAACTATGAGTTTGAATTTGAAAAATGCTAGTATTTAGGCTCAAAATACAGAAAGTACTAGCTTCGGGAAATTGTTCTAACAATGTATCAGTCGTTGAATTAATAATATCAGTACATGTGCATTTAGTTCAATGCAAGAATAAGTATTGTTTGTTATAAAAATGTCACATGTAAAATTATAATTTTAGCCAATGCTTCCACAGTCTGAAGAAAAATACACTAAACCATATTAAATATATTCGTTTACCATCTTCAACACTCTTCTTTAAAAACGAATCAAGAATATATTGTGTTATTTTTAAGTAAGTAACTGTCCGGAAATGTAACTTCTTTGACCCCTTATCACTTATAATCTCATAAGAGCATTAATTCCTCTCGGTAATTTTTTAGAGTTTACTGAAACAACGTATTAATCGGCAAGAGCGGTACGCGAGAGCCGATTACGTTGTTCTGTGCACGATAAGAAAATTACCGGACATAAATTAATGCTAGAATGTAGATTCGGCAAGAAAATCGTAGCGACACGACCATAAAAAGTAAAATTTAAATTTTACTCGAAAATAAAATATCAAGTGATATCAAAAATGTATCCATAGTAAGTTGTTAATATGTTGGTGGCACTGTAAGTCTATGTCAAATTCGAGGTTAGCAGGTTAGGTTTCGCGTCAGTCTGTGTCAAAACTGACGCAAAACCTAACCTGCTAACCTCAAATTTGACATAGACTTACAGTGCCACTAACATATTAACAACTGTGAATGAGTGACTGTCAAAAAGTATCGCCTATTAATTTCAGTTAGGTTAGTCAACTTAAAAAAGATTATGAAGAAATTTTTTTGTTGGCTTAGACACCATACTAAAATTAATTTTTCTATTGGTTCTTAATTAGTGTCGTACGATTTTCAACATAATAACAGGCTTCATGGTATGTCGTTTCATCTTGTATTAATTTTCTAGATATCCATTATATTACAATCCCTTATATCTATTTCACAGTGTTAATTGAAGCTTATACTTACCAGTATGTGGAAATGAGTATATCTAGTAATACTTACGTGTATTTATTCAAAAATATTACAAAATATAGCACTTACATTTACAAAATTGGGATAATTATGGTATACATTGATTTATATTAATAGTTACTTTATTCAACAGGTAGAAACCCAGTTACAGAATAAAGATAAAAATATAACAAAACTAAATTAAAATTATAATTGTAATGCAATGACATACAGGTGCTTATTAAGGTTAGTTTGAAACTGATAAAATCCCAGCCCAAATATATCCAATTCGTTACAAAACTGGTTATACGTGTAACACATGGTAATGAACGGACTACAAAAATGATAATTAGAAAGATTCATTGTTACGTCTGTTAATACAAGGTACACGTATATTTAATTTGGCTAACAATTCCGGTGTAAAAGTTAGATTATTTACTATTTTAAACAAAAACAAAATGATTAATTGAACTCTTCTTAATTTTAGAGAAGAAGATGAGAATATAGATAATAATTCAGAGTAGCTATCGTCAAATTTTGATCCATTGATACGCCAATACACATATTTAAGAAATTTTTCTGAATTGTTTCAATTTTTTTAACTCGATAATTATAATACGGGTTCCATATAATAACACAATATTCAAGTTTTGATCTAATAAAACTGTTAAATAAATTCAATAAGGTTTTTGAATTCAAAAAATCCTGAGTATTTCTAAAAAGAAATCCCAGACTCCGATTGGCACTTAATATTAACGTGTCCACATGGTCATTGAAAGACAATTTATTATCGTAAGTTACCCCAAAATCCGTAAAGGTTGATACTCTTTTAATCGGTATAGAACCCAAAGTATATTCAAAATTTATAACATTCTGCTTTCTAGAATAAGTCATAGTAAAGCATTTCTTACTATTAAAAAGTAATTTGTTTTAATTGACCATTCCTAAATTGCATTAACATCAGCTTGTACTCTTTCAAAGTCCCCAACATTGTTGATGTTCTAAAAATTTTTAAGTCATCAGCATATAATAGAACTTCAGAGTTATTTACACAATATGTTATATCATTTATAAAGATTGAAAAAAGTAACGGGCCTAAAATGGATCCTTGGGGCACCCCAGAGGTAGCAAAAAAGTACTCAGAATTTATACCATTACAATAAACATATTGATGGCGGTTGGGTAACCCACTTGTTCCTGAACCATGAAAGACTCAATAAAAACTCATATTTTAGAAAATTCTTTATTTTAATATTATACACAAGGTTCTATTGATACATTACACAAAAAAATAAAAGTTTGTACAAAAACTGCCGTCCTTTATATAGGACATCAGGAAAAAGTATTACTTTGACTTTGTATGATAGTCAAGAAAACATTTCACGTGAAGTCCAATGTCACATTTTACACATCTTGTAGTGGTTTTAAGATGACAGTGGCGGCATCTGGTTTGTTTATCTTGGGGAATGACATAATGGTTTATTCCATCGAACCGTGAATCGGTGTTCTCCCTTTCACTTGGGCGACCCATTGAATAAGTGTTAGTTTTTTTGTTGGTTTCAAGTAGAAAAGTAGCTATTCTTCTTTTAAAAGCTAAATGGTCTAACTGCTGATTATGATCCATGATACGGCTAAGTTGCCATGCATTTTGTATTGTCATATCGATACAATGGGCGAATAAGCAAAAATACAATGTTTTGCCTCTAATTCCAGTGCGGTATAATGAAATGTTTTGATCACTTCTATCAACACCGCCCATATTCTTGTTGTACAGATTTATCATAAATGGCTGAGCTACTACACCTTTTCCAGTTGTAATTCAGAAAACATCAATTGTCATTCAGAAAGCGTCAAATGTATTTCAGATTAATCAAATGAATTTCAGAAATGGTCACATGTAATTCAGATTGATCAATTGTAATTCGGAAAGCGTCAGATGTAATTCAGAAAACGTCAGATGTAATTCAGAAAGCGTCAATTGTAATTCAGATTAATCAAATGAATTTCAGAAAAGGTCAGATGTAATTCAGATTGATCAACTGTAATTCAGAAAGCGTCAGATGTAATTCAGAAAACATCAATTGTAATTCAGAACTTAAAATAGTAAACTCTTGAATAAACAACATATTATTTCACATAGTTACCATGTCCTTAAAAAGTTTGGTAGTCATGAAAACTAACTGTTTTGGTTTATGTGCTTGTATATTATAATTGTCAAAGTGAAAAAGTTTAATAGGTATGGAATTGAGAGATAATTGCGAAATTTGTCGTGTATCTATGACACGGCATTCAATATTACGTACACTTCCGTGTCGCCATTTATTTCACATAAAGTGTTTTGAACTCAGCAATGCACCACAAGTCAACTGTCCTTTGTGCCGAACAGTGATAGCAGGAACAGAGCCTGTTCTGCGAAAACATTACAAACAACACTCTGAAGAAGACAGAAGGAGAATTGTAGAATGCGCCAACGGAGCAGATGACTGGGTAGCTTTGGCAGGTACATGAGGGATAAAGTACAAAACTGTATTCCGCTGGATTCGATCTGGACGGCCTACAATGCTTAGAAAAGGAGGAATAAAGCCTAACATTTTAACTGAAGAAGTAATTTCATGGATAGAAGCTGAATGTCACACTACGCTTAAAACAATACAAGAAAAGATAAGACAGAACTTCCACACAGAAGTCGGTATATCTACAATTGGAAACTATTTGGAAGGTAGATTGTTTACGCTAAAGCAGCTACATCGCGAAGCAACGACGATGAATTCAGTTGAAAATAAACACAAGAAAACGGAATATGTGCAAATTTTAAACAGGCATATTCAACAGGGTAAACAAATTGTTTGGATGGATCAAACCAATTTTAATTTGTTTTGTCGACGAACTAAGGGTTGCGCCCTTGTTGGTTCGAGAGCCGTTCAGCAAATGCCGTCAGGAAGAGGCCCCAATTGTTATATGTTTGTAATGAATGAAGTGGTGCAATAATTAGTCTTTATTGACAACAAACATTACATACGTCAAACTGGTTCGGTGCTCCAACGTGAACTGCCGCAGGCATGCGCCAGTCAGCTAAAGCCTGTTTTACGTGGGCGAGCTAAAGCATATATTACATCTCCCTTCTTTTATATAAACTATTCTTATTGTTTAACCTTAAGATATAGTAATACAACATAAATACAGATTAATTCAAAATATCAAAACTATGGTTTACAAACTAATTATTATAAAAAGTTCTAACTTAACAAGCTTACAGTTTTACTTAAAATAATGAAAATAGAATACCTTATACAAAATCTCTTAAATGGCTAGGTTTGTGTATGATCCTACCATATCGGGATCGTGTCACAATAGGTTTTATTTTTCCACTATTATTTATGATTTCAGTATTACTTACATTTTCACTATTACTACTTACATCCTCTTTTTCCTTTATCAAAGTATTATTACTGTTATTGTCTTCTGATCGAGTTTCATTATTATTTGGTATAAAACTATTTAATAATTCATCATAATTATTGTCTGTCACAAAATTGTTAGTGGTAAATTTGCGTAAAAATTTCCTATTCCTAATGAATTTTTTATCGCTATTATCTAACTGTACTAAGTATGATCTAGGTCTATCTTAATCAATATCAAGTATTTTACCACATGCCCATTTTTTATTTTCTAATTGTATCATTACTAGATCCATTGCATTGAGATTTGAGATGTCCTTAGCATTTCTGTTATAATAAAGTTTTTGAGTATGCTGACTTATTTTCAAGTGCTCATCATATTTACTTGTATTGAAATTAGGTTTTAAAAGATTTTCTTGTATCGGTAAGTGACCTTTTAGACGCCTACCAAAAAGTAATTGTGCTGGAGAAGGTAAATTATGACCAATCGGTGTGTTTCGATATTCCAATAATGTTAAATAAACATCTTTATTATCATGTAACGCTTTTTTCATTACGTTTTTTAGTGTTTGAACATGTCGTTCAATAAAACCGTTAGATTGAGGATACCTGGGAGTACTTGTTTGATGCGTTATTTCCCAATTTTTCAAAAAATTTTGAAAGTTTTGATTAACAAATTGTGGACCATTATCCGAATATAATAAATCTGGTTTTCCATGTCGTGCAAATATGGATTTCATGTGATGAACTATGATTTCACTTGTCGAATTATTATTAAGACAACATAATTCTGGAAATTTTGAATAAACGTCGACCACTAGTAGGTATTCTTTACCTTTAAACTGAAAAAGATCAGTTGCTACAAATTTCCATGGTCTGTTAGGAATTTCCTTACAAATTATAGATTCTTTCTGCTGACTGTTATGATGTGTCAGACAAGTTGGACAATTTTTAATTACATCTGTTATTTCTTTATTCATGAAAGGCCAAAAAATTAATTCATTTGCTCTTAAAAGAGTTTTATTGATTCCCATGTGATTGTAATGTAAACGATTTATCATTTCTGATCTTAACGATTTTGGAATTACAATTTGATTGTTTCTAAAAATAAGATTTTTTGCTTCAACTAATTCGTGACGATATTTCCAATAAGGCTTTATAATGTTTGCCAGTTGTTGTTTGTTTTCCGGCCAGCCCTCTTTAATAACTCGTAATAATTCTACTAATTCGTCATCCTTTTTTGTTTCTTTAGCCACATTATCAAATTGTTTTTTACTTATGCTTATGTAATCTATTAAATTAACTTGCGCTTCAAGTTCGGATTCGCTAATTATAAAATTTTTGTCATCATAACTTGATCTCGAAAGAGCATCAACTAAAAAAAGTTGTGAACCTGGTTTATATCTGACTTTAAAGTTATACATTTGCAAATTTAGTAAAAGTCTTTGTAATCTGAGTGGACACTTATTCAGAGGTTTGATAAAAATTGCCTCCAGTGGTTTGTGGTCTGTCTCAACTAAGAATTGTTTACCATATAAGTACTGATGGAAACGTTGACAACCAAACGCTATTGCCAGTAGCTCCTTTTCAATTTGAGCATATTTAATTTGAGCTTCTGTCAGTGATTTGGAAGCGTATGCTACTGGGCCATCTTTTTGTAAGATTACGGCTCCTAACCCATTCTTTGAGCTATCTACCGAAAGAGTTACGGTTTCTTCTGGATTATAATACTGTAATACTGGACTATTTGAAAGTTTTTCTTTTAAATTATTAAATTCACTTTCGTGATTATGACACCATAACCATTCTACATTTTTCTTAGTTAACTGTCTCAGATTATACGTTAAGTTGCTTAAATTAGGAATAAATTTTGATACATAAGTAACCATGCCTAAAAAGCGAGACAATTCTTTAGAATTTTGTGGTTTGGGAATTTGTTTTATAGCTTCAATTTTATCGGTGTCGGCTTTGATACCCATGCTTGTCAAAATATGACCTACATATTTTATTTCAATTAGCCTGAACTTACACTTGTCTTTGTTTAATTTTACCCCTTTTTCATTAGCCCTTACTAAAACTTGTTTCAGAATTTTGTCATGCTCTGATATTGTGCTGCCAAAAATGATTAAATCGTCGATATATATTTTGACTCCTTTTATATCTTTAAATATTTCTGTAAACACTCTATGAAAAATTTCAGGTGCACAGGACAAGCCAAAAGGTAATCTTAGAAAACGAAACCTCCCGAAAGGAGTGGCAAACGTAGTTAATTTTGAGGAAAATTCACTTAATTCGATCTGCCAAAAACCCTTGTTTGCGTCAAGAACTGAAAAATATTTCATGCCTTTTAAATCATGAGTGAGTTCTTCAAAAGTTGGTAATTGATAATGCTCCCGTAAGATTGACTCATTCAAATTTTGTGGATCCAGACATATTCTAATTTTACCATTAGGTTTATTTACTAACACTATTGGATTTACAAACTCCGTTGGTTCAGTTATTGCGCATATGATTTCATCATTAACCATTCGTTGTAATTCATTTTCCAACAATTTTAATTGTTGGTATGGGACTTTCCTGCAAGGTACAGTTACCGATTGATAATTTTCTTTTAGTTTAAATTCACATGGTTCCATTTTTATTTTTCCCACACCTTTAAATAGGTCAGCATGTTCGTTAATTAGCTCCTAAATATCACAAGGCTTTTCATTATTAATACATTCAATTTCATCAACATTTAGCTTTACTAATTTTAATAACTGTATACTGTGTATACCTAAAATTGGAACTGATTTTACATCTGTATCAATTATTACAAAATTCAAAGTTTCAATTAGCTTATTTACCTTTACAAGTAATTTGCATGAACCAATAACTTTTAATTTATCGCCCCCATAATTCTTTACTACGATATTACATCTTTCTATTTTTTTATCTAGTCCCAATGCCAGAAAAATATGTTTTGGAATTACATTTATGTGAGCTCCCGTGTCTAATTTACCAATCGTTTTCTTTATTTATTACATTTACATCGAGCGAACCTAGAATATAATTCTCTACCTCTTCAGTACCTGTCATTTCATTATTACTACTTTCTACAGCATGCACATTTCTAGAAATTTGTGATTTACATTGCCTAGCAAAATGATTAGGTCTCTTACATTTACTGCACGTTTTACCATAAGCTGGGCACTTGCTTTCATGCTTGAATCCACAGCGTCCGCAAGAATTGTTGCGTCCTTGGCTGCCATTTGAATTCGATTGCCTGCCTTGATGGTCGTTTCCTGGATTTTGCTTGTTCGCGCAACTCACGTTGCTGCTGCTTGCTGTAGGCCTGCTTTCATGGTTTCCGGTACGTGGGCGGTGTTTCTGGTTCCATCTTTTTCTTCTTTCACCAAATTCCAATACTTCTGTCTTGTGCACTAATTGTTTGATGTGGGCCTCTGTTTGTTCAGCCGCTTTGCATATGCCAATTGCTTTGTTTAAATCGAGGTCAGATTCCCGTAGCAGACGGTCCTTTATTCTTTTTTCTCTTATGCCGCACACTATTCTGTCCTTTATTAATCCATCTTTGAGGGTTGCGTAGTCACAATTTGCCGCAATTTTTCTCAGATCACCCAAAAATGCATCGAATGTTTCACCTGGCAGTTGAACTCTGGTGTTAAACTTATGGCGTTCGATACTCGTATTTGTTTTTGGTATAAAATACCCATGCAAATATTTTAGAATTTCTTCAGGGTCCTTTTTCTCTTCTGCAGTAATTTCTAAGGTTTCCAGGATTGCCTTTGCCTCCCGTCCCATACAGTGAAGAAGTACTGCTGCTTGCACTGGTTTTCGTTTTTCACTACCACCTGTAGCCATCATGTAGATATTATAATCATCTTGAAATACTTTCCAATTCACTCCTAAATCACCTTCCATATTCATTGGCTTCGGTTGTTTTAGGAACTCCATCTTGAATTTCCGCGAATTGTTGTTGTTTTTAGTATTTACTTCCCGAGTTCACGTAATTTTATTTCTTTCACCAGTTTTATTTGTTTATTTAAATCGACCATGTTATATGTTTGTAATGAATGAAGTGGTGCAATAATTAGTCTTTATTGACAACAAACATTACATACGTCAAACTGGTTCGGTGCTCCAACGTGAACTGCCGCAGGCATGCGCCAGTCAGCTAAAGCCTGTTTTACGTGGGCGAGCTAAAGCATATATTACACCAATGTTCATCTAATTGGAGCTATTTCAGCAGTAGGCATTGTGGCGATGGAGAGAAGGAGGGGTTCATTCACAGTTGTGTCAGCAAATGCTTGGGTAGCGATCCTTTTGCATCGTTGGCAAGAGATGGGTAATGAACCAAACGACTTAGTGGTAGTGTGCGATAATGCAGCACTGCAACACTGTTGCGCCTAGCACCATATTCGCCTATACTTAATCCTATTGAGACAATATGGTCAAAGGAAAAATCCTTCGTAAAGTGTAATCTGAGAGTACCTCAAGTTGTAGCTCCTGGAATTGAAGAGCAAAGGCTCATCTATCTGGAAGGAATTATTGACCAGGCGAAAAATTCCATTGTGGGGGGAGATTGTGGTCAAGCGGCACAGCATACCACAGTTTACCACGCTGCAGCTTTGGCAATGGAAAATATGCCAGTAGGCCGTTACAGTTTTGCAAAAGTTTAATACATATATTAGTTTTATTGTGAAGATTAAAAAAATAATAAATGTTTTCAAATTAAGGTAGATGCTTTCTTAATTACACTTGACGCTTTCTGAATTCCATCTGACGCTTTCTGAATTACAATTGATCAATCTGAATTACATGTGAGCTTTTCTGAAATTCATTTGATTAATCTGAATTACAATTGACGCTTTCTAAATTACACCTAACGCTTTCTGAATTACACCTGATGCTTTCCGAATTACAATTGATCAATCTGAATTACATGTGATGCTTTCTGATTTACAATTAAAAAATCTGAATTACATCTGACCTTTTCTGAAATTCACTTGACTAATCTGATTTACAATTGACGCTTTCTGATTTACAAATGGAAAAGGTGTAGTACTGTCTTTTTTTCTTACTGGGAGTACCTTTTTACCATGCGAATAGGATTGACACCAACAGCATTTGATGCTAAGGACACTATGCTGTTATCATGCCAACATAGGACAGTCAGATTTTTATTAAGTAGTAATTGTAGTAATGCGTTCCCCTTGCACACTTTTTCATTTCAGCTGCTCATTTCAAAGGATTTTTCACAATTCTATTGCTTCGAATTGTACCAGTTCCCCAAATGCCATTTGCGGATAATTGTTCAAACAGCAGCATACTTGAGAAGAAATTGTCAAAAAAGGTATGAAATCTACTATTTGGCCACCGACTTCTAAGGGCATTTACATAGGTAAGCACTACGCCAGCACCTACTCCCAATTCCTTATGTTCTGGTGACACGTGAGTGGACGCTCCCTGATACGGTTCAAACCAATTTATATATCCATTTCGTGTACAGCCTACCCAAATCTTGTACCCCCATCGTATAGGCTTACCCCTTATGAACGGTTTAGCGCCATGGCGCCCAAAGTAGGGCACCATTGCTTCATCAATGCTGTGGTGTTCTTTATGTGGTGCAAATTTCAAAAAGTTTTTGTTTAGTGCTGCGAAAAGTGGTCGTTATTTTTGCAAATTTATCATTAGGAGCAAGGTTACTGTTATCAGCTATATGAAATACTTTCATGATATAGTCAAACCTATCTCTAGAAAAAGCTTTAGACACTAGTTGGTTATACACATCCTTGTCTTTTTCCCAAAACATTCTTCTTCTGGGGTACGGTACATAACCGCTCAGTATAAGGACTCCAACAAAAGCTTTTCATTTCTGATACAGTTATTGCTTTATTTTTTACATTCTTCATTGCCGCATATCTATTTGATTCACCAGTTAACATATTAAAAATGTTCTCATCAAAAAGACTGAAAAATAGCGAAACTGGTGATTGTTCCTTATTATTTTCTAGTTCTAATTGTTCAAACGGCTCAGACTGATTAGAATCGGGCACATGAGAGTCCGTCCAATTGAAAACTTTAGCAGATTTTGAAACTGACGATTTAGTCTTAGTAGCTAACCTTGACAAAAGAATATTGTCATCATCGGAGTCTGAATCTTCGAGCTGAGAAGACACTTGTACTTCAGCTGGTGTTCGTAACTGTGAGGAAGGTAAGTTATCTGGAGACATTGTATCTTCAGCTCCTGAATCTTTATCAGTCTCAGCTCCGTCATCTGTCTGCTGAAGGGTATGGAAAATCATCGTCTTCTATCATCGCCAGCGCCTCGTGCAACGTAAGACCTCTAAATCAACATAAAAATTATAAAAAACAAAAATCTTTAATAAATAATAATAGAAGCCGCGTGGTGCTGTTGGGTAAGCGCCAGACTTGCATTAAGCAAGTCCTCGGTTCGAATCCCGCGAGGGCCGGAATTTTTCCGCCTTGGTGATTGGAATCGGGCTCGGTGAGACTATTCACAGTTGGGCACCAAATTAACTGTGCTCTACTCAGAACCACAGACCTAAAAGATAGAGTAACAAGGTCAACACATCACCAATACACATACTTCATACAATGGTTGCTGCGCAAGTACCAAAGGCGCGATCCAACTCTGTATCCCGAATCCGGGGCAAGTTGAGCATTCTACCGCCAGATGCCAGCGCATAAAGCACCAGCCTCGACACCGCAAGGTAAATGAGGTTACAGATAATACATACATACATACAATTATAGTAGGATATATTCCTGATGTACTACATTTAGGACGGCAATATGTAACCTCACTTTTTTAACGGTAATCATGCGGCATTTGACGTGGGAGTGTATTAACAGCAATATTAGGGTTTATATGATATACTAGCTATGGAAATGGTTAATAAAACCAAGTATATTGATTTTTTCACTTGCGATCAAACGGGGTGACTTTGAACAATTTTTTTCCTTTTTATTTTATAACTCGATGTGTATTCAAGATATCAAGTTGATTTTTTTTTAAAGTTGGGTCTTAAGCTGTGCTTGAAGTACTGAAAAGTACAACTTGCTGTAAATATTCCAAATATTTTTAATTTTAAGTTTTTGACCGTTCAAACTCAACCCGTGGGTCGGGGTTAGTTTGAACACTTACACTAAATGTATTATATCTCAAGTTAGAAGCAATGAGTGTTCAATCTGACCCCACCATGTGAAAGAGGGCACAAAATAACATAAGTAAATGTGTTTAGTTAATTTTTACTTTCATTGGTTGAGGAATAAACACCATTTAAAGAAATTTTATTTTTCATTAACTTTATTTCTGACAGTTGAAACCCAAACAATAAAACAATATTTCCCTAACAATTTATATTGAAAAGATTCTCTGAAAGGTATAGAACAATACAGTTTTCGCAGATTTGGAATCGGATACGAAAATACAAAAAAATAAGCTTAACAAATGTCGTAACCGAAGAATGAAACAGGAAATTCAAGACGGCCTCTACTATCAGTTGTTGGAGAAGGAAGGATTCTTAAAATATCTTGTTTGTCGATTTCTGAGATGTCATCGACAAGAGGCCAATAAAATTTATATGATTTGTCATCGTCAAACTTGGAAATCCACCGCCGCATAAATTTAACCTCGATTGAATTATTAATTGCAAGAGCAACATAGTATTTGTTCCGGAACTTGGTCATGAATTTTAAAAGCACATACTTATTTGTCAAATCATTAAATGCATGTTCATCATCGACATTGTCCACTTCCATTTTACGTATCATATCCTGTCTCCAGGATTCCGAATTGTTACTATCATCGGAATCGTTATACACAACTTCCTCATCTTCCTCACTTGCTGAATCCTCAGTGGCAGCAATTATTTTATCCTTTTTTGTGGCGATTTTAGAAGTGCAGGGTTGCCGAAGATCATCAAGATACCCTTCTTCGTTCAAATCTGCTTGGAGTTTCTCAATTCTAGGTTTCTTTTTAAGGCCAAGGCGCCCTTTATTTGATTGCTTCTTATTTTTAGCCTCATTCTGAGCAGCAACCAAAACATCGTATTCTTCCACAGAAAGGCTTTTTCCTGGTTGAATCTGCACTTTCTTGCGTCTCACAGTTGCATTGGTCGTTTTCTTGTTGCGATTTTCTTGCAGGATTGATATGACAGTGTCATTTAAGGCACGATTGAAATGTTGGTCTTTACCATTAGCAGTGGTAGTTGGTAGTTTCTTAGACACCTCTTCAGGGTTAAAAGGTTAAATGCCGGTAGTCCTAAATCCACTTTTTAAATTATTGTTAGCGGTTTCCGAAATCTTGTTCATAACTGCCCTTAACAAGGATGGAAACTGTTCCTTTGGAAAAGTTCCTGAATGGCCCTGACTCTCTCGCCAACTTGTTAATGTTTTTCGCCAAATACGCTTCAATCCAGCAAAGAAGGCAACATCCAAAGGTTGTGCAATGTGGGTGCAGGTTGGTGGTAGGCATGCAAATTTGATATTATTTTCTAAGGCACAACCCACAACAAAAGGGGAAAACTGGCTGGAAAGATTGACCCCTACAAGTACAAGGAATAAGCTCAGATATGTAATTGGTAGATACAGCTAAAAGATTGTGATTGATTGTGTTTCTAGACTCATGCATATGTACTACTTTCTCTATATAAAAAATAAGAACCTAATTATGCAATTTATTATTAAATAGATATTATTAAATAACACAAGATCACCAACACACACCTCACACAATGGATGCTGCGCAAGCACCAAAGGCGCGCTGCAATTCTGTTTTCCGAATCCGGGGCAAGTGGAGCATAGCACCGCCAGACGGAAGCATATAAAGCACCAACCTCTACACTGCAAGGTTAAATTAGGTTACAGATAATACATACATACAAATAACACAAGATGGTTCATTTTTTATGAATACTTGCACCTGAACCTTGAATTCGTTCTGTTATTTTCAGTGCATCTATAATTAAGAACACAGTCTTTAAGAAATGGCTTATTTTCTACTTCCTCCTTTAGAAAATCAAAAACTTCTTGCAAAAGCCTGCATCACAATATTATATTTGGACATCCATTTCCGAATTGTGCGTGCATTCGGTAAATGGAATGTCTGTTGTAGAAATCTAAATGCTTTTGTGGAATAAAAATATAAAGTCAAGGCAAATAGTTTTATTTTTGTACTGTACTTCCTGTGATTGGCTTGGTTTAATATAAACTAATGGGAAAGTTATTTTCCAACACAGAAACTAATTCGGTAGACCCTAATTTATTTCTTTTTAAAGCAGCAATAAGACCATGCAAGGTTTTGATTTTGTAATTGCGACGCCTAACTTTTTGTTGTAGATTTTTCACCTTGTGCACTTTTTTTACGAATAACCTGGCCACGAAGTTTGTTCAGTTTGAGTTGTTTGATCAACCAACCAGTGACTCAGAGATGGTATATAATCCACATCCATTGTTTTTTCGGTTTTCTGCCAGAATTTATAAATTGTAACACACATTGGCCATTATTAAACCCTAAAAACGAGACCTGTACAAAAAAGAGCCTTGAGAGTGTTGGCGGGAGCGAGTCAGTTAGACAGTTGTAAACCATTGTTTAAAAAATATAACATATTAACGCTACCGTCAGCAATACTATATTGTAATCTATTATACATAAAAGAACATTATGGCGATTATACAAAAAACGGCGATGCCCATGGTTACGACACCCGCAGTCGAGGCGATATACAGGTTCCGCAGCAGAGACTAACGTCCACTAAACGAAATAATTTCGGAATAGGATTATTTAATTCGCTTCCTAGTACTCTCAAAAATGCCCCAACAAAACTCTTCAAAGTTAAGCTTAAAAAACATCTTCTGGCCAATGTCTACTATGAACTTTCCGATTTCAGATTTGTTGAAAATTAAGACTGTCTTGTTTTATTGACTTTAGTATTTTTGTTGTTAATGTATTTATCTGTAGTTGACTATTTCTGTAAATGCATTGTACTTTTTTATTTTTATATTTTTATATTTAAACTGAAATTGTGACATATCTAAGCACCACGGTGTATATTATGATGAATAAATACAATACAATACAATACAATACCTGTTTATCTTGAACATTTTTTATACAGATGTTGTGGAAAATTAAACACTGAAGGTACAGCGTCTGGTTTTAAGCGACGAACAACTGCTCTTGACCACATCAAATAATCACTCTAATTGAAATGTGAAATACAAATTCGACTACTTGAAGTTGGAGTCCAATTCTCTCTTCTAATAGCAAGAATTCACTGTTTTAAATTGTCAGACCTTTTAAACGGGAAACTGTAAGAAAAGTAATAATACTTTAGCTCGCTCACATAACCTTACTTAATCAAGCCACTTTCAAATACATTTTTACACTACCTAGTAGGACTTTATACGAAATACCTACGAATGAAACTGAACGCCACTTCCTTTTTGTTCCAAGGTTTTCCACCCATAAGCAACGCAGTATTTCGCCATTTTTTATAAAGTAAAAATCACAACCAATTTCACAACATTTACTGTAGTAACAGGTAAGAGAGAGAGAGTAAGAAGCAATAAAAGTGAATAGAGAATACGCTACAACGGCGCGTTGCCTAGCCGTAAAACCAGAATTGTGACGTAAATGGGTGCTGACCAATCCAGTGTCACTTATAATATCTTTATCCTTGCAATAAAGCCACATTCACATATTTTTTCTGTAACTAATGTCCCCTATTGGTAATATTTATCACTCCATAGACTTTGTACAAAAAATTACATGTCACAAGTGATATGCCTATATACAAGGTAAATTTAAAATGCCGGAAAAACTACACGTGGCGATATTCTTTGTAATATTCTGAGTCGAAAATCTTAATGCTAAAATATTGGATTGGCCTTGATGGGTCCTCACTAGTGGCAGATAAAATGTCTTTTTTTTAATCGGCAGTGAAGAACGTCGAAAACGGCGGTGAAGTAATCCATTGTTTGTTACAGAAAAATGTAACTCAATCGACACTGATCGTACTAAATACAAAATCGGGGTAAACGAGTAAAGGGTTCGCCGGTTTTCGCAATGTCACAGATCTTAAAATGTCTCGAAACAGATGGAAGTGTTTCTGTTACCCTCAAGCCGGCTCAATCGAGAAGGGGTGGTTCGATAGCTCAAAGAAAACCGACGGCAACACTTACCCTCCGCTCATACTCAAAATAATATTGCTCCAGGCGCCACTCGCTTTTGGAAGAATAGCTTTCGTGACCCAAAGCGAGAAAATTCACGGAAGCTGTAAGAAGTTCCCTCAGGTTCGCTGCAATCCACCCCAGCGTCGCTCGCCAAGCTCCCTCCATGTCGGCAGATGCAAACGAAGAGTGGCCTTGAAATCAAGTGACTTACCTTAATGGCCACCCTCCTAAAAGGTTAAAAAAACACTGACACCAGTCCAAATCTTAGAGCTTGCTTAATTAAAGGGCGTGCTTTAGCTTTACACTCATTTACAAGCGGCCTTTGCCGTAACTGGTTGAAGACCAAGGATTTCGGAAATGTAACAAATAGTCTAGTCAAGTATTCAGAAAATCGAAGTTTTAGAAGCATTTCATATTACTTTCGGGTAAAAGGTTTTTTCCCCCTATTTCGACCCTGCTGAATCCGAAAATGCCGGTTGCCCAAGCGAAATGCTGACCGGAAGTGAGATATCCAATATGGCGGCCAATATAGCGCCGAAACCCTAAATCGGGGTTGTAACGCCCCACTTTGACATAGGAACGCGTCCAAAATGTGTAGTTGTATGTTTTTGAGCATGAGGAATTCAAAAATACACTGTAAAAAACATTGGTTAAGTTTATTCAAGATGGCAGCCAAGATGGCGCCATCACCCTTATACTCCATTTTGACGTAAAAACGAGTGTGACGTGTCTCGATATATGTTTTCAAACATTGGGATTTCAAAAATGAACTCCAAAACAACGTTTGAACTAAGCTTTATTTTAAATATTTTCGAAAATGAAACAAACAAGCAAACAAAAACTTACAGAAACCAAAAAAGATTGCTGTGTATCTCCTGAATTAAGGCAGGTACGTTTGCAGGGATTACAGAGTTTTAAGCAAGGGACGTTTGCTTTCCTGCAACTGCAGTTCTTTGAGTTACAAAGTCCTTTACAGTCCACGTCTTAGGAATAGGATCTAGTGTCATGAAACGTGGAACAACTTACTGTCCGTCAATGGTCCAGCCACAGTCTTCAAGCAATGAAAGAGATGGCTTGGTAAGGTGACCATTCTCCCAAACACATACCTGCCAATTTAGAAATAGATTAAATAACGTCTTGACAGTCTTTTGACTTTGATATTTATAGTAGATAAATAAAATAAAATGTTGTATATATTCCGTGTTTTTTTGAATTAGCCTATAATATAATCTATATTAAACTATTAAGAAATTTGAAGCTATGTGTATTTGTATACTAGGTCAGTCAGTCGGTCGGTTGGTCGATCGGTCGATCATCTTACTGTGTATAGCTTTTTCTAGTTTAGATACTTTTGGAACATATGTGACTTTTAAAGCTAGAGACTTCATCTAGTTACAGGTACTTTCTTATGGAACACTCTGTATGTTGGTAGCACTGCTCTGTAGATAGAGATAGATATATACTTTTTAAGGAATACTCGGTATGTTGGTATAACACCGCTTTGTAGACAGGGATAGGCATATACCTTTATCCGTGGTAGAGAGAGACAGACTACCCTCATGGTTGTGAGTTAAAGGTGAGGAGGTGCGGCGCTAGAATTGATACAAACCCTTTATTTATAGCAAGGCATTCGACACTATTAATCATAGGTTGCTTTTAGCTAAACTCCGGTATTACGGCTGCGATGATACCGTATGCGAGTGAATACCAAACTATCTTTCTGAGTGTACGCAACAAGTTAAAATTCAAAATGATCTATCCGTAGAGCTGAATGTTACCCAAGGAGTACCCCAAGGTAATATTCTTGGTCCTATTCTTTTTACATTATTTACTGCCTATTTCCTTGATCATTTGATTGCCAGCTTCTATACGCGGATGATACGCAATTATATATTTCCTAGGATCCATCTCAAATTATCTACGCTGCTGAAATTATAAACCAGAATTTAGCTAGCATCTCCGTGTGATACACGAGCAATGGTGTAACTATTAATCCATCGAAATCTGTGGTTATGCGCGTTGATTCAACCGTAATGCGAAATAGGGCTCTTTCTTATCTTAACACTAACATTGTGATTGGTGATAGTCGGTGATAGTATTATAATTTCTCCGAATGTGTAAAAAGTCTTGGTGTGTGGCTCGATTGCAATTTAAATTTCGAATCTCATAAGTGACCAAATTGAAGAAGGTGTGGTGCAAAGAGTAGTGGAAAAAATCCTAACCTCGAAGGTCACTATGGACTTAATAATACAAAATATAGTGGAACGAGTGAAGCAGCAATTCGAAGAACGAATAGAAACTCTGAAAACCAAAGTGATAACCCCTGAAAAAGAAGTGGATAAGCTTAATAACAAGTTTCGTGATAAAGCTGATGAACTTGAGCAGTATTCAAGGATAAATAACCTCAGAGTTTTTGGTATACCCGAAATGGCAGGTGAAAACACCGATGACGAGATCATTAAGCTTTGCAAGAATAAACTGGCTATA
Source organism: Agriotes lineatus (assembly GCA_940337035.1). Classification (NCBI taxonomy): domain Eukaryota; kingdom Metazoa; phylum Arthropoda; class Insecta; order Coleoptera; family Elateridae; genus Agriotes; species Agriotes lineatus. The sequence goes on along the minus strand of CALNHX010002112.1, from coordinate 172,443 downwards.
GATATCTCTCCGGAAGACATAGATTGCAGCCACCGTTTGATGGGCAGGGAAGACGGAATACGTCCCATCATTGTCAAATTTAGAAGCCGCAATGTTCGCAATCAAATCTTCAATTCGAAGAAAAAACTGAAGGGGACTAAGGCAATCATTCGTGAGGACCTAACTCGGGAGAGGGCATCTATATTAAGGGAAGCTGTGAAACGATTCACCACAAAAAAAGTTTGGTCCTTGCAAAGTAAAATTTGCATAAAGTCTGGCAATAAAATTTTAAAAATATGTAGGTTAGATGACCTCAATAAAATTCGAATGTAAAATTCTGCAGCAGTGCTGTGCAATTCTGATTGTGCTATCACTCGGCGCAATGGTACCCGTTGATTATATTTCTTATCTTGTACTAGCACGGAATAATTTAATTTTGTTTTACAATTATAGCAATATATGAGTAATTTTACATTTACGCATCTAAATGCTCGCTCGTTGTGTGCTCATATAATTGAAGTTAGAGATTTGATAATTACTAATAATTATGATATCATGGGCATTTCTGAAACCTTGCTAAAAAGTTCAGTTTCAAGCAATATGTGATATTTTAGGCTATGAATTGGTGCGTTTAGATAGTGATGTTTCGGGAGGAAGAGGGATTGCGTTTTACATTAATTCTAATCTAAAATTTTCTTTGGTAGAACCTATTTTTAAACACGATACTTTTGAGTCGCTGTGGATTGCTGTTCCTGTTAAACAGGAACTGTTTCTGTTTGGTGTGATTTATAAATCGCCCAGCACCAGTAACTCTAAATTTGTAGACGAGTTTGAGGAGTGTCTTTCTTTGGTTTCACCATCGTACAATGAAGTTTTTTGTACGGGGGTTTTAATTTAAATGTATTAAATCTGAATAAGAATATTAATAAAAAATTCTTAACCGTGATAGAAGCACTCGGTTTTACTCAAATTATTGACAAACCCACTCGTATCACAGCTACCACTTCCACCAGCATTGGTTTAATTATTGTTACGGATCCGAATTTAGTTGGCAGTCATGGCGTGGTCGACACTATGGATTTAGTGACCATTCTTGAGTTGTTTGTTCTATTAATGTTGAATCCGCTCAAAAACGTAACCCAACTACACGACTTTATCGTGATTTTAAAAACTTTGATATCGATTTATTTAATTTACATTTAGCTAATGCTCTTTGGGAAATACTATACGAACTTAACAATATTGACGAAAAAGTGAATTTTTTATCGCATTTAATAATTGAAATATTCGATATTCATGCATCTTATAAATTGGTTAAATTATCAAAACCTCCCGCACCTTGGCTTACCGATAATGTGAAATTAATGATTTCACTTCGAAACAAAGCCTTCAGCAAATTTAACAGAACAAAAAACCCTACGCATTGGAGTTACTACAAAACACTCCGTAACTATACGACTAGTGCAATTCGCAGAGAAAAGAAGGCCTTCTTAAATTACACCTTTCAAGAAACTAAGAGTAAAAAAATGTTATGGCGAAAATTAAATCATTTAAATATTCACACGATAACAAAAGCTAACGATCTCCCAAATCATCTTTCTGACGTGAACAAGATTAATACTTATTTTACTGAATCAGTACAACAATTATCTAAAAGTCCTAATCAAAACTTGGTGGATTATTATAAGGCAAACATAAAAGTTGACTCGGAAACCACCTTTATATTCTCTCAAGTTACAGAGGGCATTGTTCTAAAAATAATTGATAGTATTAAGACTAATTCTACCGGTTTTGACAATATTAAAATCAAAATGATTACGTTATGCTCTCCAGTTTTATTGCCGCACTTAACTCATATTATCAATAACTGTTTAGATCGTAGTTATGTACTGTTTGAGGCTTTCGCGGTTACTCGAATTATTCTCCTTAGCATAGGATTTCGGCTTAGACCGCGTAGTATTTGTATATGAACATTCCATATGTGCATCCATATTCACTAACGTTTCGCAAGACCTTGCAGCTTGCATCATCAAAGTGAAAATAGCACTAAGAACCGAAGGTCGGTGTGGAGCTATTTATAGTCCTCTGTGCCAGGCGCGCGGAGTGGCGTAACGCTGGTTGGTCATCCGAGTGCAACGTAATCCGTGGGGCGTGGTCGTATGACGCACAGTGGTTGTAATGCTTTAGATCGTGTATCACAGGGGTCCACGTTTTACTAAGTTTAAAGCCATCTTCCCTGTTGATATTATTTGGAGGTTTTTCTATTTCTATGGCTTCACGTGTCACTCGCGAGAAGTAATGAGGTATTCTGGCAAGTACTCTGGCCTGCTCAAATTCTAGAGTGTGCCCATTTGTAAATGCTGGGTGTTCATATACAAATACTACGCGGCCTAAACCGAAATCCTATGCTAAGGAGAATAGATCGTAGTTGTTTTCCGGCTTCATGGAAAGAAGCTAAAGTTCTGCCGCTACCTTAAAATTACTTCTCCACTCGAATTTAAAGACTTGAGACCCATATCTATTCTACCAGTGCTCTCAAAAATACTTGAAAAGGTTGTGGATTTTCAAATAAGGTCGTTCCTGGAAAGTAATAAAATATTACCGGAACTTCAGTCTGGTTGTCGACCAGGCCATGGATGCTCGTCTGCTATGTTGCACATAGTGGATGATATTTGTACCGCAGTTGATAAGAAGCAATTCACAGCTCCGATCTTATTGGATTTTTCGAAGGCGTTCGAAACAATTAATCATAAACTGCGTTTAGCCAAATTGCATTTTTATAAGTTCAGTCAATTATCTATCGATTTTATTGGTGATTATTTAAAGTCAAGGTCACAGAAAGTTTTCGTTAACAGTCAGATATCAGATTCCCAATATGTAGCAACAGATGTACCTCAAGGCTCTATTCTTGGTCCGCTGTTGTATATTATTTACACGTCAGATTTTGCAAATCAAATTTCAAACTGCAATTTTCACCTATATGCTGACGACACTCAACTTTCCCGCAGCATAATACAATGCGGGCTAATGACATGATAAATGCAGATATTGATAAGATTATTGAGTTTGCTGATAAACATTCTTTAGTTATTAATTCCACCAAATCAACATTACTTTTATTTGGTTCGGAAAAGAATAGAGCTGAGATTATCGAAGAACTGAATTTGAGAGTTGGTAATAGTAAGCTTCCTGTTGCGGAGTGTGGTCGTGATCTGGATTTACTAATGAATTACAAACTAAGATTACCGAACATATAAATAAACTTATTCAAAAAAGCGTATTGTGTTTTAAAACAGCTTTATTACAACACACATCTCATGGCCCATGATACCAAAGTTTTATTATCTGAAGTCTGTGTGCTCTCTCGTTTTAATTTTATTGATTTGGTATATGGTTCGTGTATAAGTAGTAGAGACTGTAACGTATACAATTAGTTCAAAATAGTTGTCTACGTTTCATTTATGGCATTCGAAAATTTGATAGAATTTCTCATAAATTAAGTGATACTGATTGGCTTAATATGAAAAATAGACGTTATTTACATACCGCTTGCTTCTTTCATAAACTTATAATAACAAAAAGTCCGCCTTATTTGTATAATAAGATCAGATTCAGAACTGACATTCATAACATCAATATTAGATTTAAAAATGTGATTACTCCTCCTTCTCATAAAACTACATTTTTGAACGTTGTTTTTCGTTTAATATCTGTAAAATTTATAATTCTTTATCTGATAATCTTAAACAACCTTCTTTATTAAAATTTAAAGCGCACGTTACTTCCTCCTTAAAAATATCACAACGAGCACCATAATTGTAAACCTTTCATAGATGTAGATTTATGATTAGGTACTGATATCTATTATGCTTATTTTTTCTCTTCTTTTCTTTAAATTACGTTTCGTACTTGCTAGTATATATGTGCAGGGTTTAGGTGTAGAGTAGAAAGTGGTCTTGCCACTATTCTGAACCTCACCCTGAGTTTGACTGAAATTTTGCTTATACTGTTATATATTTTATTTTGTTTTGTATTTGTTTCAGTCAATAAAGTCACTATTATTATTATTATTATTATTATATAACGAAGAAGTGCAAATCGTGTTTTGCAAAACTGTCTTCAGTGTATAAATTTAAGAGTGTCCTGTCATTTGATGTTAAATGACGCATTGTCAATAGCTTAGTTATTAGCTAATTGGATGATTGTAGTCAGGTATATTACAACTGTTTAGTATTAGAAGTGAAAGTCTAAAAACTGCGTCGCTATTTGTGCCGGCTACTTGTTCGTCAACATCTGGACATTTTTATGACTAGCAGCCCGTAAATCGCAAAGGGCAGACTCGAACCGACGTTAGCCCTGGTCGGTCGCAGATTTATGGGTTTTTTAACGTGTATTTTAGCCAAAGAAACTATATTTAAAACGTTTGCTACCGAAATTAATTATTGTCTTAGCATACAGTCCACTACTCTTTCAGGATCATACATTTGGTCCTAATCGTACCGGATTTCGAATTAGTATTGTGCTACGCGTTTTAAAGAACTTTATATGTGCGAACGAAAAGTGCGTGGTCGAACGTAAAGACAGCAAGCTGAGTCTCAATAGAAACAATAGAAAAAATCGACGTAGAAGTTAGAAAATCGATATCCTATCCTTATCTGCTAGCTTTTCAAAATTAATAGTCAATCAAAATGACACAAAAGCAATTTAATAAACGTAACCAATTTAAAGAAAAGTTAAAACGGGTTTGTGCATTTCTCTTCGATTATGACGATTCTAATTTAACACAATTAAGAATGAGATATTCAAAAATCGAATCTATAATAGATAGATTTGACGAACTTCAATCAGATATAGAAGCTAAGGGGGAGGGAACAGGCGTAGGTAGTGATGAGAGGCGAGCGTTTGAAACCCTTTATTTTAATGTAGTGGCACGAGCAAAATCGTACATAGATATCGCGGATAGGGAATTAATTAACAACACACCCAATCACTTCAAAATTCTAATAGTTAGGTAATAGAGCCGGCAATCAAACTTCCTGCGCTTTCATTACAACGTTCTCGGGAAGTTTAAGCGAGTGGAGAAATTTTCGCGACACATTTGAAGCAATCGTGCATAACAACAGCAACCTTGCGATTGCTCAAAAGTTTTATTATCTCCGGAATTTCGTTAAAGGGGGACGCTTTGCGGGTTATTGAGGCCATCGAAGTGACAGATGTTAATTATGAGTTGGCCTTACAAATATTAAAGGAAATATTCGAAAATAAAAAGCTTTTAGTAAACGGTCACATCCGTGAAATATTTGAATTCCCCAATTTGCATAAAGAAAACACGGTACAGATGCGGCACTTGTACGACACTGTATTGCGAAATATTAGATGTCTAAAATCGTTAAAATTACCAACCGAATCTTGGAGCGCATTGTTGATATTCATTATTAGTAGGAAATTAGATATAACGTCACATTACGCGCATGGGAGGGGTCACCGCATAAGGGTGAACTCCCTGAATTTTAAGAGTTCATGGATTTCTTAAAAGGTAAATGTAGTGTTTTAGAATCGCTGAAGCATTTAGAAATAGCATCGAAACCAAACCATGATAAATTAGATAATATAAATTCAAATAGAAATTTAAAATCGTTTGTAGGGGTCAGTGCACCCGCTAGTAGTTAGTTGCGCATTTTGCAAAGAATCGCATACTGTTTTCAATTGTAAAACATTCACGGGCAAACCAGTCCTAGCGAGATATATGAACAGAAATTCCTGGAGGCTGTATCAGGTTCTGTTGCTTGCACTGGTTCTTGTCCCGACGTTTTGAGCGCAAAGGGTGAGACTGCACCCCTGCTTTAAGACAATTTAGTCAATGTCACTCAAAGGGACGATAATTAGATAACTACCCGAAGTGCAGCCTCACACTTCAATATTTAGGCTTAGAAAGGTAGTATCGATGTAAATAAATCAAACATTAGATGTCGATTGATTTATTACAAAAATAAATAGGCTTTTATACAAAAATAACTGCTTAGGACTAAATAACAACATTTCAAAGTGCAAAGGTGTAGTTCACTAGAACGAGTCTAATGTAACAAAATAACTACTCAGCGGTAAACAGTATTGCTTCCTGCATTGTTTGCAAGTACGAAACACTGAACTCTAGACTGTAGGTCGTTTATTTGCGTACCTTGCTGGTTTGCAGTTTTGCGGCCTTTAACCGGCTTGATTATGAAGCAAAGCTGGCTTTTAAATTGTGAACGATTTCGTAAATTTTGAATGGAAATTTATATCTGTTTAATCTAAATTAAACTTGGGTTAAAGAATTAAAATTGTGTTTAAATTGCCTAAAACCGAATCACGGGGTCGTAGCTTGCAAATACAAACAATGGTGCATGAAGTGTAATAGAAAACACCATACCCCTTTTGCATCGCGATAGTGAAGGCACCAATGTAGTAGCCGTTAGAACTAACGCAGACAATTCAGAACCATTGCCAACAACAAGCGAAACTGTAGTAGCATCAAGTCAAGTTATTAATAGCGGAAATGGACAAATTTTATTAGCAACAGCCTGCATTGATGTATCATGTCCAGTTGGACATCTTCAAAAATGTAGAGTGTTATTAGACTGTGGATCAATGTCGCACTTTATAAGTGAAAATTTTATGTAAAAGTTTAGGGCTCAAAAAGCGAAAATTAAATACGATGGTTAGTGGCATTGGAAACGGATTAGCGCGCGCAGAACATGTTACACGATAAATGCTTACTAAGACCCCAAGGGATTCTCGTAGCAGTGCTCGCCCCTACACGTCCCATACAGCCATAATGCTCCGGCTAGAATACTCAGTCGCGAGGGGGGTTCACAGGTTTAGGGTGCGGTTCGGGGCGAGATACCACGACAAGGGTGTCGATGTTAAGTTATCAAAGACAAATCGATGGGCGCCACGACATTTGAAGGTGTTAAGTCTTATTGTTAACTGACGACTGGGCCAAAAGCCGAAAACAATCGGAGTAACGTCGTGTCGTACTCCAAGAGGCGCTCCCACGGCACTGGCGTTTACACCTACCTTTCTGGTGTCCTTTCTCCAGTTGCTTGGGCCCTGTACATAAGGAATACATACACAACGCAACAAGAACCTTAATTCTTGTCAGTTACACAAATACACATATGATTGAAATAAAAAGCAATACGTAACTTAAAAAATGGGTAATCTATTACCACAATATTTACAAGCCTGAAGGCAATTTGATCAGGTAGCAAGTGCTAAAAATCGGGGTTAGTAAACGGTCTTACAAAACAACAATGGCTAAATGCCAAGGAAGCTGCATGTCTTCTAACATGATGTCGCCTAGGTCCCGGAATAAGCTTACGTAATTAGCCCAGTGGCTTACAAACGATTCCAGGAGCCAGGCTCCCATTTAGCTTATGCTGAAGGCTTATATTTTAAAGTAAATAATGGCTCGTGCGATTAGCACACGGCCCACAAATAACATGTACGATAGGTTGAGAGTTTCGAAACTTCGCACTCCACTGTAATATACGCGATACACTGTTTAAAATTTCTGGTACAATACCTAATTCATCGATAAGGCTCCAAGCAACTATATTATTGATGTAGCGGTGCCGGGAGATTTCGACTTGGAGATTCTCTGCGACGCTCTTGGCGATGCTCTCGAACGAAACGGGGTGGCGATACTTCCTCAGATACTACAGGGGTTGATAGGGGCGGCCGACCAACTAGCTCGGGGAATTGTGGCAGCAAAATCCTTCGTTGAAGAAGCAGGGTTGGCTAAACGACAAAATGGCAACGGCTTACCCTGTATATTTATGCTTTGCGATCGTTCCCGTTGAATATCCGCTAATATGAGTGTGAAAATTTACACCCCGGTACTTGAAACTTTAAGGAACGGAAAGCACTTGAAATTGCACACAAGCCCGAGGGTACAACGCCCCCCTAAGAACAAAAGGGGTTGTTCTTTGTTCTTAGCGTTACTTGCACATTCGTGCGGTTTTGAAGCTTAATTCGGACTCTCTAATTTAAGGGACGCTCTTGACACAGCGTTATTTTAATTATTGCATCATGTGGGAAACTTTCCATCGTTAAGCATCTCACTTCTGCCTATATGAAATTAACAGCGCGGGGAAAAGCGGGATTGCATCAGCTAAAATGCAGGGTGACGAAATATCGAGGCTCCTTGGGCAAGAGTCCCGTCGGCTGAAACCGTAATACGATACCCTACAAACAGTCCAAGGTTTTATGAATTTTAAAATTAGACTACAGTGGCTATATAAGGACAGTGTGGTCAATTTTAAAAAAGGCAGCCATCAAGAGTCGTCTCTACAACAACCAGCCCCGCCCTTAGGTATTGTTCTGTGCACGGCCGCTAAATTGTAAGACAAACGTCACCCCTGCCTAAATTGTGACATATGTGAAATTCGGAGATGCTTTGAAGAGGGCTGTATACCCACTATCGCGAAAATGTGTGCAATATGAGGTGGTCAAATGTGCAGTGTAACATAAATTTTACAAGAATGTCAATAATATTACAAACAGAATTAAGCGGCAAGAGACGATGTAAAAAGTAAGAAATCGCTGCCAGTGATTAAAAATCCTCGTTAACGAACAACCTAATATTGCAATATAAGTCAAGGTGTTCTTTTTATCTTCTTTATTGTGTTTTTGTACATAGAAAACGAAAATTGACAACATTTTTCGTTGATCAACACAAAGATTAGGTACAAAAACTCAAAAAAAACTTTTTTTTTTAAATATTTATAATCAAACCGTTGTATTTATTCCACCAGTTAATTTAGAAGAATAGAATATTCAGTGTTACGTAGCCCATAAATTCTCTTTAATTTGATGTAATAATCTTTGGCATTAAGACATTTATATAGTTTATTATAGCTTTTGATTTGGACTAATGCGCAATTTTCGCAAAAATCATTTTACTTTAACTCGTTGACATTTACTTATGCAAACGAAAATTCGGCATTCGCTCACACAGAACACTGTAGAATTTTATGAGGATTATTTCATTTCACTTCATATTGGGGCTATTTTCAATATTAAAGGACCTAAAAGCAATTTTGTGTGACTATGTGTAATTTCGTAAACGACTCTTAATGGCGGATTTAAAACAACCAATCAGAAACAGGACCAAAATTGACCACACTGTCCTTATATAGCCACTGTAAGATTGTACAGAGCCAGTAGATATAGAGAGTACCGCCACGTCCGCCATGTATATTTCTCTGACATATGCGTCACTTTGAGGTTTGTCACACAATTCCGTCAACATGACGTTTGTTGGCAATCCAAAACTTTACTTAAAATTGGCAAGACTGTAAGTCTATGTCAAATTCGGGGTTAGCAGGTTATATTTTGCGCCAGTTTGTGTCAAAACTGACGCAAAATATAACCTGCTAACCTCGAATTTGACATAGACTTACAGTCTTGCCAATTTCAAGTAAAATTTTAGACATACCTCAATCAGTCATTGCTGGTGGGAACAAAAAGATAGCGGCATTTTCACGGATCAAAGAATGGCGGTACTCTCTATATCTACTGGCTCTGAATTAGACTAAATACAGACTCCATCTGTGGATAATTTAACAGATCAATTAGCGGGATTTAATAATAAATTACAGGGCCCACCGTTGTGTTAACAGCAAGCGCCTTTTTAAATGCAATTTGTATAACAGGTGTCAGTGCCTGTTCTGCAAATGACTTCGGCAACCAGAAGAATAGGAAAGTGCGCCCAAGGCTAAGATTTTGTTACAATACACGGAATCTGAAATGCGAGAATGAAGATGTGTTCTGCCGTAAAACCGGGCGTCTTAACAAACATTGCGTAGATGTGACAATTAAATCAAGTTGTAATAATTTTAAACGAGTGATCACATGCTTAATATTTGATACAATAACCGGAAATTTGCCAATGTATAAGTTTTGATTCTAAATTAATTAGTATACCTAACAACATCGCGTTAGCGGACTCAACATTTTGTCAAAGCAATAAAATAGATATTTTAATTGGAAGCAGTATTTTTTGGGAAGCTTTGGCAAGCGAACGAATTTTCTTAGGTAAGGGTAAACCCATTTTGCAAAATACAGCTTTCGGCTGGATTATCGCTGGTAATTTAAATGGCCAAGTGCAGCCGGTAATTAAGCAAAAAACATTGGTACATTGCTCATTAGAAACAGCTTTGGAAAGATTTTGGCAAGTGGAAGAAGGGGACGCGCTGAAAAAATTGACCCCTGAAGAAATTAAATGCGAAAATTTGTTTACCACCACCACCAAACGTCTAACAGATGGTCGTTTTTCTGTTCATGAATGAGTACGAAATATTAGGTCACATGCAGCGTATCAGCGAAGTAGCCGATTGCAACAATCAATTGCATTATTTCTTACCACACCATCCTGTAATAAAGGAGAGTAGCACGACTACACGTTGTAGAATTGTTTTTGACGGTTCATGCAAGTCAGACTCTGATTTGTCACTTAATGACGTACAATACGTAGGAGCCACAGTCCAGTATGAGTTGTGGGAAATCTTACTACGTTTTAGAATACATAAATATGCATTGAGTGGCGACATTCAGCAGATGTATCGGCAAATTTGGATAGACGAAAGTCATAGAAACTTTCAAAAAATATTCTGGAGAGCTGACCCAACTCAGGAAGTTCATTGCTATGAATTAAAAACAATTACATACGAATTAAGCTCCTCGCCGTTTTTAGCTACGCGCTGTTTGAAACAATTAACCACAGAAAATTTTGAAACATCCGATCGCCAGTAAAATAGTAGAAAATGATTTTTTTGTGGACGATTTGTTGAGTGGTCAGGAAACTATTGAAGAAGCGCTTAAGGTTAATAGCGATATCATCAAAATTTTGGAGTCAGCGAAGTTTAAATTACGTAAGTGGGTCTCAAATGAGCCCAGAATTTTAAGTCAATCCGAGGTAGAAGAAAATAATAGAATGAAAATACTACCGTGGGGGGACTCTTGTGTAAACGAAACATTAGGAATATTATGGAACGCAAAAACAGATGTCTTGCAGTATGAAGTAAAAATAGCAAAATTTGAACAAATAACAAAAAGAAATATTTTATCAAGCATTAGCAAGATTTTTGACCCATATGGCCTTCTACAACCAATTATAATAAGAGCAAAGTTTCTAATGCAGATACTGTGGCAAGAAAAAATCGGTTGGGACGATCCGGTTAGCTTAGAAAGTCAAGAATTTTGGATGTCTTTTCAAGATAATTTAATGCACATAAACGCACTCGAAATTCCAAGACACATTTGTCTTAGTAACGCTGTCATTTTCGAATTGCATTCGTTTTGCAATGCGTCTCAAAATCCATTTGGTGGGTGTGTATTTTTAAAATCAATCACTGTCGATGGAAACTGCAACGTAAATTTAGTATGCTCAAAATCAAAGGCGGCACCACTTAAGAAATTAACAATTCCACGCCTAGAACTTTGCGGAGAGGTAATGCTTGCAAAATTAAACATCGTGTAGAAAAGGCTTTAAATTAAAATATTACCAAACACTATTTTTGGTGCGATTCGAAGATCGTGTTAAGTTGGTTGCGAGCCGACCCGAGTCGTTGGAAAACATTTGTATCTAATCGCGTTTCAGGAATTCAAACGCATTGATGATTGGCATCACATCGATGTCCAAATAATATAGCAGATGTAGTCTGGTAAGGAATAAGCGCAAGACAATTAATTAATCTTGACGCATGGTGGCGAGGGCCACACTTTATTAGAGAAAATTTAGAATATAATTTCAAAAACGAAGAGATTGAATGCGATATCGAAATTCCCGAGGCGAAAAACGTAACTTTAGTTACAGTTGCAAATTTAATGGATTTGTATATTTTTGAAAAATTCTCCTCATTAAACAAACTAATTCGAGTAACAGCATATTGCATGCGATGGTTAAATAATTTTAGAAATAAAAATAATAAAATTCTGGGACTTATAACAGTTGACGAACAAGTAGCCGGCACAAATAGCGACGCAGTTTTTACACTTTCACTTCTTAATACTAAACATACTCGCCACCTTGAAACATTCATGATTTCAACATTATATACAAATTAATCTATTTAAACTAGAACCAAAAATAAAGTATAAAATGTACATGAATTACAATCTAAAACTATGCTAAAGATAACCAGAACGTTTCTAAAATAACTAGCCATAAAGTTCGTTCCTCACAGAGGTTCAGGAATTTTGCTTAAAACTAACACTGTTTAGACACTTTATGGAAGTTCTTGGTTTAATTTATTGCGCGCACTTTGCTATTGTCCTTCACCAGATGGCAACGGACACAATTTCACCAACGGTGGCTTCAAAATGCTGTTGGACGTCTTAACTGTAGCTACCCTAACGATTACATCTGCACCGGGGTGTAGGGCGAGGACCCTGGCTAATGACCATCGACAACGCGGTAAATTGTCTTCTTTTATGATAACCAAAGATCCAATTTCAATGGTTTTGTAAGTGCCCCGTTGTTTCGGTCGTTGCTGCAGCGTTGACAAATATTCTTTCGCCCAGCGGTTCCAAAAATGTTGGGTTAGTAACTGAACCCTTTGGAAATTCACGAATCGATTCTCCTTGGCACTCCTTAAGTCTTTATCTACGACGCTGGTAATTGGTCGACCAATTAGAAAGTGGCCGGGAGTTAAAGGATTCAGGTCTAAAGGGTCGGAAGTTAATGGTTGAATGGGACGTGAATTTAGTACTGCTCCAATTTGTATAATAAGAGTGTTAAATTCTTCATACACTAAATGTGTATTACCAGCTATTCTTTTTAGGTGAAATTTAAACAGTTTTACATAAGCCTCCCATATCCCCTCCCATGTGCGCCGCTCGCGGTGGAATATTCTTCCATACTGTTTCCCTTGAGAGACAATAATTCTTAATTTTTTGATCGGTTCCCTCTGAATTAATAAAATCGTGCAATTCACGCAATTCTCTCCTTGCTCCAATAAAATTTGTGGCATTATCACTCCAAATCTCTCGCGGAATACCCCTTCTTGTCACGAATCTGCGAAGTGCGGCTATAAAAACTTCAACGCTTGGGGAACTAACTAATTTAAGGTGTATAGCCTTTGTCGTAAAGCAAACAAATTCACAAACATAACACTTACCAACCTTGCAACCGCGAGTTTTCTTATCCTTCAACAGAAAATGACCACAATATTCTATTCCGCAAATTTCGAAGGGTGAACTGGGAGCAAGCCGCTCTGCAGGTAAATCGGCCATCGGAGGCATGACACTCTTAGGATTTGATTTAAAACACGTGACACATTTGTGAAATATTTTCCTTACCAAATTTCTGCCGTTTAGTGGCCAGTAGTTTTCACGCAATTTATATAATAAAGCTACGTTTGCTACCGAAATTAATTATTGTCTTAGCATACAGTCCACTACTCTTTCAGGATCGTACAACAACTTTTTAACTCAGCAATATAAACATAAACTTCGGCTTTTGCAAAAATGCTGTTTGCGTTATTCATTTAACATAAATCATAGAGAACGTGGTACTCGTACACCTATTACAATGATTTGAAAATGCTCAAGGTTGAAAATCGTTTTTCCGTATATTACTGTATGCTCATATATCACATTTTAATTTACAATACACCTGACTATTTGTATTCTTTTTTAAATCAGAGAATGGTTTATCACGATTTAAATCTGAGAAATAGAGAACAGTTCGCTATCCCATTTCATAACACAGCCAAATTCGAAGGCGGCTTTGTAATAATAGCACCCACTTTGATAAATGATATACACGAATTATTCCTTACCAGTGAGAACTCTCAATCGTTTAAATTAAATTGTAAATAAACATTTCATGTTAATCAAACTAGAGAGTAATTATTATTTTTACCTCCATTAGTACATGTTGTATCGTGCCATGGTGGACAATAAATTTAGCCCGGAAAAATCGAAATTGATGTTAGTTGGACATAAGTAGTAGTAGTAGTAGATGTCAATCGAATGACAGGCCCGCTTAATTTATTGTCCGCCATTGTACTACTCTGACTGTTTTACTGTAGTTATTTATACCATTTGTTATCATAAAAATGTCTTCGTTGGCTAGTCTCTCACAATCAATACATAACGTGACTACTTGGATACAATTGCAGGCCGACCAGCTATAGTTTTGGAGACGACGTGTACAGCTCTTTAAAATACTCAAAACGGGCGCCAACGGATTTTTTTATCAAATAACGGCAAGTGTATCCAGGCTTTCGAACGAGAATATGTAAACTCAGGTAGCACAATAAATCTGAAAGAGAAGCTCAACTCAAATATAGGCCGCAGTAGCAAATAAAGCCAGAATGCAAATATCACAGTACAATTCATGAAATATAACACAGTACATATAAATATCACAACGTTATCGATCCGCCAGCAGAGCAGCAGGTGGCCACAATATTACTTGCTATACTAATTAAGTTTGGTTAATTTATCAGTAATAGCATGAAGTACCTCGGAACAAGAATTAAAACTAATACTTACAATTTATACGTAACAATAAAGCAATCGCCCTATTTCACATACTAAAATTAGGCGCAGGGGCCGGCAAAGCTTACAGGGGCAATATCACAATTTTCGCAGAACAGGCTCAGGGGGGACTTTACCGTGCGATACTGGGACAAAACATAGGATCCTCTCCTGCGCTCAAATAGCATCTGCAGCAGGGGGTCAAAGCGGGTCCGAAGATCCAACCAGAACAGCTATATTCCAAGCCTCAATTTGGCCCTCCGGCACTAGGTGCCCGGAAAGTTTCCAGGCGAATTTACGAAGCACGTGGCAACATGGAAAATTCTGCTAACGGCGTGGTAGCCAAGTTTTTCTTAACTCTAAAATCGGGGCATAAATCCACCACAGGAGTGAAACTGATATCTAAGAATTCGCAACGAGAAAGCTTCGGGGGCCCCCCATCGGGTCGGGGCGAGGAAAATTACAACCTGTAATACGCAGTCGCAGACAAGAATATCGATTTTGACGTCACAAAACCTTGCGCTTCCCAACGCCGTATTTGTTTGCTTGTTGAGGTTAAGTGCGTCATTTTGCAAGTTAACAGTAAGTATTGCCTATATTTTGTTTAAATACTTGTTAATTCTAATGTCTATCACTTTGATTCAGCTCCTGAATTTATATTCTTAGTTTGTTTACAGCGACATAGCGAAATAAACATCTATAGTTAATTTTGTAATACCTATTGCGTCATGTACCCATTAACTAAAATAGTTAAATTTTTTCAGTTATAAATGTCCTTTGCACGGTGCTAATGGTCAGCACGAAAAAGAAGTCTACCTGCGTTCTTGGCTGCAACAAATTGGTACTACAGGTCAGTGTAAGCATATTCATAAATTTCTGTACCGTGTTCTTTAACTTCCAAAGCATTAGAAGTAATCGTTAGATATTCCTGAAAACGTGGTAGAAGCTAATATAGTTTTATGTTTATGTTATGATCAGCCTTTGACATCTTCGAATGTATGTACAAGTTTTGACGTATCAGCTAATTTGTTTCCTTTGTAAAATACTGAAATAAGCAACAGTAATAATTTTCACATATAATCTCATAAGAGCATTAATTCATTCCGGATTTTTTTTAAGTGCTTTCCAACAACACACGTAAATTTTGTTGTTGTCTTGGTTACGGCTGGTGAACTAATTTTTCTATTGGCCAATAATGAGTGTCGTACGATTTTCATTAGTAATATAACAAGGGCGAGATACTTACCGATAATTTTGCACACGCCAAGGGGTGAATGCTGGTTGCAATGAAAACTGTTGCGAGGGCAGTTTTCTAAGAGCAATCAGCACGATGACTCTTGGTCCAGGCAAAATTATATGTAAGCGTGTTGCCCGCGTTTATATTTTGAAGATGATATCAGTCATGTCACAATTGTGTGTAATAATCAACGTTAGATTATTTATCAAAATTATTTAAAGTGAGTTCGGCTGGATAATTTGGAATCCCGGGTCTCCTCGATTTGCTGGACTATCTTATGGATGGGCACTACACCAGCACGTATGTTTAGATCCAAATGTTGCATTTAGGACTTAGTTAATCTAGCACCGAAATCGTCGCGGTTCATTAAATGAAATTTGTACGGGACCGAAGCACGAACTTGAGCGCCGAGGCGCGGTACGCCCGTAATTTAATTTATCATCTCGCGAGCTTCGGGTACGGGTACGAACTCCCTGTACAGTTCGCGTCCCCCAAAAGGTAATTTTCTATCGTGGCGAGCCGGGTGTTTTTTTGGGCTTCCCCGTTTTGCCAAACTAGCATTTTTGACTTATACTTCGCGGGCTCTTGGATTTGCAATGTTGCATTTCTCACGCGGATTTGCCTGAATGTCAATTCGACAATTTTCTATTCTCTGAATTACCGGCACCGGATGTAATTCAACCGCTTCTTCTGATTACGACAATGTAGCTTTCCGTTCTTACCGAATGAATTTTTGCCTTCGCGATAAATGTACTTTATGCAGGGGCGGCTTTGATGTATTCTTCCTCATGATAACTTAAAATCTATAAAATTTATAAATATAACGCAATTTCTTGCGGATTGTTACAATACTCCCCGCTTTTTAAAAGTAGGCATGTCCTTATGTCCTACATGTCTGCTTTTCGAACAAAAACCCTTGACTTACGTGAGAAATTAATTATTATTGCTGATTATATTGACCCATTTTCCTTAATTTATTGCACTAAAGTGTCTTTATGCCTCATACCGTGTTTTTGCGCTCACTTGTTTTTAGTACTCGCTCTGTCGACTTCGCACAACACTCATTTTTATTACGTTCTGTCCACTGATTTTATTTTAATACTCTGCTTTTGAAACACTCCCGCACTTCGAGTTTCACTGCTATGTTGACGTGGGGTGTCCTCCTTTGGCTGCAGGCTGCTGTTTTTCGGCTCGGTCTTCTTCCTTCTGATAATTGGTTTACTTCCTTCTCTGCATTATCCTATTTTTCTACCTTTTTCATTCGTGTTGTCGACTTTATAAATTTTTAATTTATTATTCGCACCTCTTCTTTGTATTTATTTATGGCTTCATTATTAATATTTATTATTTATTTGTATTAATTATTTATTAATTATTATATTATTATTCGTGTATCTTTGTCTTCATATTTATTTGTGATTTTATTATTAATTCTTTATTAATGGTTGTGTTTGAAATTTCTTCCCAATGGTAGAGGAAAAGGAAGGTGCAACAGAGGCTGTTGTTGCAGGCATGACGGCCTCCAGAGTAAAGGATAATTAAGGGTTGGAAAACTGTATAAGTGGCTGATTTTATTTAATGATGAGGTGAAAATGTTATCTTCGTTCTTCGATTACTAAGATTTGAGTCGTTGTTTTTATTATTTGTGATATTACTTCTGCTTTCCCATGGTACATTAGCTGATCCCTTTGTAATAATAGTCTTGTAGCAATCCCGTACTATTCATAATTGGAATTTACACAATGACTGTTGTATATTCGCATGAAATGTCTGAATTTAAGCTAATTTACTTTTCTTCCCATTTTACTGTAGCATAATAATCCTTCGTATTCCTTTGTATTGGTGCAGTTACTATAACTTTGACTAAGAGTGATCGCCTTCATTGTACGATCCTCATTCGCATTTGGCGTCTTCGGTTACTTCACCTACTACGCTTCTTATTGCTGTAGTGGTACCATTAATTATTATTTTTCACATTACTTCATTATAACTTCTTATATTTTCGTATTTATGTACGCTTCGTCATTCTTATTGTCCTGGTGGATTTGGGCAATCGGCTATGTCCTGGCTGGATACTGATGTAATGTTGTTTTGGGGTTGTTCCTTTGTACATTATGATCGCGAACTTGTAAGCGCACTATTCACTTGATATTAATGTCAACAACGGTATGAGCATTTTTTTAACTTATCAGTAATATGAATTTTGAATAAGTAATGTTTCTAATTACCACTTTAAATCTTATAAGTTAAAATCAAATATTTGGTTTAACCATTAACGTTGAAACTCTAATGAGAAACATAAAACAAGTTGATAATCATTGAAAAATAAAAATAAAAAAAAATATTCAGATGTTATTATATTGAAAATTAAAATTGGTTTCTATTTGCTTAAGCTACCGTTTCTCTTTTTAGCTTCGCATTCATATTATTAGTCCAAAAAGATTAATTTGCAAAGATTATCACTTGATTATAAATTTCATAATTCTTAGCTAAAATCTATTTTTCATTTAAACCATTCCCACTGAAACTCAAGTGAGAAACAAAACAAGTGTTTGATCCTTGAAGAAAAAAAATATTCATATATTATAATGAAAATCGTACGACACTCATTAATGACCAATAGAAAAATTAGTTCACGAGCCGTAACCAAGACAATAAAAAAATTTCTTGGAAATTTTTTGTAGATAGACATTACTTCTTTTTAGGGTTTGTTGCGTTACGATTTTCTTACCGAATCTGCATTCGAGCATTAATTCATATCCGGAAATTATTTTTCGTGCATTCCAACACGTCCTAATTTGCCCTCGCGTCCCGCTCGGGCAAATTAATACGACGTTGATCGAACGCACTCAAAAAATTTCCGGAAAGAATTTATGCTCTTATGAGATTATATGTGAAAATTAAAATTATTCATAGTTGATAAACTAACTGTTTCTCCTTTAGCTTCGCTGTTTAATATTAGTAATAAAGTAATTATGTTTAAAAATGTTTTAAATGATTATTTCCCATTATTCTATATCCTTGTAATTCCTACTAGTAGTAAGCTTTAAAATATTATTATTCCAACTTAATATTAATTCCCATTATTTATTTTTCCTTACGTAACTGTACCCTGATATTTTACTTTTAAAAATATTGTTAGTAAGTATTAATTGGTTTGGGTACCGAATAAGAAAAATTGTTTTAATATTATTGACTTTGAGAAATTATCATGTACATTGTTCCTTTATTTTATTCCGACATTATTAAAAAAATATGAATTACTAACATCGTACTTTATATTTATTTATTTACCTTGTTTTTTCTTATTCGTTCCCAATTTTTGGACGTCTATTGGTCGCCTTTTACGACCCGCTAGACTCCTATGCGGTGGAAAATATTCTAAACCCCGTTTTCCACACAGGGAATGAAATTTTGAGTGATTTTTAGTCTTATTTTTACCGTTCGGATCTTTTACGGATCCTGGATGACTGGCGTAGTCCGTCTTGATTGACAGATCCTAAATTTTGCCAATCGTCGTTGGCTTGTTGATTTTGAGAAACTAGATTTCTGGTTTGACGATTTACCTCTAATCTCCAGTTTCTCTTCTTCTTTTCTTTGTCTAACCTGTTTTGGACTTCCCTACGCTGATCTAGCCCTTGTAAAATTCTTAAACTAATATCTTTCGGTGTAGGATTGTCAAATTTTTTTTCGTCGGTACTTACCTCTGACTCACTTGTCTCCCAGTCGTTTAGCGGATTATTAATTTCCTCGTCCGGGTAAAACTGTAAGGAATTTGGTCGAATTTCCAGAATTTTATCTGTGTTAAAGCCTTTGCATAACTTTAACCTATTTGCATGCACCACTGTTCTTTATTTTTATATAATTCTTTAATTTTGAAAGTTACTGGGCCTTTTTGTTCTATGATTCGAAACGGTCCTATCCAAGGTTTCATTAACTTTTTTGATGGTCCTATTTTCGACTTAGGATCGTATAAACAAACCAAATCTCCTATTTGTAATTTAACTTCTTTTGTTTTCTTATTATATTGAACTTCCCTTTGTTTTGTTGCTTTCATTAAATTTTCTTTTACTAAGTTAAAGGTAACATTTAATTTTGTCATTAATTCTGACACATAATTCTCGTGCGCATTGTATTTAACAGATTGTGGTTTTAAAATATCATCCATTGGCAATTCAGGGTCTCGGCCATGTATTAAAAAGTATGGCGAGAAGCCTGTGGATGAATGTGTCCAAAAATTGTGTGCCATTTGAAAATATGGGATCCATTCGTTTCAATCTTGTTGACCTTTTTGATTAATGTGCATAGCCAAAAAGTCTTTTAAAACTCGATGTATGCGTTCAATGGCGCCATTACTACATGATACGCTGTTGTTTGTGAATGATTTATTCCTAGAAATTTTAGAAGTTCTTTCATTGCTTGAGATAAAGGGTTTGTACCTCTGTCTGAAATTAATTTTTGCATTGTACCGTGACGTGCTATTACTTTAGTGAATAGGGCTTTTGCTACCGTGGTAGCTTTTTGATCCTGAATCGGAATGATTTCAATATATTTGGAAAAGTGATCTATAAAAGTTAGTAAATATTTGTTTCCGTTAAATGAACTGACAAAAGGACCTGTAATGTCCATAGAACAACGTTCAAATGGTTTTGAAATTTCGCCAAAATTTTGAATAGGTGCGGGTTTTAAATGTTGTAATGTTACATGCAGTTTGCCTGTCACATTTTTTATATATCCAAATAGTTAATTTAAAAAGTTTATGTACAGTCGATGTGTTGTGAATGGTTACGGGTAACCAAAGAGAAGTAAATAAACAGAATGATAAAAAAAGTTCAATTTGAAACTCGACTCGAGACGGTCATATTAAAACCGATGGTGGTTCAATCCCAACCAATTGGTATTTTTAATTGAATTTAATTAAAAGATCATTACACAGAAAGTATCTGGTAATGATACAAAGTAAATTCAGCAAATCAAACCGTCTATCAAGTCGACATAATTGAAGTGTTTTCAATTTCATATTGAAGTTATATTACCAAGTAAATAACTTACAATATAATTAACGTAGAGCCAGTGTTTACGTGTGTGTTGTGCATTCAATTGAGAAGTGCTATCTGGAAGATAACAAAACATCCAAAGAGCTTTTTTGAGGGGATTGGAGATTTCAACCAGCCAGTTACTGTTAGCTGTCCTGCTTCATTTGCAGAGGAATTCTATAGGTTGCTGATCAGGTTACGCTACAGCGACGCTAAGGTCAGTGTTTGTTTCATAACTTTTGCGAACAACTTTTGGAATACTTCAAGAATATTTAAATTGTGCGTTTAATATTAGTGAACTTGTATTTAGAACTAAGAATTACTATTAATTATCTAAATTCTAATAGTGTTCTGAGTACTCGGCGATTTTAGGCCATTATAATTAGAAATTCTACCTTTTGATTTAATTTAAGCTTGGGAAATGTAAATTAGGGATTTTGGGATTTAAATATTGATTAAAAGTTATCTAAAACAAACTTGACTATCCTTACGTCATTGACAAGTCAATAAACATATCTGAATGTCATTAAGATATTTAGAATATCAGTAAAAGACCTGAAAGTAACTATAAAATTACTTTATATTAATCAAATAGTTGAACAATCAGTAATACTTGTTATTACGAAGCACCATTCAGCTGAGGGTAAAGAGGATTCAATTATACCTTTACTGACTAGCCGGAGCAATATTTAAAATAATTAGAAAGATATAACTGAACAATATTTGTATGTCCAATATTGACGTTTGTGAGGTAAGTTATATATTTAATTTATTATATCAATAAGTAATTCAACACCTCAAGCGAGGTTAATATTACAATTAACGCGCAACGTGAGCCGTTATATTTCAATGTGGTGATGTTTTCCTATGATTACAGATGTGTCACTTGCTCACGTAATCAATGATTTGTTGATTCATATTTGGCCAAAAACATCTGGTTTTAATATTCGAAATTGTTTTTTGTTGACCTTGGTGACCAAAAATGGGTAAATCGTGAAAATCATAAATAACCTTTCTTATAAATGATTTTGGAATTACTAAACAATCCGTATTTTCCATACTTTTATACAATAACCCTTCGTTGTCTATGTAAAAATTTGAGTTTTCGGCATCGATATTGATTTGCTCCCTAACACTTTGGCAAAAAGTGTCCTTTCCTTGTTCCTTTTTAATTTGTTCTCTATCCCAAACTGGAATTAATTCTGATTCCGTTGAATTGATTATATTTACTGTAATGCTATTTGGGTTTAGTTTATAAATTATGACTGTAATTGGCGTGTGGGTGAGCCTCCCAGTTTTCCGTTATGTTTGGAAAATTCCTGGTTGCGAGCTCGATTGAACTGTAGTGGACTGTATGGATTTATTCTTCACTAAATTATACACTCGTTGAAAGCAAAGTAGGTAATTTATTAGCAATAAATTAGCACACAAACATTTGAACATTTAAACAAAGAATTAGCGTTTCTCGGAGTGGACTGCTCGCGTGCAGTCTGGTCGACTGTAGGAGGGTAAGTGGCGACGGCAGGCGCGCTCCAAGGAGTGCTGAAATGCGCATAGTACAACGCACAACTACAAGCGAAACGGCAAAATTTATGAAACACTTAACATACCGCCCGCCTTGGAAAGGGTAACCTTTCAAATAACAACAGTACAAATTTGACATGTAACAGCTAGAGTAAGACATGTAAATAGATCAAACATATATAAAGCATAATAATACATAGATCTTAAGGTAATACAAGAAAACCCGAACAATGGAAAGCCAAAGGCTTCACGAAACACTGCGCAAGACGCTAACGTGCTAGTTCACAACACTAGGTAGCGGACACAATTTGGCGAAGGATCGCTTTACGATCCCTGACACAGTTTTCACTGACGCCACACGCGTAACGCCGTCAAGGCCAGGGTGCAGCTCGGTGACCCGGCCTAACCTGCACTTCAGAGGGGGAAGATTGTCATCCTTGATGAGGACCATGGAACCAGGCTGGAGGTCCGAAAGGTGTGTGCGCCATTTGGTGCGCTGTTGGAGTTCTGAGATGTATTCCTTACTCCATCTTTTCCATACATTCTGGTGGAGCTGTTGTATTCTTTGGTATCTAGACAGCCGAGACTCGGCTATCTCAGTAACGTTGGGATCAGGCAGTGACACCAAAGGACGACCGATCAGAAAATGGGCAGGAGTCAAAGCTGAAGAACGTTTGGATCAGCGGACAAAGGAGACAGGGGTCGGGAGTTTAAGGTCGCTTCCACCTGTGCTAGCAAAGTGCAAAATTTATCGTAATTTATACTAGCGTTGCTTATAACGCGCCGTATGTGATGTTTGGAGGACTTAATTCCGGCCTCCCACAATCCGCCAAAGTGGGGACTGTGCGCGGGTATAAAATGCCAAGCTACTCCGTCGTTCGCGACTGATTCGGAAATAAAAAGGCCTTGTTCCGCAAGAAAATTGCCTAATTCGATTAATTCGGAATTAGCGCCGACAAAATTAGTGCCATTGTCTGAATAGACATGAAGCGGTTTGCCTCGACGAGCTACAAACCGGCGAAAAGCCATTAAGAAGGTTTCAGTAGAAAAGTCAGCGGCCAATTCAAGGTGCACTGCTTTTGTGACAAAGCAAACGATGATTGAATACGAGAAGCTGGCAGATCTCCCATTATGGGTTCGGTTAACTTAGGAGAAAATCTAAAACACCGCAAGCATTGATGAACCACTTGCTTGACTGTATTTCTGCAGAGGTAATCCAATATCGTTCTCTGAGATTAGCCAACAGCATTTGAGGTCCGGCATGGAGAAGCCGAAGATGCTCATGTGAGACTAGGAGTTTGGCGAATGGATGTTTGCCAGAAATCACTAGAGGAAACTTCTTGTCAAAAGGTAATTGAGAGTTGTGAAGCCTACCACCAACTCTTAGCAGTCCCTTGGAATCCAGAAAAGGATTCAAGGATATCAAAGCAGAAGATTGTTTCACAGGCCTGTTCTGTGACAACAACTTAAATTCGTCAGGAAATGACTCGCGTTGTGAAACCTTTGCAAGCCTTACAAGGGATGATTGCAATTCATCTGTCGAAAGGGGTCCAGAAGGACGATCAGCTTTGGGGGTCCGAGCATTGTTATAAAAACGAAAGCAATAAGCTGTAACTCGTTGTAATCGAGCCAAACTTGAATACTGATTGAACGGAAATGGTTCAACAGAGGTTACAGAAAAACTCTGAACTTCTTTTTTGAATTCTGGAAGCTCAGCAAGAACATGTCTGGAAGTAGGCCAAGATGCCTCACCTTCGCTTAGCCAGGCGGGGACCATGCCACCAAAGGCTTAACTCTTTTAAGACTAAAGGAGGGATTCTCCTAGTGAGAAGATCAGCAGGATTCGACCCGGTAGGAACATGCCTCCACGTGGCATCAGAAGTGAGTTGCTGAACATCTGCAACTCTGTTGCACACAAAAGTTTTAAGAAGATTTGGACTGGTTTTCAACCATCCTAGCACTATTGTTGAATCTGTCCAGAAAACAATTCTAGATATGGGCAAATCAAGTGCCTTTATGACTTGCACGGAAAGTTTACTTAGAAGAACAGCTCCGCAGAGCTCAAGCTTCGGAATTGTCAAGGGCTTTAAAGGGGCTACCTTGGCCTTGGAACAGAGAAGGTGAACTTGTACTTCCCCTTCCTGATTCTTGGAACGGAGGTATATCGACGAACCGTAACCATTGTTGGAGGCGTCGCAGAAACCATGGAGTTCTATCTCAACCACGCGCCGACAGAGGACGTGACGAGGAATTGCTAAATCATTGAGCATGAGAAGATCATTTCGATACGTAATCCATTTTTCTTGTATGGCGTTGGGAACGGGTTCATCCCAATGCAACTTTTCGATCCAAAGTTGTTGCAACAGAACCTTGGCACCCATGGTGCATGGACTTAGCAGACCCAGCGGGTCAAATATCTGATATTTCAGACAAGATGCTACGCTTGGTAGCCTTACTACTTGTAAAATTTGAAATATTGAACATGAAATTCGAATAGCGATTGGACAAGTCAGGGTTCGCTTGTAACCGCTTCTCTAATGATAAGAATCTTTTCTGAGCGATTTGCAATGAATCACCCAGTACCTCTACAGGTTTCTTGAGAGGGATAGAGACAACGAATCGACCATTCGCTTCTCGTTGAGTATTTTGCACGAAATGTGCCTCACAGGCGTTTTCTTCATTTGTGCGGACCTTTTCCTCTGGGTAATGCTCGAGTTGCCAAAACCTAGCAATGGAGTCAGAAGCATCCTCGATCGTGCTAAGATTGCACTGTACAGGGTACGCAGAAGGGGGGCCTGTAGGGCCAGAAACAATCCAGCCAAAACGAGTTTTTCGGAGGATGGGAAGATTTGGGCCTAGACCAATTTGTCCAATACAAAGGAGCTGCCAGAAAATGGGCGAACCAATCAGAATGTCGATGGTGCCCGGTTGGTCATAGGACAGATCTGACAACTTGATGTTATCAGGAACCTTGAAACTATTTCGCTGGACGCGAAAACTTTGGGTTGTACCTGTAATCTCATCGAGAACAAGACAGGATAGACCAATACTGTATGAGGTGTGACGGGCTTGCAGCTTGATATCACACCTAGCTTTGATTTGAGAAGTAGCTTTACTTAAGCCAGAAACAGTAACGTTGACTTCGCGAATTGGAAGCTTCAACCTTTTACACAAATCTGAACGTATGAAGTTCGATTGGGAACCGGAATCCAGCAGGATTCGCACAACATTAGGCGTACCATCATCAGCGATAGGTTTAGCGGTAGCCGTAGGTAAGAGTACCTGCAAAGCATTCGAACAGAATGCAGAAATCGATTGATTTACTTCAACAGGGGTTTCTGCCGACACCGCAGATCCTGGTTGACTAGAAGAAGCATTTTGAGGTTTATACTCATGAAGAAGGGTGTTGTGCCTTGATTTGCACTTTCTACACGTATATTTGGAGCTACAGCGGCTCGAAAGGTGACCCTGAGTTAGGCAATTGAAGCATACACGGAGCTCTTTTGCCTTTGAATTTCTGTCAAGAGAAGACAGCTTGACAAACTTATCGCATTTGTACAAGGGATGAGATCCTTTACAAAATGGACACGAAGGGGTACCTGTCACAAATGATTTCGAATGTACCTTGGAAGACTTTTCGGGTACAAGCTTAATATTTTTTACTTCCAGAGTTTCTAGAAGATTTGCTGTGTTTTGTAAAAATTCCTTGAACTCGTCAAGATTAGACAGGTCAGAACTTGACCGGTTTCTAAGGACCTCCCATTCACGGAATGTAGTGGGGTCCAGTTTTTTAGAAACGACATAAATGATAACAACATCAAGAAGCTCGCTTTCGGTAGCTAATGATTTGATTGCTGTAAAATGTTTGAATAACATATCGCTAATCGTACGTAATTTAGTTGCAGATTCCTTACTGCACGATTCAAGTTCAAAAATAGCATTGAGGTGGTTATGAATCAGAATTTTTGGATCATTGTAACGATTACACAATGCATCCCAAGCTAGAATATAATTACTCGCAGTAAACTCTAAACTTTTTATAATTTCGCTTGCATCACCCTGTAAACTAGCCTTTAAGTAATGCAGCTTTTGAATATTAGTTAGCGTTTGATTCTCATGAATTAAGCTAATAAAAATCGCACGAAATTCCAACCACTCTGAAACCTGTCCTGAATATTTAGGAATCGAGATGGTAGGAAGGCGTACAGCTCGAGTATTGCAATGCGAGCTGCAGCTTGAATGCCCTGATCTCACGCTACTGTTAGGAGATCCAGAACGATCTGGTGCAACATCAGACTGTTTGTTGTATTCATTAATCAAATATTCAGCTTGTGAAATTGCAAAAAAATAAGAATCTTCAAATCCAACTTGTTGCTGCATTTCAGGTTCTGCATCCTTACTGTTTTCTAAAATTTGTTCATGAACCTCATAATATTCTGATAACACGGTGGCTATAGCATCCAATCTTTTTTGCAATTGAATAATTTGAGTGCTAGATAACAATTGATCTTCACCATGAATTATTTGCAAAGATTGCACGTAATTTGCGAAACGCGTAAGCTTGCCTTTAATAGAGCCTCGTGCTCTTACAAGCGAATCCATAATTGTTGAAATTAAAACAATTTAACGGATAGAACCAACTTTCGTACGCCACTGGTACGGAATTTTGTTTACAACGCAAACAGCGCTGATAACGACGCGAAATTAACTTGGCGCTACGACGCAAAGAACGGCCCTGGTACAACGCGAGATTAACTTGTGAATAATTCGACTGCAATATGAAACATGCAGGGGATATTATAATCACGAACAAGCGGAACAACTTGGCATTTTACGCAATTAAAATGTTTATATGCCTCATAAACCATTTGTTTACGCACTAATACGCAAATCAAGTTAAGCACATGCAGACACAGATGACGGCAGAAATGCATAGGAAATCACAAAGAAAGGAAATTAGGCTTACATTGATATTGTTGTGTGTGCCGCCTTTTCCGTTGTTGTGGCTTGAACTGCCGTAGCGCCTGCTGCTGGCATGCACACCTGCAAGTTGTGACTCGGCGTTGGCTTTCTCGCTCCCACGTTGATAGCACCGCATATGCTCTCTTCCTTCCTCTCGTTAGGGACGAATGTAACTGCGTGTTGTACTTGCCTTGTTTAGGCTGCGAATCCGGGCCGATGATCCATGCGGCTCGAAGGAACAATGTGGGTGAGCCTCCCAGTTTTCCGTTATGTTTGGAAAATTCCTAGTTGCGAGCTCGATTGAACTGTAGTGGACTGTATGGATTTATTCTTCACTAAATTATACACTCGTTGAAAGCAAAGTGGGTAATTTATTAGCAATAAATTAGCACACAAACATTTGAACATTTAAACAAAGAATTAGCGTTTCTCGGAGTGGACTGCTCGCGTCCAGTCTGGTCGACTGTCGGAGGGTAAGTGGCGACGGCAGGCGCGCTCCAAGGAGTGCTGAAATGCGCATAGTACAACGCACAACTACAAGCGAAGCGGCAAAATTTATGAAACACTTAACATGGCGTATAATAAAAAATGTACTTTATCATTTCCTATACAATTTCCCATTTTAATTTGTCAAGTCCACATGCTATTTGTGGCATAGCTAAAAATTTATCACCCTTTTCAATTGCGCAATTTCTTAAATTTATTAGGGTGTGCCATAGTGTTTTATACGTTGGCTTAGTGAAATGCTGAGATTTTGTGATTAAATAATAAATGTTTCTTTCTGGTAGTTTTAACGTTGCGACTTCACCTATTAATTTATTTTGATTCTGCAATTCAGTAATTGACCCAAAAATATTTTTGAATTCTAAAGCAATGCCTTTGCTCATTTCCCAATTTTGAGATACACAGTGTGCTAGCGCATAATGTTCCGGACAAGTGAATAGGTTCAATTCTTTTTCTGTGACATTTTCGCTTAATATTCTACAGTTTTTGTTTAATTCCAAGAATTCTTCAAACGTTAAAATACATTCACTTTGCTCATTATGTTTTACCTCAATACAGTTTTCTTCGTAAACTCTGCTTAATGCGTCTGCGTTACCGTGTTTTTTATCTGGCCTATGCATAATTTCAAAATTATATTCGCCTAAGAGTAGTGACCACCTAGCTAATCTCGAATTTTGATGGTTTGCCGTTAAAAGCCATTTCAAAGGTCTATGATCCGTAATTAATGTGAATTTTCTACCGTATAAATAACATCGAAATTGTTTTATTCCAAAAATCGCTGCAAGCAGTTCTTTTTCTGAGACTGTGTAATATCTTTCTGCTTTATTGAATGATTTACTCGCAAAAGCTATCGGTTTTTCGAAACCGTCATGATCTTGACTTAAAATTGCTCCCATGCCTGAATTACTGGCATCGGTTACTAAAATAAAAGGTTTTGAAAAATCTGGATAAGCTAAAATACTGTCTGAAGTGATTGCATTTTTTAATTTGTCAAAGGCTTCTAGTGCCTCTTTCCCTAATTGAAATTTTACATCTTTCTTCGATAGATTAGTTAATGGTGCTGAAATGTGAGCAAAATTTGGTATGAATTTTCTGTACCATCCTGCTAAGCCTGAAAATTCTCTAATATTTTTAACTGATTTTGGTAATGGAAAATTTTTAACTGCTTCAATTTTTTCTGGATCCGGTCGAATCCCTTTTTGCGTTATTATATGACCTAAATATTTAACTTCGGTTGTCAAAAATTTACATTTGTCTGGTTTTAGTTGTCGTAACCTATCGAATACTATGCTTAGTTTTTGTATGTGGTCTTCTACTCCTAGGGAATTATGTACCAAAATGTCGTCTAAATAAACCCAACAAGTGTCCCCTGTTAAACCTGCTAATGTGAATGAAATGAACCTTTGAAAGATCATCGCCGAATTCGACAAGCCGAACGGAAGTCGTAAAAATTCGTAGTGGGAGTCAGGTGTTGAAAATCCTGTGTATTGGATGCTGTTTTCTTCCATTTCGATTTGGTGATAAGCTGAAGTTACATCAAAAACGCTAAATAAAGTTGAATTTGCCAAATAATCCGTCGCATCTTGTAGTAATGGTAGTGGATATACGTCGTTCTTCGTTACAGCATTTAGGGCCCTGTAGTCCACGCACATCCTTACTTTGTCTTCTCCATTGGGTTGTTTTTTCACGATTAAAATGACTGGTGCACTCCATGGTGAGCTTGATGGCCTAATAATTTTTTCTTCTAGCAACCTATCGATTTCTTTCCTTAATATTTCCCTTTGGCGAAATGGAACTCTGTACGGACGCTTCGCTATTGGTTGGTCGTTTTCCACAATTATTTTGTGTTTTACGTTGTGCGCTGTGGTTAGATTTACTCCGTCCGAGAAGATGTCGCTGTAGCGCTCTATTAATTCGCATATTAGTCCTTTTGGGTATTCTTCTAAGTGTTCTAAGTTGAAATTTTCCATAACCCAATCTTCTTGGTATTTCTGAATTGCTGTGACTGGATATTTCTTTGAATTTGCCTTATTTTCTATTACGTTGAAATTTTCTTCCGCTTTTGCCACTGTAGTATTTTTCCTTAAAATTTCTTCCTTGTTGTTTAGGTTGACCAGTTTAATTGTTAACCCTTCCTTGTTTGTCGTTAGGGTTCTTGCTGCAAATACACCGTTTATTGCTATTGGTGTAGGTTCTAGCAGAATTTGTTCCTTTTTAATATTTTTAAAATTAATATTTTTCGTTTCGCAATTTATTTCGACACGGGGAGGTATTATTAAATCTTCTACTAACTTTACTTTGTTTTTCTTCGTATTCTCCAATTTCTTGATTTCTGGAATTTCGTCTTCCTTGTTTTCTTCGTCTAATTTTTGTTTCTTCGATACACAAGCTTTTTCACTTACCATATTTACCTGTTCCTTTTTATTCCTTCCTTGGAATTCTTCATTGTTTTTCGTTACCTTTGTACTTACCATTTTTAGGTTTTCTTCCTTAGTTTTCTTAGATTCTTCTTTGGGATCACTATGTCATTTTTCTTCCTTTACTTTATTTTCATATTCTTGCTGCAGGTCCAGAGCTTTGTTTTTTCTGTATATACGTTGCCTTTCCATGAAACTTGTGTGAAAGTCTTCATTTTCTACTTCTTCTTCACTTAATTCTCCAACACTGTGGATAAAAATTTTGTCTACTTTTCTGGCATTACCATTTGTATGCTTTCTTCTAGCATCTTTATTTATGTGAACCACGGGTTTGTTATTGAACTTTTCCTCAAGTTCTTTGTCACTTTTTCCTGTGACTTTTTCGGCGTTTATTCCAATATCCTCTTCGCGCGCTGAAGATTTTAAGATTTCGTCCAGGTGATCAGCTTGTATGACGTCCATCTTTTTATTGGTTTTATTTGCCTTCTTCCTTATTACTGATTCTCTTGCTGTGGATCCTAGTGTAGATTCCCCTGCAGCTTTTTCTTGAGAACCCTCTTTGAATTGTGTCACTCCGCCTCGCGGACAATCCCAGAGCGAGTAATGTTGCTGAGTGCAACCTCCGTCTCGAACCTGTGTCGATGACCCACAATTCCCAATTGCAGCTTCTGTGTGTATTTCGTTGTTTTTCCCTGCTACCTGAGGTGACTGGAATCCCTGAAATTTCTTCAATTTGTGTACCTGCCAGCTATGTTCCCTTAATTTTCTTTCTTCCAATATATTTTCGTTGTAGTCTTCTTGTGTTTCGTTATTGTTGTTGTTTAATACCTCCTCTGTACTTATTTCACTAATACTTAAATTGTACCCCTTTCTAAAATTGTTAACCGCTATTTCGGATTGTCGCAAAATTGGCAATTCCCTGCCCCATACTGTTAGGGTGCAGTTAGAATAATTTATAACCGCTTTGTTTTTAATTAGCCAATCGCGACCTAAAATTCCTGCTGTACTCACCCCCAATTCATCCCTGCATATTATAACTTTAAAATTTTGTGTTATATCCATTGGCCAAACCCCGAAATTTACGTTTGAAGTTCCTAATGCGTTTACTGCCGGCCCCGAAATTCCTAGCAAATAAATGTCATCTTCCAAAGTGATGTTGCAATTGTTAACAAATTTTTCTTTTAGCATTGTTACTGCAGATCCATTATCCAATAATAATGGCGTGTATATACCGTTTATTAATAAATTTACTATGCAAGGAGTGTCTTGCGCGTTTTCGTTTCCTAAATGAGGGATGAAGTAGGTGTTGTTTGCATGAATTTTATAATTTACAATTTTGTATGGCTTCCGCTTTGGGGTTTCAAACGGAGCCCTGCCATGTTTAAATTGCTTACTGTATTTATGTTATTTCGAGATCTTCCCTGGTCTCTCCTATTAAAATTTCCCCGGTAGTTCTTCGCGTTGGCCGTCGCATTGAAATTTCTATTATTGTCCGCCCCATTCCCATTAAATTCCGCTATATGTTGCCTGCCGTTATAATTTACTTGTCACTTATTGTGCGTGCCTCTGTAATGTTGAAAATTATTTTGTTGTTGTGGGTTCGTTCCTGAGTTATTTCTTGTGTAACTGTTATAAGGGGGTCGCTGCCACCCTGTCCTCTGATTTGTTGGATTAAATCCTCCTTGCGGCCTATAAAAATTTCGTTCCCTTGCATTGTTAAGATTTGCTTGTCCCCTGTTATTATTAAAGTTTCCCGGAGGCCTATAAAATTTTCCTGGTCCTGCCTTAGTCGCATTGTTATGTGATCTGTAGTAATTTGGCTGGTTGTTCCGCTATGTGCTAACCCTGCAGTCGTTGTTTCTTGTTTGTTGCTGTTGCCTAAATTTCAAATAACAATTTTGTGCTGTGATTTTTGCGACCGCAATTAAAACAATTTTTGTTTTGTGTGCGCATTGTAAAAACTGTATTATTATTATATTTATT
Organism: Agriotes lineatus; assembly: GCA_940337035.1. Taxonomy (NCBI): domain Eukaryota; kingdom Metazoa; phylum Arthropoda; class Insecta; order Coleoptera; family Elateridae; genus Agriotes; species Agriotes lineatus. The sequence goes on along the minus strand of CALNHX010002112.1, from coordinate 140,275 downwards.
CATGCACATTTTGTCTGAAACTTCAAATTGAATAGCAAATTGTTCCGCCTTGTCCAAATCTACGTTCTCTGTTCGTATTAATAGCGGACCTAATTGTTTCAAAATGTTTTTGTGTACCCCTGTTCGAAATTGATTTAAAAGTAATTCCTTGTTTTTCTTTGTTAAACCTGGCTTTTCATTATCTGTCGCGTGTTTTAAATCGTCCGTTAAAATTTCTGTGCCTAACGTTTTTAATCGCAGTACATAATTAGCTATAGATTCATCGTATTTTTGAAAACATTTCCCTAATCTTATAAGAGCTTCGCCCGGAATTTTCGCTGGTGTAAACTTGGTTATTAGTTTTTCCTTTAACTCATTATAACTCAATGCGTCGAGGTCTTGATTTGTTCTAAACTAACTGTACGCATCCCCTGTTAACCTATATTGCAATATATTTAATTTTGTACTATCCGACCAATTGTCCAAAATGCGTCGTTGGTCTAATTTTTCAAAATATTGCCTAATATTGTTCTTGCCGCTAAAACTTTCCACTGTCGAAGCTATAATTCCTAATATTACAAAGGGTTGTAATAAAGGTTGACCTCCCGACGATAAATCAGTAGCTGTAGCGTTTGATACCATTTTATTTTGATTTATGACCTGAACTGCTTTGTAAATGTACCTTATTTACTTTTAGGTTTGCGAAATTTTTCCTTAAATGTTCCCCGATTATGTAACAATTCGTATATATTGCAATGGCTTAATGTTTCGGCACCATAAGTATTTAATTCGATTGCCCTGCTCTGCTAGCTGTAAATATTTATTTCTTATTTATCAATTAATTTCAAATAATTTCTACTTGAAAAATACTATTGCCATGAAAACTCAATCAGGGTTAGGTTCATTTATCTAGTTGTCTTATATTTAACTTGTCAAATATTTAGAATAAATCTCAATTGTCAAATGGCCTTAAATGTCACTTATCTTGACTGAATTCAAAATAATTCTTCTACTTGTAATCAGATACGACCAACGTACACTATTTTCAATATTAATATGATGTATGACATTCTCTATCTTTTATAGTAAGTACCACGGTGTAAGATATTCAGGTGATTCGACTTCTTACCATTTGGCAGATTGCGCTGGCTAATTTTTGTCCTAGTTCCGTGCGGATCCAACAGGTGGCGAAAGAGTAGAGCGGTAAAACGTCAGTTTGACGTTTCGTAACATTTAATTAATATTTTGTGTTATAAGTTGTGATGCTGGTTTAATATTGTGTATTGGTAAAAAAAGTATCTGTTTTAGCGCGTCAAATACCGAAATTCAAAAGAAGCGGCAATAAAAAAGGTTGTTTGTATTAACCTAGAAACCACTATTTGGACTATAAGGGAGCAACTCAATCCTAATTGAGAAAATATTACTGCTTGTTAGGCTGCAACTCTAAAGTATCTGTTGCCAACAAGGTGCTTGTCTATAAAACTGCTGACACCAACGTAGAGCTGCGATATCCAATTGTGGAGTACCTACGTCGTATCGCATTCAGCAAATGTTGAAATCTTTGAACAAGAGAGGCAGTTTAGTGCAGTGCGAAATGTCTTCAGGGATTAGAAATACATTCTAATCCACGTGCAGTCAAGCTGAATAGACGTGCTAGTGCAGTGGGCGGACCCTTATTTAGCAGTTTTAGTATAGTTAAAGTTGGGCTCTTCCTACTATTACTGTGATGTTCTGCTACAGAATTGCTGTGAATTTTATAAAAACGGGTGGCGATTATAAACTGCCAGGTGGTGGCAAAGGTCAGTCAGCCTCCATCAAAGAGCAGTCCGACGAAGATGATGTGGTTCAACGTATTGTTAAGAACATTCTGGTGTGTGGAGATTTTATGGCCAATTTGATGGAGAAGTTTAAGCAACAGTTCTGAACACGACCAGCGTATTTCTACTGTAGAAGAAACTGGTGCTTCTCAAAACACAACTATCCGAACACACGATTTTAAAATAGATTCCCTTGAACAATATTTAAGACGAAATAACCTGAATATTCTAGAGATCAAAGAAGCTTCCAATGAAGGAAGATACAGACCAAGTTCTTACAATTTTTGCGCTTCCAATCCAAGTTCCCAAGAACGCAATTGAAAGAAGTCATAGATTGAGGAGCAGGAATTCAAGTCTACCCACCCCAGTCATTGTGAAGTTTGTTAATTATAACCTCTGACAACGAATTTTCAAATCAAATAAAAGGAACCCTGGTTTTCATAAAAGAAGACCTAACAAAAGCAAGGCAATCATTTTTACGTTCTGCTCAACAAATATATGTTTTTACCAATGTCTGGTTGCTGATGGCAAAGTTTTTAAGATTTAATGAGCTACTGAGTTACACAAAGAATCATGCAACAAACATTACAGTAGTTGATATACGTTTTCTGAATTTCCCTTGTCTCTAAAGCAGAATCGTGTTGTCCTAACTCTCTCCTCATCGTAATAATAAAATAACGATGCACGCAGTTGCAAAACGTCGGTGAAGTCAATTTGACATGCATAACCCTGTTCATTTTCAATGATCGTAAGTGTACCTACTATTCCACAAGAAGTTGTGTTTATATTTTTAGCATGCTGCTTGCTGTAATTAAGTTACCAGTATGAGTATCTTTAATTTAATTTCTTATTGCAATTGTTCATTAAATGAGTTACTTAATTATATCTCATATTTCTGTTTTATTAAATAAAGAATCTATTGATCATGAATGATATCGCTTCTAATTTTCAGTGTGCACATCTGAATGCAAGATAATTCATGGCAAGTTTTACAAATATTCGTGACCATGTAATTGATACAAACTACGACTCACTGACTGTAAGTGAAACCTGGTTAACGTCTAATCTATCTTCAGATGTGGTGGCAATAGATGGCTACTGCTTTTTGCATCTTGATCGTACAACAAGGGGAGGTGGAGTTGGCATACACGTTAAATTATCATTTAAGCATTATGTTATACAAGCTGATAACAACTTTTATTTGGTGTAGTATATAAACCTCCGAAAAATAGTCACTTATAATACCATGAGTAGTCCAAGTTATGTCGACTATTTTTGCGGTGGTGTCACAAATGTCCATTGTGATTTGGTACGATTAGGACGAGTGTGCTAGCACGAGTCCTAATCCAAAGCGGAATGGACATGAGTAGTGATACCACCGCACAAATAATCTACTTAACTTTGACTAAGAATGGTATTCGAGTGACTATTTAATGAACCAAACTACTTTTACTTCGACACGAAGTGTACGAAGTATTGAAATTCCCTCATATCGAAAATTTAAAATCAATTTTTTGGCAAATTATAAGATCACTGTAAAAGGAAGTTCTGTGCGTGTATCACACCAGATTTTTAGTTTTAGTTCTCGTCAAATACGTGTAAATGTGGCATTCAGACTCATTTTTCCGTTTATGATGAAACCGTTTTACGCTTTAAGTTTGATATTATTCCCTTTGTGAACCATACAGAATATTTGTTTCTATTCTTCAGATTGCATTTGATTCTAGGTACAGTTTGGTCTATAATGTTGTATAAAATGTTATAAAATTCATTAGTAACATCTACTATGGGTTCAAGAATACTCCAGTCTGTATTCTTCAACGCACTGTATAGTAACATAAAGTCAGCATTTTTAAAATCATACTTATTCAATGCGAGGTTATCGTTCACTGCAGGATTAAAACTAACTTGTGATCAACAGAGCGGGTTGCAGAACATCAGTGCTGTCTTTTATATGATTGAGGCCCTGGGCCCAAGGTAATGAAGGGGCCCTTTTAGAAAGGAAGTAACTCAATACAATACAAAAAATATTTTTAAAATACCTACTTTTATTTTTATACAACCATGTACTGAAACGAAATTAACATTCTAATAAAATGAATATAAACACAATAGAAATAAGAAAACTAAAAAATAGGTCATAATTATTGCTACACACTAATAAAAGATTTTTTGCTCGATTTGGTGTGGGCAAAGTCCTGTGTTATATCTTCAAAATTTAAATTCAATGTCGCTTTCTATGCACATTAATGATAAAGAGTTTGGCCTCTCTTGTAGCATAGTACTGCAAAGTTCGTTTTTTATCCTGTTTAACTTATGAATGTTTGCCTGTCTACCTATCTAACTGGAAGTGTAAGAGCTACTAAGTAGCCATGATGTAAGCAAGGGGCTGGACCCCGATAATATTCCAGCTATATTTGCAGGGCCCCGTAAGGGCTACTAGCGCCTGTGTGCAAAAAAGGATTTTGGCGCCCCTTAAGACTCATGTTTTTTTATTTATTTTTTTGAAGGTAGGTAGGTAGGTAGGTGCTTGAAATAAAGCAAAAAACTGAACTTTAGAAGTCATATTTATTTGTAGACTAAAATATCAAAATGGAACAAACAGAATAAAATCATAACAAAATAAATTAAAATAAATTCTTGTTCACACCCATTTTAAAGCATTACTTAACTAATGGGGTACAGACACGTTGTTTATAAATACTAGAAAATAACCCAAAACTAAAAATCACATTTTTTTTAGGAACAAATAACAGAAATATTGCCAATGTCTACATATATATAAGTACTACTTTCTACTTATACTTAGATATTTTAAAAAATATGCAGATACTTCTGATAACAAATACCTAGGTAACTTCGTTATAAAATCAAAAATGATAGCTAGGTACAATAGAAAAATAAAAAATAGCTATTGTAGTAGCGATATTTTCCGAGACTTTTCTGTTGCAAATTCGTTAATTACATCGCTAAAATTTATACCATCAAAAATTTCTTGTTCAATTGCTAATATTGCTAGCCCAGACAATCTTTCTTGAAGCATTGTCGATCTTAAATAATTTTTAATGATTTTTAACTTTGAAAAAGATCGCTCGCCAGAAGCTACAGATACAGGCAATGTCAGAAGAATTCTTAGTGAAATGCTTACGTTTGGAAGGGTGGAGATTAAATTGTTTTCAAATATATATTGTAAAATACTTAAGGGGTCAGTATCATCAAGTAATGAAATCAACTTTAACGCTTTAATTTCATTAAACAAATCATTGGAGTCTATATCCTTATTATCCTGATCTGTCAGTCGTTCTTCAAGAACAGAACAACGTTTTAAAAGATCGCTGTCACTTAATTTGAATATGTCGCTAAAAAATCCGAAAATATTATCATACTCATTTAATAAGTCAAATCGGTTTTTTAGAGAGCTTAAAGTTTGATCTATAATTTTTAAGAAAAAACTAATTTTAAAGGCGGTTTTTGGATCATGAGGGGTCTCATCTCGGTGTTCATAGTCAAACAGTTTTGGTTTAAATTTCCTCCTAACCGTTGGTAACGGTGGAAAGTCTTCTTCAATTTCGAGAGAGAGTGCTACTTCTTTCGCTTGTACAAGAATTTCTTGAAATGATTGGTCAGATCTTTATTGCTGGAAGTGATCAACTAAATTTTTTAGGTAGGTTTGGCATACTTTAATATTAATTGTAGCACTTTGGATTTGTTTGCTGACAATATTTATATGAAATAAAACGTCATGCCAAATAATAATTCCACAAATAAATTGAAAATTTTGTACAGACGTTAAGAGGGAACTCGCTTTATGTCTTGCATCAATGTGAAAGGAATTATCTTCAGCTACTTCTAGAAGACTTTCACAAACCTTAATTAAATAAAGTTTAAGGGGCTTTACTGCATCAATTCTGCTGAACCATCTTGTCTCACTTAGAGGCTTTAAACTTAACCCGGGGACATTTTTTCTCATAACATCCCACCTTTTTGTGGATGACGAAAAAAAATTATATAACTCTTGCACAAGATTAAAAATAGTAGTTTATTTATCTAGAAAGAAAAGTGGCATTTTAAAGACGAGAAAGTTGTTTACGTCCGAGGCTAACGCGAGGACCTTTAAAAACACTTTTCGTTCGTGGTGAATACAACGGTTTATTTCATACTGCAAGTTTAATGAATTTTAAATAAAAAGTTGTAAATCATTTCAAATTTCATGTCAACAACTGACGTATAATTTTAAAGTACTTGAACTTTAAAATTTTACTTTAATTGTTAACGTCTCAAGTTTGGTGTTAGTTTTTATAACTTCAGAATAATATTGTTTATTAATTGTAATTCACACACCTCCTCCCCTTTCTTTGCCAGTAATAATTTACTTTCTATCGCATCTGTATATATTGTAGCATTCATAAAAAATTTCAGTATTACATATATATCTGAATCAAGCCAAGTTTCATTCGGTACAATGCAATCATAATCGTCAGCCGCAAGGTTACATTTAAAGGTGTTTGTTTTTGTTTGAAGCCCTGTAACATTTTGATATTACAAAATAAATTCTTTGACTTTCATGACAGATTTTATATAACTGAAAATGTTAAGTCAATATAAACAATTAACAAATTAACAAATAAAGAAAAAAAAGTATATATGCAATGCGACTCACCTGAAATTTGCTATAGTCAATATGAAAAAAAATGGAAAAAATGGAATAAACAGAATTTTATCACAAAATTGTTATATTTGAAACGCCACCCTACTTACATAACAAAATAACATTTCGGACAGATGTTCATACCTGCACTTGAGGTTTAGGGGCAATGTATCGATCCCTTTACAAACAGAATTTGTTAAATGACAATATATTATTATGTATTTATTACAAAAATAAGGGCAACTACTTTCTCATATTATTGTTAAAGTGCTGCACTAAACTTTTGTAAAGAACTGTTTTGCTTATTGTTGCAAATGTAACAGATTGGAAATAAATTACTTGTGAAATAAGTTCCAAGACTTTTGATATCCTCATTTCCTTCACGCTGTGAATCCATTTTGAAGGGCTCCAACACTTTTGAAAGATGATTGGTAGATAATAACTAGTAATTTTTTTTATTCGCAATCACATTGTAATGTGTCAATTTCATGACATGACAATTGCTGGGAACTAGATGATTACTTGAAACTAGTCAGGAAATTATTACATACCCCGAAAAATATTACATACCTGAAGAGTGGGGTGTTTCCACGGTAACAAAACATTGAGTGGGTTGTTTTCATGGTAACAAAAATATTAGCTACATCAAGATATCTATTATTCAGAATTCAATTGTAGTTATTTTTAAAATTAGATTATTGCAAATAAAATAGTATACCTACCACGGTGGAAAGTTTCATCCCTGTCTCGAGATAAAGTTAACCTCGACGCTACGCGTCTCGGTAAACTACCTAATTTCTCGACAGTAATGAAACACTTCCCACCTCGGTATGTAATATACTATTATCTACTCCAGTGGGATAAGTAACGCATTATGTCACTCATTTGACACTATTTCAGTTAGGTAATGAAGCTCATTACACCACTCAGTTATGTAATGGTTTCATTACGCAACTGAGTTGTGTAATGACTTCATTACCTAATTGAAATGGTGTCAAATGAATGACATAATGACATTTGCCTACTAAAATATTTTTGAAAATGACAGATGACTTTCTCTTAATGCACTTTTCTCAATTTTAGACAGTGGTAGATAAAATTTTGTACAATACATGTGTGATAATGCATCATTAATATACGTGTGTGTAAGCACACAAGTGATGCTGTTATCCCACTTGTATAGTAAATAACTATTATATAATCATTTTTGTCATATATTGTCGCTTCACATGTCAATTAATTGATGTTTGAAATATTTGTAGGATGCCATTATTGTTTATATCTGCCTTTGCAGCACTTTACTGTTTAATTAAATAAATAAAATTACAAACAAAACGCTACCAATAACGAGTATGACTGCAAAGGAATAAATTCATATTTATAGCCGGATTTCCTTCTATCCAGTTATCATGTAGTAATTGTTTATTATAATTTGGGTTACTTGAATTTTGAATCATTCTATATAATGTACTATAATATGTAACAAAATAATTAATATAAATATCAACAAAACATTATTAAAAATATTAAATTTTTTATTAATATTAACCCTTAAACTATGCATTGAAAGCTAATAAAAGTCAAATAAGTTCTATTATTTTAATAAATTAAAGAAAGATGTATGTATTACATACTAATATTTTTACTTAAGTGAAAATAATACAATTTTCCAGTGACATATGTACTATCCCATATTAGGAAAACTTGATTGAACATTTCATAAAAAATAATACTTGCAATATTGTTCCATTTGTCACTGAATTAAATAGTAGTTTGTATACCAAGGCACTGAAGTTAAGCTTTTTATCAAGAATATAGATTTAGTTACCGAGGCCCGTAGGGCAAAGGCAAATAAACCACATGAGGGATATAAAGGAACTCCAGTGCCTAGGAGTGCATTATGTTTTATTTGAAATCGAGAAATCGTGAAATTACAACATTTTAACCAACTTTTCTAGGTTATGTTAATGTCGGTTGACGTTTATCTGTCGCCTCGCCACCTACAAAAAAGTCGTAAAACAATGGATTACTTTACTGCCGATTTCTCGTATTTTAATGACGATTTAGAGGTACTTTGATGCCGATTTCAAATAAAATAATTTTTACCCAGTATCTGCAAAACAATAAAATACCATACAATTTGTACAATTACAATAAAACACTTTATTCAAAAACGCGCTTCATTTAATGTTCACTTTTATGATACGTAATTATTAGTGGGTATTCTATCATTTTTAGATACTGAATAAATATTTAATATTGAGTGAAATCAAGTATGTACTTGCAAGAAAGCCCTGAAGTATAAACGATTTATAAACTTTGATTTATAATATAAGAGTAATTTACATTGCAAGACCGTTACTAAGAACTTTGCGTGCAAGGACGTGTAAGCAGGTAAAGTTCTGGTAACAACCGAGCTGTATACATCTTTTTATGATATTCTGAATCGTAAATTTTTTATAAGAAATTCTTAAATTCAAATTACGTTACTGCTTATTTTTATACCTGGAGACGGTTTAGTAAACAGGTGTCTACAATAAATTATTCAGAATACCATAAAAGTAAAATTCAAAGCGTTTCATTCCACACCTAGGAATATGATCTGAGACATGGCGGGTCAGGGTTGCCGAAATATCTTTTTCCGAAACCCAGTCAATCTGGCACACCGTTAACGGCATACTGGGTGATATGGTTAGCATTATGCCTTCGACGACTGCCTTACTTTCCCTACTTTCAAACTTTGGTTTCGGTACCCAATTTTTATAGCGACTGTGTGGGCCGCCCGCCACTTGCCAGATGTGGTGATTGAAGCCCCAGAATATCATGACACATTTTATTATTAACTAAGTCACCTTGCACCTGCACTGTGTGTTGCTTAATTAAGAATTTCAGGATGGGTTTTAAAGCGGGTACCCAAATTAAAACTAAATTAAATGTAATGGTTTGTAGGCTTGAAATGACGCACTTCACCAAAAATATCGAACCCGCACATTAATTTTTTCCTTGTATTACAGTATTACTGAGTTTTAATGTAGTACTGTAACTTGGTAATTCTGTGTAGCACCAGGGCCTATTGAATTGTGAGATAAATGTTGCAAACGTTTACAATTCAGCGCGCCGTGTGCAGTGCTTCGTTTTGAAATCTTTGTAATATCTCCACGTCTGAATTACTTGTCGTGTCCCACAGCTGTACAACCAGATTGATTGGAGAATTGATTTGTACAGTTACTATCCTAGTTTGAGTAGTACTGTCGTAGGTTAACCTGAAGTTGCTTCTGCTCAGTCCATTGTGTTTCTGCCACGTTTGCTGTCTATCCAACTGTAGTTTTTCTAGTGCTTTCAAAGGACGTATGGTCCTGCAAGATGTTAATTCTTCTGGAGTTTTACCCAGTTTAGATATCATCTTCCATTGCTTCGGAAAATAATCATATCTAAGTGGCATTATATATTTTATACAAAACTGCAAACATACCCATTTTGATCAACTTCTATCGAACTTTTGCTGTTATCAGCTCGTACACTGGTGTTTTTCGAGTCTGTTTCTTTCATCATTACATCCTCATTTGGTAATCTTGTAGTGTACGTCGGCCACTGTAAACTACAATTCCTAAAGCCAGTAATATAGCAAGGAGAGATAAATTAACCCTCTTGTTATGGTCTACACAAATTGTTTAAATTACACAGGAATGTTTGAACTAGGTACACACAAATCTTAAACTGCAGCTAAGCTGAATTCGTACCTTTTTACAAAAAATATTGTCAAATTTCACTTCCACCTGCATTACTGGCTCTAGGAACGGTTGTTCAAAGTGGGCGTCGTACACTACAAGATAACCCCTCATTTTTTCACGAGTTGATTCCATTTAAAAAATGTAAATATGACTTCACTTTACATGTCAATATTTGACGTGTTTGTGAGCCGCCATTATTGTTTACCTAAATTTAATTCAAGTTGGCTTTGTCGTCTCCTTTTTTACACTGCCGCCATCTAGCGTAATATTTGTGAATGAGGACAAAATTTAGTATGCCTACAAATCCCAGTCGAATGACCTGAATATCTTAGACCGTGGTAAGTACTAACTCTTTTAATTATTGCAAGTAATAAATATTGTTCATATACTTCAGTTTTATTCTAAGCTAAACTAATAACCAACCTTATTGACGCAACTAATTGCACATCCAGTACCACAGACCCCTTTATACAATCAGTCACCACACGAACACGTCCAACTGCAAGTAACTGTCCAACCAATTTACAGCCGTTAAATCTTCCAGAAAAACCTCAAATTAGTCGAAGAATCCAACCTCTGTTTAACCAAAAACTGCACCCGTCGACCCACATATCACTCCTTCACAATCCTCTTCTACCAGTAAACTATTCTTGTTATATTCCAAATTAATACCATTTCCTTGCAGGCTCAACGTCACGATGATCTGTCCTCTGCATGAAAACGAAGCACTCCAATCACCCGCCAATCACTCAGAATGATTCCCAAGTAGATACATCAGTCCTACATCAATGGCTCCTACACCTGCAGTACTCCGCACCAGTCCAATCCCTTCTATTTCCTTTTTCAAAACTGTATCAACTCCAATAAATCAGCCCAATCCAAATCTTATATTTTCATTTATTAGTAAATGCTCTTCATTAATTAAGACATCTTGTTACTCGTACACCATTATAATTATGTTTCACTTTATTTAATCTTCATAGATTTATTTACTCACTGTTCTTATTATGCCAGTACCATTATTATATATAAAACAGTAAAGTCTTCAACATTTTATTAATAGCCAAAATATTATGTTACATTTTTCAAAATTTGTTATTCTCAATTCAAAAATAACTCTCTTAACTACCGTATTTTCATTATTGATGCTTACTATATTAAAATATACATTTGATACTTACATACTTTGTTATCTTTTAATATTTTAATTTGGTCTGTCGTATCTGATATCAGTAGTAAATAACTTCTATCTTTTAACATCTTACTTTATAAATTAAACTATATGAAATTTATTCTTTCCATTCTCATTTCTTTAAAATTTTATCTCTATTTAAAAATTTAATTCAAATAACCTTTTATATTCTAAACTTTTGCAAAGACTGACTACAATGCTTTACCAAATCTTTTTATCGTATTGATCATCAAACTATATCCACTCTTATGATATCATAACAATATATGCGCTTATGTGTGAAACCTTTCAATGCTGCAAGCTGTGAGCTTATCTTTCGCTTAAAACATATAAAATAATTGCCTTTCTAAATCGCGAAGTTGTTACTTTTGTCTTGTATTGATAAAAGTTTTGTTTATTTATTTATGTGACGCTTATGTGCGCCACCCTTGGCAAGGTTTTAACCGATCTTTAGTTGCAAGAATGATGCCGGAATTGTATTTAGTGTGAATGTTATCCCTAATTGTTGCAGTTTATTAGCAGAAAAATTGTTTATGCTTCTTAAATTGTTTTATTTGCCTACCAAACACTCGAAGCCCCCTCTACCGTTTGCACAGCATCGGGGATCAGTATCTGCTGCCAATTCCAGAGCGCTCGACTTGTTGCAATTACCAGTACAACGTTGAATTCCAAATTATTTTTGCTGTCCCGTATACCGAAATCTACCAAAACTTGTTGCTCCTAGAGGAAAAACGTAGAAAAAACACACAAAATCGCAAAAATTAAATTATTTACATTTCCTGCAAGCGTAACGATTGTTAAAAAGCACCTATTAACTTGCGAACCTTCGCTGTGATCTTTCCAGAATGCAATTCAATTAATCTATAGTGAACAATAAACTTTTGGGGGTTGTAGCTATTAATTTAGCAAGCTGGTTTGCTTCTCTTTGCAACCTATACTTCCCTTTAAATGGATAACCTATGAATATTGTGCGTATTACCACAAAAAAAAACTGAAAGAATTCCTTTTAAATATTCCTTAGGGTTGAATATTACCAATAGGGGTTCGCTACCCTTTGTATTATGGTTAGTTGATGTTTCTACACAAAATTAACATCAAATTTTTGGGGTTTCGAACCCTTTAGGGGGTTGAAAAATTGATTTATAAGGGTAGTTTTTAACCCGCTGCCACCAGTGTCAGGGAGCTACAACCCTTGTGTTAGGGGTTGCAACCGTGTCGGTGATCTCGGGGTAGTTTTTACCTCGTCGACCACGATTTGCACCTAAGGAAAGTCCCTCGACTGGTTTTCACTATTTGCTTTCGTAGGGGTTGTACTGTAGGGCGGTGGTTAAATAAAACACCCATAAACGACTAATTAACTTATATATTAAAAGAATCTGAATTTTAAACACTTTACAGTTAGCATTTGCTCGAGCTGCTATGCGTATGTTTAGCAGGAGCTACGAACTTAACCCTGGTAAATTAGGCTAAACTTGTCAGGTCATTTTGTATTTTAATTAGCCACCTAGGGTTTAGGGCAGCGTGCCCGTATGTTAAACCCTTTTAGTTACTTATTTGGCTTCATCGCCTAATTCCATAATAATGATTTTGCACATAGTTGGCCTCAAGCGCAGTATTTCTCGTCATCCGGGGCACCCCTTTGTTGGTACTTTGACAAACGGGTGTTAACGCTCGCAGGATTTCCGAACCTTCTAGAATTTACGCTGTTGGTGTGACTGCGAGGCCTCGCGCTGTCTTTGTCCCCGGCACTTATTTGTTTTATTGGGCGCCTCGCCATTGGCTGTCTTTGTCACCGGCACTTATTTGTTTTATTGGGCGCATCGCCATTGGCTGTCGAGAGTCATGTGGTAACGCCGTTTTGGCTCACGCCACTGCGGGGGGTCGTAACGCTGCTTGCTTGGGGAGTTCAAGTCAGGCCGTTGATCGAAGAAGTCGCAGAGTGTGCCGTTTCGCGGCGTTCCCGCCATTTGCGGGGACGCCAGCCTTTTCCCGTCTCGTGCTGCTTCAGCAAGTGTTTTAAAAACTGTTTCGCGTTAAGCGAGAGTCGGAGTTCTACTCAGGCGATTGAACAAGGGAGGTGTGTGTGTGTCGTTAGCGGCGATCTTATTACGCCAAGGCGTAGGTGTGATGGAATTCCATGCCCGGTTCTACGTCGTCACGTAAGGGAGTGTTCCCTTTAGCTCATTGTGCGAGGATTCCGTTGAGGTAGGACATCACTTGGGCTAGTTTGGCCGTCGTAGCGGCGTTTGTTGAAGCGCCAGCCTTTGTCGCCATTTTGGGCGCATCCAGACCATTCACACGTCGGCCGTTTTAGCGGCGAATGAATTGCCACAGGGAACCTGTTTCCCGCAAGCTGGACCGCATGCTGATCTCTTGGATCGTCACCAATAAAATTAAGGTATTTGTAACCATTGAATTATACTAACTTCTCGTGCGCGAGCTGTGCGCTTAATCATGTGAATAACTGTGAAATCTTGTGCACCGTTAAAAACGTACCCTTCGCATCTTAAATCGTTGTCGCGAAGTGGCGGCGCTCAATCATTTTTGATCTAATCACTTCCCTCACTTGGGCTTTGCTGTGTTTGCCCAAATTATCATGTGAGCATTTTTATGAACAAACGTTCCCTTTGTGGGACTCATATGTCAAACTGCTTTTGATTTTGTACAGTTATGGGTGTTGTTTAGTAACCGTAGTGCGCCCATCAGCTGATGCTTATTTATAAGAATTAACGCAATGTTTGCGGCACGCTTTGCTGCCCCAATGTAAGACTGGACCAATAGACGCTTATCTAATTAAGAGACGCTTTATTCTTGGTCGCTTTGTGCATGTTCTGTTTCAGTGTGCGGCCATCATTGAGGAGATGAATCTACGGTGGAGCCAGTGAGATCAGAGCGTGCAGGTAGGCTTGGTGGTGACATTGCCGTGGCTGAAAAAGCCCCCCCCCCATGCTCTAAGTATTTTTGCCATCACGAAATCGTTGTGTGAGTTTATAATTCACGAGTACCCCTATCGACGGAGTGTCTTGAATACTTCGCCCCCGTCTAACCGCCCAGGCCCGGTTATTCGGGTTAAGACAGGCTTGGTGGCGCCCTCATAATTTTGACGTACCCTATATATATATTCCTCAACACGCTTGCCCAGAACGTATCGTGTGACTCGCGCCGGACTCCCTGAGCGTTCCAGCCGCGGCCTTTAGCCTGTTTTTAGCAAATCTCAGGGCAAGTGTGCCAGTTTTCCAGGACTGATTCCGTGGTGCGATGCTCACCTTGGGTGGGTGTCGTAAAGTTGTTTTAATACCGTAACGGGCTAATTTTGGCTATCCCAACGTGTAGCCTTGTGTTTTTTTCTGATTTTGGTCTTCTCGTTAAGCCCCTCCGTTGTGCGTCTTAATTTTGTCAGGTCAGGTCATTTTGTATTTTAATTAGCCACCTAGGCTTTAAGGCAGCGTGCCCGTATGTTAAACCCTTTTAGTTACTTATTTGGCTTCATCGCCTAATTCCATAATAATGATTTTGCACATAGTTGGCCTCGAGCGCAGTATTTCTCGTCATCCGGGGCACCCCTTTGTTGGTACTTTGACAATCGGGTGTTAACGCTCGCAGGATTTTCGAACCTTCTAGAATTTACGCTGTTGGTGTGACTGCGAGGCCTCGCGCTGTCTTTGTCACCGGCACTTATTTGTTTTATTGGGCGCCTCGCCATTGGCTGTCTTTGTCACCGGCACTTATTTGTTTTATTGTGCGCATCGCCATTGGCTGTCGAGAGTCATGTGGTAACGCCGTTTTGGCTCACGCCACTGCGGGGGGTCGTAACGCTGCTTGCTTGGGAAGTTCAAGTCAGGCCGTTGATCGAAGAAGTCGCAGAGTGTGCCGTTTCGCGGCGTTCCCGCCATTTGCGGGGACGCCAGCCTTTTTCCGTCTCGTGCTGCTTCAGCAAGAGTTTTAAAAACTGTTTCGCGTTAAGCGAGAGTCGGAGTTCTACTCAGGCGATTGAACAAGGGAGGTGTGTGTGTGTCGTTAGCGGCGATCTTATTACGCCAAGGCGTAGGTGTGATGGAATTCCATGCCCGGTTCTACGTCGTCAAGTAAGGGAGTGTTCCCTTTAGCTCGTTGTGCGAGGATTCCGTTGAGGTAGGACATCACTTGGGCTAGTTTGGCCGTCGTAGCGGCGAATGAATTGCCACAGGCAACCTGTTTCCCGTAAGCTGGACCGCATGCTGATCTCTTGGATCGTCACCAATAAAATTAAGGTATTTGTAACCATTGAATTATACTAACTTCTCGTGCGCGAGCTGTGCGCTTAATCATGTGAATAACTGTGAAATCTTGTGCACCGTTAAAAACGTACCCTTCGCATCTTAAATCGTTGTCGCGAAGTGGCGTCGCTCGCTCATTTTTGATCTAATCACTTCCCTCACTTGGGCTTTGCTGTGTTTGCCCAAATTATCATGTGAGCATTTTTATGAACAAACGTTCCCTTTGTGGGACTCATATGTCAAACTGCTTTTGATTTTGTACAGTTATGGGTGTTGTTTAGTAACCGTAGTGCGCCCATCAGCTGATGCTTACTTACTTACTTAACCGGCGTTACAATCCTTTGTGGATTTTAGCCTCTTGGATTATCATCCTCCATTGGACCCTGTTCCGTGCTATCCTTTTCCAATTGTCGATCTGAAGCACCCTTAGGTCCCGTTGCACTCCATCTATCCACCTCTCTCTTGGCCTGCCCCTGGGTCTTCCGTATTGCGGGTTCCATTCCATTAAGCTTTTGACGCTTCTGTTATCGGCCATCCTTACCACGTGCCCCACCCGTCTCAACCTCTGGGACTTGATAAAGTGCACTATGTCATCGTTCATTATGTTGTACAGCTACGCGTTCGTTCTTCTACGCACCATCCCGTTAGCTTCTTGCACTGGGCCCCATATTTTCCGCATTATCGCTCTTTCTGCTGTTCGCAGTTTGTTTTGTTCATTAAGCGTTAAAGACCATGCTTCGCACCCGTATGTCATAATTGGTCTAATCACCGATTTATAAATTTTCATTTTGGTTGACCTATTCAGTAAATTGGACTTAAGTAGGTTTTTGTACATGAAGTAGCTTCTATTTCCAGCTTGGATCCTCCTAGATATCTCCTCTTCCATTCTGTTGTTTGCGTTTAATTGAGAACCTAGATACACAAATTCCCGCACCTCTTCCAACGTATATGATCCTATTACTAGGTCTTGCAGCTGGTACTCTTCCCTTGTTAATCTCAAGTATTTTGTTTTTTTCTCATTCACCTGTAGACCTACTTCTTTGGCGGCTTCGTCCAATTGCCTGAATGTGGCTTTCAGTTCCCCTAGGCTTCTGCTTGTTATCACTAAATCATCTGCGTATGCATTAATCTGTACCATCCTTGATTTAATGTTACCGGATACGTTTAGCTTACGTATTACGGTTTCTAGGACCATGTTGAAAATCATTGTGGAAAGCGCGTCGCCTTGTCTGACCCCCGCATTTGTATTAAATACATCTGTGCATTCTTGCTGTATCAGCACTGTCGTTTTTGTATCTCGTAGGGTCATACACACTAGCTTTATTAGTTTATCAGGAATCTCCAGCGTTTTTAATATTTCTGCGATCCTACTTCTTCTAACCTTGTCGAATGCTTGCCTGAAGTCAATAAAAAGATTGTGCAGGTTGATGTTGTGTTCCCTGGACTTCTCAAATGTTTGTCTCATGGTAAAAATACTATCAGTCGTTGATCTGCCTGGCCTGAAACCATTTTGGTAATCTCCCAAATGTTTTTCGGCGTATTTTAACAGACGGTTGTAGAGCACACATGAGAGGATCTTATAGGCAACATTTAACAGGGTTATCCCTCGGTAATTATCGCATAGGTATTTATCACCCTTCTTAAAAAACGGCACTATTACGCCACACTTCCATCTCTCGGGCATTTTTTCTTCCGACCATATTAGCTGGATTAATTGGTGCAATTGTGTATGCAGTTCCTTGCCACCGTTTTTTATAAGTTCCCCCACGATTCCATCTAGACCTGCCGCTTTATTACTTTTTATTTTTTTTATGACATTGAACACTTCAACAAATGTTGGTGTATCTTCTTCTCGTTGATCAGTCGTATTATCTTGCATCAGTCCTTCATTTTCTTCTTCTAGATCTTCGTCAGGATTCGCATCGTTGAGTAAACTTTGAAAATGCTCCTTCCATCTATTTATTACGTCGCCTTTCTCGGTTAGCAGTTCACCTCCTTTACTTTTACACCCTGACGTCTCTGATGGCCTACGTCTCGTAGTATTAGCTCTTACTTCTTTGTAAAACTGCCTTATGTTTTTATGCTGGCTGTGTTCCTCAATTTTCTGTATTTTTTGGTTATACATTTCTATTTTTTTTCGCCTACATATCTTCGTAGCTTCTTTTCTCAATGTCGTGTATTCGTTTCTGTTACCTTCGGTGTCGTTCCTTAGTAATTTTTGTCTTGCTTTGTTTTTCTTTTCCACCCTGTCCCTGCATTCTTGATCGAACCATCCTGATTCCTTGCTTTCTTTTCCTTTAAAACCCAAAACATCCTTTGCAGCATCTTGTATCGATTTGGCCGTTTTTTCCCAGAATTCTTCAATATTTTTAGAGGTCCTTTGTTCTGAAATGTTTTCTTTAATTTTGTTTTTGTATTCCTCCCTGATTTCTTTAGTATTCAGTTTTTCTAGATTCCATTTCCTTCGCCCTGTTTGCCCTTCCTTTGTCTGTATTTCGAGCATTTGTTTTAGTTTCATTGCTACTAAGAAATGGTCGGAGTCACAGTTAGGTCCTCGGTATGTGCGCACGTCTTGTACTGCTGCCGCTCGCCTTTTGGATATCAAGATGTGATCTATTTGATTTAAATGTCTGTTCCCTGGAGAGATCCAAGTGCCCTTGTGTATTTTTTTGTGCTGGAACATTGTACTACTAATTATTAAATTTTGCGCTGCAGCCAGGTTGCATAATCTGTACCCATTATCGTTACTGGTGTTATGGATTGTGTGTTTTCCAGCTACGTCTGCTATACTGTCCTCTTTACCTATCTGGGCATTAAAATCTCCCAGCAGAATCAAGGTATCATACTTAGGAACGCTATCGCATAATTGTTGTACTTTTTCGTAGAATTCTTCTTTCACGTCATCACTATCATCGTTTATTGGTGCGTGAACGTTTAATAAAGTTATATTATAATATTTACCTTTGACCCTTAGCTTGCATATCCGTTCATCGATTGGTTGGAAAAGAAGTACATATTTCTCGACTCGTTTCGTAATTAAAAATCCTGTTCCGTGTTGTCCTTGCTTAACTGCACCGCTAAACATAATCGAGAAATTATTTTTATTCCATGTGCCTTGACCGCTCCATCGTATCTCCTGTAAAGCTATTATGTCAATTTTGAATTTTTCCATTTCACCTGCGATCTCATACATTTTGCCTGTCTGTAATAGTGTGCGTACATTCCAGCTTGCAAATTTTAATATGCTCTTCTCGACCATATTGCCATGAAGTACTAGATTTTTGTTGGGGTAATTATCCTTATCGATTATCCTTGCCATTGCTGTGTTCGTCTTCGCACTTCCGTCCTGCTGTCCAGCCGCTTTCACTTTTTTGGACTGGCTGGGGCTGCTTCCACCTCTTTCAGTGTCTTGTTCCTCCATGTCCCATTTGTAATGCTTGCTATTGATCGTTAATTTTTGGTAGCCTACTCTTGTTTTGTTTCCCTTCTCTTCTTCCTCCTTAGCACGTTCTCTTATTTCCTTTTGTATGTTCCTTTCCAAAAACGTTAGGTCGCTGTTTACGTAAATACGTTCGTTTTTTAGGATTGTACTTTTCTTGAAAATTTTCATTTTTGTCTCCCAGTTTTCCAATTTTACTACCACTTTGTCCTTTCCTACTGTGTACGTTTCTATTACGTCAGCTACGATCTGCAATTTTTCGAGCATTAGGTTTTTCACGGCTTTTGTTAGACCTTTTTTATCTTTGCCTTGTATTTTGACTCCTGAAATTACAATATTATTTCGTCTTTCATTACGTTCCTGCCTTTCTGATCTAAATTTCATTTCCTGTATAGTATCTCCTAGTTCTTGAATTCTTTTGCTAGCCTCGTATTTCTCCTTCTCCCAGTTTTCTTTCACTTCTGTGAGTTCCTTCCGCATCACCCTCGTTTCTTCTTTATATGTGTAAAAAAAAAAAACAGCTGATGCTTATTTATAAGAATTAACGCAATGTTTGCGGCACGCTTTGCTGCCCCAATGTAAGACTGGACCAATAGACGCTTATCTAATTAAGAGACGCTTTATTCTTGGTCGCTTTGTGCATGTTCTGTTTCAGTGTGCGGCCATCATTGAGGAGATGAATGTACGGTGGAGCCAGTGAGATTAGAGCGTGCAGGTAGGCTTGGTGGTGACATTGCCGTGGCTGAAAAAGCCCCCCACCATGATCTAAGTATTTTTGCCATCACGAAATCGTTGTGTGAGTTTATAATTCACGAGTACCCCTATCGACGGAGTGTCTTGAATACTTCGCCCCCGTCTAACTGCCCAGGCCCGGTTATTCGGGTTAAGACAGGCTTGGTGGCGCCCTCATAATTTTGACGTACCCTATATACCGGGTGCTGACTTGCGCGACGCACCATACGGATTTGCATTGTAAATTCTTTATATTCAATTATTTGCTCACCTAATTATTTTAGAGCTAAAGTGTAAATACATTTTTTGTAGAGAAAAAAATACTGCATCAATCCATACTGTTGCTAACAATTTTTAATTTTTCGGAACCGAAATAATGCAAAAAATAAAACTAGCATTTTTACAAAAATCAGTGATGCCATGGAATTATTGAAACGAGCCAATGCCAACGCAAGTGCGTGCGGAGCGACAATATGTGTTGTTTGTTTGTGTGTCATTGATGTTTGACGTTTATAATAATTCACTATTAATTAATATGTTCTGCTTAATGTCTCTAAGGTACCTGGACCTTGTTTATAACAAAAATGGTTTTATGGTGGACGTTCGTTAAGTAAGCTCCTTGTTTATTGTAAAATATCCGTATCGGCAAATTCCAAACAGTACAACCATTAATAGACTGATACATTAAGTTTAAAACTACAAGCACGTTATTAAATAATTGTAGTTGCAATAATGAAGTTCAGAACTTAACCAAAACGAGAAAAACGACAATACGTTCAATCTTTTGACGGCAGTAACTGGATGATCGCCCCGCACGCACTTGCGTTGGCATTGGCTTGTTTCAATAATTCCATGGCATCACTGATTTTTGTAAAAATGCTAGTTTGATTTTTTGAATTCCTTCAGTTCCGGAAAATTAAAAATTGTTAGCAACAGTATGAATGGATGCAGTATTTTTTTCTCTACAAAAAATGTATTTACACTTTAGCTCTAAAATAATTAGGGGAGCAAATAATTGAACATAAAGAATTTACTATGCAAATCCCTATGGTGCGTCGCGCAAGTCAGCACCCTGTATATATGCCTCAACACGCTTACCCAGAACGTATCGTGTGACTCACGCCCGACTCCCTGAGCGTTCCAGCCGCGGCCTTTAGCCTGTTTTTAGCAAATCTCAGGGCAAGTGTGCCAGTTTTTCAGGACTGATTCCGTGGTGCGATGCTCACCTTGGGTGGGTGTCGTAAAGTTGTTTTAATACCGTAACAAACTTTATGCTTTGAAATACACCCTGGAGGATCGAATAACCGAAGCAACCCTGCATTTATTCTGTCAATAAATTAGCGTGACTAGCTGACCTTGATTCCAAAGCTGGCGTATTATCCAATGGTTAGTAGTTTATTTATTGTGTAATTAAGCGGAACCGTGAGTATTTATAAAGTTTAAAGTGAGTTCGGCTGGATAATTTGGAATCCCGGGTCTCCTCGATTTGCTGGACTATCTTATGGATGGGCACTACACCAGCACGTAAGTTTAGATCCAAATGTTGCATTTAGGACTTAGTTAATTTAGCACCGAAATCGTCGCGGTTCATTAAATGAAATTTGTACGGGACCGAAGCACGAACTTGAGCGCCGAGGCGCGGTACGCCCGTAATTTAATTTATCATCTCGCGGGCTTCGGGTATTGGTACGAACTCCCTGGCCAGTTCGCGTCCCCCAAAAGGTAATTTTCTATCGTGGCGAGCCGGGTGTTTCTCGGGCTTCCCCGTTTTGCCAAACTAGCATTTTTGACTTATACTTCGCCGGCATTTGGATTTGCAATGTTGCATTTCTCACGCGGATTTGCCTGAATGTCAATTCGACAATTCTCTATCCTCTGAATTACCGGCACCGGATGTAATTCAACCGCTTCTTCTGATTACGACAATGTAGCTTTCCGTTCTTACCGAATGAACTTTTACCTTCGCGATAAATGTACTTTATGCAAGGGCGGCTTTGATTTATTCTTTCTCATGACAACTTAAAATCCATAAGATTTATAAATATAACGCAATTTCTTGCGGATTATTACACATTTAACAACTTATTTGGGATTTATAGATTTTGAACGTACGTTCGACAGAGAAGACCGAGACAAATTACGGAAAACCATGGTTAACAGAGGATACCCAGAACATCGTATCAGAATAGTACAAACCATACATGCAAATACCAAATTTATAATAAACATAAACAGTGGTACATCGAACAGCAGCAACATGACAGAAATAAATCAAGGGGTAAAACAGGGATGTCCATTGTCTCCCACATTGTTATATAATATAGTGGAATACATTTTAATCAACTTCCTGTATTATTGGTTAATGAAACAAAAATTATGATTTTCTTTTATTTACCAGTTGGTTTCATTAAACACTTATCCACGTCCTTTAATCGTATAAAACTATAAATTTTTTATTACCTTAAAGTCACCACCTTGCACAATAAAAAAACATAAATTACTATTTTAAATCAAATCTTTCTTCCTCTAAGGGTTTCACAGTTAAAACAACTGTATCGTGCAGTTTTTCCCGGTTAATTAGGTAAATTTATACTTGACAATAGAATACTAGCTCAATAAACAATTCACAATTTTTTCATTTACCTTGTTGCTTAATCATGGTCGAACGAACAAACATTCTTACTTACGTGTGACGACGATCTTGTGCACAGCTGGCTCCAATTTGTCAACAACCACCTATTTGTTGTGCCTGTATCTGCTTTGTCCTGTTGAATTCCAGCTTAAAGTTATCTCTGCAGACTTTTGGGAAACCAGGACGACCCCAAATTTCTGCTGAACTGCTAACAAAATCACACGTACCGTAGGCGAATGTCTATCAACTTTATTTACTTCCGCGTTGCTTTTTCAATTTATTTACGTTTTTTTCTAGCTCAATGTAGGATCGAATTTGATTAATTGGGTGCTACAAATACTACAGAACTGCTTTGCACTTCTCCCAAACCATTTCAATAAAATTTGGCACGTAAATATTATCTTTTATTATTCAAAACACATGAAAACAATGGTAAAATAATTAATTGAGAGACTCAACGAACATAGCTTTGTTTAGCAAGATAATCTCCCCTATTTTTGCAAATGCGCTCGAATTTATAGGATTATTAAAACAATTGAATGGTTGCCATGTTACGGCAACAAACTCTTCTCCTCTCATCTGTGATTGGTTAATACAGGACAACCCAGGTCGAAATATTAATGTTCTTTACTTTTAATTAATTTCATAAAATTCTTAATTTTAAAATAACTTTTACAATTGACTTATTTCTAGAATTAAACGCTGAATCTAGCTTGGGCTCAAAATTTGCTTTGATTTGACACCGAACAAGTCTTGGAAGCTTCAAATAGCACTTATTTAACTAAATCTCAAAACTATTTTTTACATAATTCTAAAATAAGTCTTATATAACTAACAGAGCACTTATTCTCTAATTATTACTAAAATTCTGTAGAAATACACATAAATTTAGATACTTAAGAACACTAATTACTAAAACGTTTCACAGATCAATCAAAATCAATAAATTCTGCATCCCCTTTTACATCTTATTGCATGTTTAGTAGAGCTCTGTACCATATTTTAGTACAAATCAAATTTTCAGGTCATCGGCGGAATACAACAGGACGTACTCCCATCAAAATCAATATCAGAGCTAGTGTAACAATCATCATTGCTGTATGACCAGCTACATTTGTATGCAATTTGCAAAAAAAAAGAGTGCAATGTTGAATCGTAACAATTTTTACTAAGGTCGGACAGCTATAAAACCAAGTTTACATAAACGCACGCCGTTTAGTGACGAAACTAAAAATAATAATTAGTGCAGTTCTAATATCATAAGTTGTGCGCCACCGTGTTAGTTTTTTAATTTCAAACACTATCTGCACTGTGATGTCACACTATTACCACACTTATGTTCGGCCAGTCAAATTTGATCTTTGTTGTATTTTTAAGAGCTAGTACAGCGTTTAAAGACTGTCATAGTTGATTACTGGCTATTCACATCTGTTTACAAAAGTCCACTTCAAATTGTTAACCTTAAGAGAGAAAGCTTTCAGATCCTATTAATTTCCAAGATCGGAAGGTGGAAAAACTTAACGTTTGCCTCATTTGGTTCCGCCCATTTTTACCCTTTGTGGTTTAGAAATTGTGATGGTTAAAAGTCTTTTTCAAGTCATGTCAAGTGCTAGTTTAAGTGCAATTCTGGCGGTAATTCTTAAATTGGCCAATATTGTTGATTGAAATGATTACAATGGTGTTGCATCCACAGCAACATTTATTTATTTATTTATTTATAGTCTACCACCATTTGAATTAACTAACAATAAGTTTGTAAATAATAATACAATACAATGAACTTAACTTAATTAATTTCAACAAAGTGTAACATCCCGTTGCCGGGCAAAGGCCTCCCCATAAGTCCGCCATCTGTCTTGATCCCTCGTAATGTTGGTCCATTCATCCCCTAACATTTCATTTAGGTCATCCTCCCATCTTCTTTTTGGTCTTATTTTTCCTCTCCTCATTAAATTCGGTTTCCAACTTGTTGTCTTCTTAACCCACCGTCCTCCTTTCGAATTGTGTGACCTGCCCAGTTCCATTTTAGTTGTAGACACTTCCTTGCTACATCAGTAATTCCTAACCTTCTTCTAATTTAGTTATTACTTATCCGATCTTCTAATTTTATTTCTAGTATTTTCCGTGCCATTTTTTGTTGGACTACTTGTAGTTTTTTCAAGTGGTTTTTTGTTGCTGACCATGTTTGGGCTCCATACGTTAGCATAGGTAAGATGCAACTGGAGAATACTTTTCCTTTTAATTTAAAATTCTCTGTCTTTCCAAATCTCTTTTAACGACCAAAATTTTCTCCAGCCCATTGCTATCCTTCTTTGGATTTCTTTGCTTTGTTTATCGGAGAAGGATATTATTTGTCCCAGGTACACTGCCTCTTCTACATAAGTACATGCTTTGCCCTTCAATAATATTGGTTCTGGCATTCGATGGGTCAATATTACGGTTTTCTGCCGATTGATCTTTAGGTCAATTTTTTTGCTTGAGTTGTTTAGTTGGTTTATCATCATTTGTAGTTCTTTGCCTGAGTTTGCCAGTAAAATGATGTCATCGGCGAATCTAAGATTTGTGACTTTACTGCCGTTTATATTTATTCCCTTGTTTTGCCAATTCAATTCTTTGAAGCAGTTCTCTAATGTTGCAATGAAGAGATGGGGGGAAAGAGGGTCTCCCTGCCTCACACCTCTTTGTATTTTAAACTTTGGTCCTTCTTCCTCTAGTTTTATGGGTGATCCTAACGTCTTGTAAACTGAATTTATTATCCTGATGTATTTGTGTTTTATTCCTTGGATAATCAGTGCTTCGATCATGGGGGTGTGTTCTAAAGAGTCAAATGCTTTTTCATAATCGATTAGAGCCATATGTACTGGTATTTGATATTCTCTGCATTTTTCCGTGACTTGATTAATTGTATGAATATGATCTGTTGCTGACTAGTTTTTTCGAAGTCCCACTTGTTCTTCTGGTTGCTTTTCCTCCAGTTGTTTTCTAATTCTTTTCCTTTTACAGCAATATACAGTGCGAACGTTGGCTTTGGAACGTTCCAAATAAAAAATTCCCCGATTATCTGCGGTCAAAATCCTCGAACACGTCAATTTTAATTTTTATTCGAGCATTTTTTGAAATAAAATGCATACATACAGGGTGTTCCGCGTATGAGGTATGGCGTTATCGATGCTTTTTTTAAATGGAAAACCCCCTTTTTTATTACGGAATTTGAAAGAACGCAAGTTTTTACTTACGGTAAGCTGATTTTTGAGTACAGAGCAGATGATCAAAAATTAAGAAAAAAATTTAAAAATTGCAAAATACTAAATTTAGTTGCATTAATAATTTCAAAAACAAATACACTACAATTACCTTAGCTTAAGTGAAAGGACGCGTTTTTTCAGATTCCGTAATAAAAAAAAGGGGGTTTCCATTAAAAAAAAACATCGATAACGCCATACCTCATACGCGGGACACCCTGTATGTGTGCATTTTATTTCAAAAAATGCTCAAATAAAAATAAAAATAGACGTGTCCGAGGATTTTTGGAGCTTTCCTCAGCCAACGTTCTCACTGTATATTTACAAAATTTTCAGAAAATGTCAAAGAGCACTTGACATGCATTATATTATTATTCTATATGAAAGGGAATTAACATTAACGACAAAAATAAGAAAAAAATAGGGAGGCCACAGAAATGAGATTCTTGAGATCAGTTCCATGAAATATATTACTGGACCAACGAAGAAACAACTACAAATATTCAATTTAAACGAAGAAATACAAAATTATGAAATGAAATAGAAGCACCATCTTATGCGTATGGGCAATACAAAAACACCAAAACTAACGTATGAATACAAGCTAACGGGAAACAAAAATGTAGAGCATTCACGAAAACGTTGGACAGATCAAGACGCATTGCTAACATCATTTTCATTGTATTCGTTCATTTCCTTCTTATCACAAAGGACACTGCCACTAGCAAGATATTTCTTGATTATTCGCATAGCTATTGAACATAATAAAATGGCGTTTGGAAACTTGGTACTAATCTAGATGAGTGTTTATAATATTTGTTTGTAATATTTAGACGACATGATAAATGTAAATCTCCTCCAATGTTAACCCTGTTTGTCAAATGAATGTTAATGCAGGAATTGATAAAGATAACACTACAACATTATTAGCTGACAGAATTTAACTTCAACCAATAATTTTGTTTTCACAACTTACGACGACAAAATTTCTCATAGAATGAAAATGTAGAAAATGAATAACCGCCATCTTGAGTTTGTATTTTAATGACTATTAGGGATTAAGAAACATCAACATTTTAAAAGCGGTAAATAATACAAGAAAAGCAACTGATAACAGATCATTAAATGTTTATTGCCCGCAAGTTTTCCAATTACAGGACAATATATTATTATGATGTGGCTATATAAAGCTATACTTTTATTAATGTGATGCCCTTTTAAATTCAATAATTATTCTTTAATAAAAATAAGTCAAGTTCTCTAATCTCAGGTGGTTCGCCAAATCAAGATCTCTATCTATTAATTGAATGTCAATATTACAGTTAATGACGTTTACTGTCAAACCAATTTCTAAATCTCAACAAACCAGGTATCGACAATTGTATTTTTACATTAATCAATTCATCAAATCAAATATTGCCTTGTATTATTGTATTTCACTGATTGATCTTTATTTAAAATGTTTTAATATTAATTACTAACAAACCTTGTCACTTATTCAGCTTCACTTGCACAACTCCATATACCAGTGCCTCCTGCTTCCCAATAAATACCAATATCGTCTTCGCCTGACTCCTAGAGCCTACACCTGTCAACCAACTCCAATACCACTGCTGATGCTGGCTTCAATTCCTCTATCAAACGGCAGCTTCAACTTCAACAAAACCTGGTAAGTTTCAAGTTTCTAACTGCAACAGCTCTTATCTTGTTTCTTTCTTAGATATCCTTTAGTATTCTGCAATCTCCTCCAACTTGGTACAATCCCGGCAGCACTACCTCAAATCCCGCTCTAGCTGAATCTCCTTACCTCGATGTAACCACCAATGTGAAACATAAACATGTAATTGTGCGACACGCCAGTCAATAAATCCAATTCCATCCAATTTTGTCGTTCTCTAGTTCCTTTAATGTAATTCGCAGCACTTAACAATCTCTTCACCGATTGTGAGTATTTAGAATATTAATATTTAGTCTCCATCCTTAATACCTCGTAGATTTCTTAATAACACCCCCATTTGTATATCAACCAAACAACTATACAAATTCTGCACCAATTTCCATTTTTATTTAATAAAAATCACATTTCAAAATATCTTATAATGGGTGATCCAACGGTTAGCGTGGATATTGATTGTCGTTATCTGACATATATCGCAATGGCCATGAAAACATTTGTCGATAAAAGTCAGTTATAGACTTTGGCAATTGCAACAATAGAGTTTTTTTCAACCTCACAACGAGTAAAAGTTATTCAAACGTACTACGAAAATGATCGTTCCGTCAAAAAAACATTTCGTAAAATTCGAGACTACTTCGGTCAAAATAATCGTCCTAGTGAGTCATGAATCTGCAGAGTAGTGCGACGATTTGAAGAAACTGGATAGGTGGAAGATCGTAAAGAGTATCAGCATCCTCGTACAGCTCATTTAAAAAAATATTGCTGCCGTGAGTGTTAATGTGCGTGAACAGCCAAGAACTTCAATTGGGTATGACCTATGGCACTATGCAACTATGCTAAGAGAATTTTTGAGGCCTAAATTGGATGAAATGGATATGAATCAGCTCTGGTTTCAGCAAAATGGCGCAACATCCCATACAAGCCATAAAACAATGGCCTTATTGAGTTCGAAGTTCGACGATTGCATCATTTCCAGAAAGTGTGAGGTGAATTTTCAGCCAGGATCCTGTGATCTTACTCCTTTAGATTATTTTCTTTTGGGAGTAATTCAAAAATAAAGTGTATACTAATAACCCACAACACTTCACCAACTGAAAGACCACATTTGAGCTGCATTAGATGCCATTGATCTACTTTTACTGCGAAAAGTTATCGAAAATTTTGACATTCGAATAACCTCCTGTCAAGGAAGCCATGGAGGTCATTTGAATGATATTGTTTTTCATACATAAATGCTACATATTAAACTTTCTGATATAATAAATATTTCATGTGTAAGTTTATAAAATGAATTTTTATTTGATGAAAGAATCCACGCTAACTGTTGGATCACCCATTACATTTTTCTTTAAGTTTATTTATGTAACTACCCTTTAAACAAAAACTTGTTCTTGTTGGATGCTATTCTTACTGCACCCTTACATATTTTAAATTATCCATTATTTACAATTTAACAATTCACATTATAATTCATATTTTAATGGGTATTTCGCCACTCTGCAAATTAAAATATTAAATAACGAAAATATTAACAACGAACGTTTCGAGGGACAATCTGCCCTCGTTATCAACGAATAACAATTAAAACTAACAAGAACTTATCTTTTTTTCACTGGAAGAAAAAACGCCCAACCTCCAATGAATTTTCTGACATTAACGTTTGTTGATATCTGTACCTACTTGATCTCATCTTTAAGAATTGATAGCCAACTATTGTCTAAAAATATTGAGAAAGACGACACGCATTTTTCTTCGTTAAGTAAAATGTATGCCGTTTCCTTAATTTTTCGCCTAGTTGACATCGATTCTTTAGACAAGATCTTTGTGTTGTCCCATTGTATTTTATGGTTTTCATCCCAAGCATGTTCTGCCAGCTTAGACTTATTGAATTGATACGTTTTCAACATATTTTTATGTTCTTTAACTCTTACTGCTAAAGGCCTGGATGTTTCACCGATATAATATTTCCCGCATTCACAGGGAATACTATATATACAATTCCTTGAATGTTGTTCTTCGTTGAACGGTTTAGTTTTTGTAAGAACTGACCGTAAAGTATTCATCGTTTTGAATACCGTCCTAACATTGAATCTATTTCCAATTCGTCTAATTTTGTCAGATATGCCTGGAATATATGGTATAGTAAGAGTATTATATTTTTGAGTGTCATTCCTTTGTATGTGTGTGGCATTGTTTCGTGTATTGAAAATGTTCCGAACAAGAGTCTCTGGATAGCCATTATCTTGTAAAACATTAATAATAAATTCTTTCTCTTTTTTGAAAATTGTATCATTAGAGCAAACAACTTTGGCTCTGTCGTAAAGACTTTTTACAACGCCTGTCTTTATGTTTTTGTGATGGTTAGAATTAAAATGTAAGTACCTATTAGTATTGGTTTTCTTACGGTATACTGATGTTTCAAAAGTATTTATTGTGCGTGTGATTAGTGTATCAAGAAAGGGTAACTGATTGTTTTGCTCTGTTTCTAATGTGAATTTGATGGAGGTTTCTTTACTGTTAATATGTTCAAGAAATTTGTCCACCTCATCCATATCATGAGGCCAAATTGCAAAAACATCATCGACATATCTCCACCAAACTACTGGTTTGTTGGTGTACGTGTAGACATGTTGTTGTTCAAAGTCTTCCATAAAAATGTTACTAACAATGGGAGATAAAGGTGAACCCATTGCCATCCCGAAATCTTGTTGGTAAAATTCATTGTTTAGTTGAAAGTATGTCGTTTTAATGCATAGTGTTAAGAGTTCCATAATGGTACCAACGTTTAATGTTGTTCTTGTATGTAATGTGTTATCGTTTTGTAGCCTATGTTTAATGATGTTGAGTGTTTTGTCTACTGGAACATTAGTGAAGAGACTAACTACATCGAAACTAACCATTAAGTGTTGTGTGTTTATGTTTGCTTCTTTAAGTTTTTCAAGGAAATGGGGCGTGTTCTTTATATACCTGTCTGTATTTCCTGATATAGGAGTCAGTATCTTAAGTAAATATTTAGCTAAACTGTGACAAGGAGAACCTATAGAACTAACTATTGGCCTAAGTGGTACATTTGGTTTGTGTATCTTTGGTAATCCATAAAAATGTGGTGGTTTACTGTAGTGTGGTGTTAGCGTACGTCTTACAAAATCTGTAAATTGTTCTCTGTGTTTGTAAAGTGTTCTGTATATTTTTGTTTCTATTGTATGTGTTGGATCTTTATTTAGTTTAGTGTATTGTCCCTCACTAATTAGTGTTAAAAGTTTTTCGTTGTATGTGATCAGACAAAATATATCCAAACAAGAAAAACATTCACTACACACACTAAAAACCGATAACACAATTAAAATTCTACCTGCAGACAAAGGCAACGCCACAGTAGTACTTGACACAGCCACATACAACGAAAAACTTTTAACACTAATTAGTGAGGGACAATACACTAAACTAAATAAAGATCCAACACATACAATAGAAACAAAAATATACAGAACACTTTACAAACACAGAGAACAATTTACAGATTTTGTAAGACGTACGCTAACACCACACTACAGTAAACCACCACATTTTTATGGATTACCAAAGATACACAAACCAAATGTACCACTTAGGCCAATAGTTAGTTCTATAGGTTCTCCTTGTCACAGTTTAGCTAAATATTTACTTAAGATACTGACTCCTATATCAGGAAATACAGACAGGTATATAAAGAACACGCCCCATTTCCTTGAAAAACTTAAAGAAGCAAACATAAACACACAACACTTAATGGTTAGTTTCGATGTAGTTAGTCTCTTCACTAATGTTCCAGTAGACAAAACACTCAACATCATTAAACATAGGCTACAAAACGATAACACATTACATACAAGAACAACATTAAACGTTGGTACCATTATGGAACTTTTAACACTATGCATTAAAACGACATACTTTCAACTAAACAATGAATTTTACCAACAAGATTTCGGGATGGCAATGGGTTCACCTTTATCTCCCATTGTTAGTAACTTTTTTATGGAAGACTTTGAACAACGACATGTCTACACGTACACCAACAAACCAGTAGTTTGGTGGAGATATGTCGATGATGTTTTTGCAATTTGGCCTCATGATATGGATGAGGTGGACAAATTTCTTGAACATATTAACAGTAAAGAAACCTCCATCAAATTCACATTAGAAACAGAGCAAAACAATCAGTTACCCTTTCTTGATACACTAATCACACGCACAATAAATACTTTTGAAACATCAGTATACCGTAAGAAAACCAATACTAATAGGTACTTACATTTTAATTCTAACCATCACAAAAACATAAAGACAGGCGTTGTAAAAAGTCTTTACGACAGAGCCAAAGTTGTTTGCTCTAATGATACAATTTTCAAAAAAGAGAAAGAATTTATTATTAATGTTTTACAAGATAATGGCTATCCAGAGACTCTTGTTCGGAACATTTTCAATACACGAAACAATGCCACACACATACAAAGGAATGACACTCAAAAATATAATACTCTTACTATACCATATATTCCAGGCATATCTGACAAAATTAGACGAATTGGAAATAGATTCAATGTTAGGACGGTATTCAAAACGATGAATACTTTACGGTCAGTTCTTACAAAAACTAAACCGTTCAACGAAGAACAACATTCAAGGAATTGTATATATAGTATTCCCTGTGAATGCGGGAAATATTATATCGGTGAAACATCCAGGCCTTTAGCAGTAAGAGTTAAAGAACATAAAAATATGTTGAAAACGTATCAATTCAATAAGTCTAAGCTGGCAGAACATGCTTGGGATGAAAACCATAAAATACAATGGGACAACACAAAGATCTTGTCTAAAGAATCGATGTCAACTAGGCGAAAAATTAAGGAAACGGCATACATTTTACTTAACGAAGAAAAATGCGTGTCGTCTTTCTCAATATTTTTAGACAATAGTTGGCTATCAATTCTTAAAGATGAGATCAAGTAGGTACAGATATCAACAAACGTCAATGTCAGAAAATTCATTGGAGGTTGGGCGTTTTTTCTTCCAGTGAAAAAAAGATAAGTTCTTGTTAGTTTTAATTGTTATTCGTTGATAACGAGGGCAGATTGTCCCTCGAAACGTTCGTTGTTAATATATATTTCGTATGAATTTTATACATTGGTAATACAATAATAATACATTTACAATATATGTTCTTAATTACAATACAAGATTTACGTTATAAAGCCATGATAGTGCCATTGGTGTTAGTTCATGGATTTCCATCAGGGTACCATTAAACGCGGTGGTGGGACATTCCTGGGTGATATGTTCCACTGTCTGTATTCTTAGGTCGCAGTTCGTACAGGCGGGGGAGTCGATGAAACCCCATCGGTACATCATCTGTCCGCTTCTGCCGTGGCCAGTTCTAATCCGGTTTAGCAGAGTCCATTGCCTTCTGGGAAGATTGAAGCCAGCTATTTTCTTTGTCGGATCGTCTACGAGGTGGGAGTTGTGCACATCTCGTTCTATCCATTCGGTTCTCCATAGCTCTTCAGTGCTGAGGCCGCCATCTCTTAGGATTCTTGCCGTTTGCCATGGCGGTAATCGGGATTTTAATCTTAAACGGTCTTGTGATATTTGGTTGGTGTAGGAGTGGATAGGTAGGAGAGGGTTTTGGCAGCATTTGTCGTATTCTCTTGTTAGAGCTGTTTTACGTCTAAGGGCGGCCGGGACAATATTGCAGAGTACAGGCAGCCATTCTGTTGGAGTTGATTTCACTGTGCCAGATATAAGCCTCATGGTTTGGTTTAGCTGTGTGTCAATTTTGTGAGTGTGTTTGCTGTTAAGCCATACCGGCGCGCAGTATTCAGCTGTTGAGAAAACTAAAGCGAGTGACGATGTCCTAAGCGTATCTGCATTTGCTCCCCACTTAGTGTTTGTGAGTTTCTGGATAATGTTTATCCTTGTTTTTAATTTGGCAGATAGTTTTTCTAGATGATGTTTATAGCTGAGGGTTCTGTCTAGAATTACCCCAAGGTATTTAGGGGTGTCATTGTGCTTCAATCGGGTCCCTTTGAATGAGATATTTAGTTTATAACGTGCTTGTCTATTGTGCAGGTGAAAAGTTGAAACTTCGGTCTTATTTGGATTCGGTTGGAGCCCCCATTTGGAAAAATATTTGTCCATGGTTTCTAAGTCTCCGGTAAGTTCCCTTTCTGTTAAAGCGATGTCTCGGTGTTGGGAGCATAAAGCTAAGTCATCAGCGTAAGCGAATTTTTGTGAGCTTGTTTCAGGCATGTCTGATGTGTAGACATTAAAAAGTAGCGGGGCCAGTACGGATCCCTGTGGTAGGCCATTGTTTAATGACCGAAATTTGCTTTTAGTGCCGTTCAGGTGCACTTGAAAAAGGCGGTCGCTCAGCATTGCGTTTAAAATTGTTAGGAGGCTTTTACAGGGGATTACGTTGAAAACTTTCTTTAGAAGGCCCTCTTTCCACACTGTGTCGTACGCAGCAGTTAGGTCTATGAAAGCGGCCGAGGTTTTAAGGTTGCTTTGGAATCCATGTTCAATGTACGAGGTGAGGGCTAGCACCTGGTCGCAGCAACTTCTTCCTGGTCTAAACCCAGCCTGCTCCAACGGGATGGCCTCATTTATTGTTTGTGATATACAATTGTAAATGAGTCTTTCTAGTAGTTTATAGAGTACACTTAGGAGGGCTATGGGACGATAGCTTTCTGGGGCTTTGGGAGGCTTACCAGGCTTTAGTATTGCGATGATTTTACATCTTTTGAAAGTCTGCGGGATAGTGCCAGTAGTGATGATGTTGTCGTAGAAAGAGTTAAGCCAATTTTTAGTTCTTGGTCCAAAATGCACTATGAATTCGGGATAAAGACCGTCTAATCCGGCAGCTTTTCCGCATTTGATGGAATTTATTGCTGCCTCGATTTCTTCTGGTGAGAAAGGTCGCATAAAGGGAAGAGTTTGTTGGTGACTCTTTTTAATATCTATAAGTTCCTTTCGTACTTCCTTTTTTATCTCCTTCTTTATTTTAGGTTTGGATAGCTCTTTGATTCTATTAGCGACTTTATTTGGGTGTGGAGTGGTTTCTTTGAAGTCTGGTAGTTCTTTAGCTTCAAGACGTCCTAGTAGAGCCCATGCACTTCTACTGCTATGCGTGAAGTCCAACTTTTCCACTGCACTTTTCCAGCGCTTTGTTCTTGCGTTGTCTAGGGATTCGATTAGTTCATCTGCTACTTCGGGGTCTTTGTTAGTCATATATTCCTGGTACAGATGTTCACATTCCTCGTCCCAGCATGGGATATATGTTTTCCGGACTCCTCTGGGAATATGTTTCTTGGCCACTGAGATAATCATTTTTGTGAAGCGGCAATAGTTATTTGCTATTGGTTTAATCCATCTAATATCGTTTTCTAGCTGCTCGGTAAAAGCTGTCCAGTTTGCCTTTTTAAAGTTCCAACGTGGCTTGTTGTTAGAGTTAATTAGAGGAATAGTTATTCCGATAGTGATAAGGACTGGCCTGTGTTGTGAGTGAGGGAAAGTATCTAGTACTTCTCTAACAGTATGTGTTGGTTGTAGGTCTTGGTTACAGGTGACAAAAGATAGGTCCGGGTTAGAGTCTTTGTTCCATCTAGCAGATCGGAAAGTTCCTTTCTGTTTTGCGTTGAAGATTAGTCGCAGATTATGTTGTTCCATCCAGTTGACAAGTTTTAATCCGTTTTGGTCATTACGGGCATATCTCCATAGGTGATGATGGCTGTTAAAATCGCCAGTATAAACTGTTGGGTGTTGAAATAAAGGAATTGTGGAATCTATCCATTCGGCGTTTGGTGGTTTATATACATTGACGATAGTATGGTTGTCAACTTTGATTGCTAAGATGAATATGTTATTGGCGTGTGAGTTGTGGGTCATAGAGTAGTTCTCTAGGTTGTGTCTAACATAAGTGGCTACGCCATATTGAGGATGGTTGATGGCCGCTGCTAGTTTGTATCCTGGGATCTTTCCACGGGCATTGAGTTGTAAGTGATCGGCTGTGTGCGTCTCTTGTATTGCGACTACGTCTATTTGATGGTTGTTTAGTATCTTGCTTAATATTTCGCATTTACTACGGCTTATTCCCTCAATGTTGAGATGGCATATTTTCAACGAGGGGCCGATTGTTCTATAGCTCTCAGAAGAGCTGTTGGTTTGATAATCTTGCCTTGATTGCATTTCCAATGTTTGCCAGGAGGTCTATGCTGTAGTGTGACAGTCTGGCTATTCGTTTGTTGTGATAGATCTTTAGCGTTACCCAGGGTGCACCACGAGGAGGCGATCTATCAATTGCAATATTTTATTGTTAATATTTTCGTTATTTAATATTTTAATTTGCAGAGTGGCAAAATACCCATTAAAATATGAATTATGAATTCACGCCACAAAGAAGTTTCAGAGATTATCTTAATTCACATTATCATTATAACACATTTGTCAATCGTTACCTTGGCTTGTATTTTACTAAAATTTTCTGTAACTATTAAATTAACATATTCAATCAATATCAAAATCTCTTCTCTCATTGTCTCAATTAAATTTATTAATAATGTTTGAAATTTTTAACACCAATCAAGATTTAATTATATCATTCGTCCAAGCTTATTTGTTTCAAATATTTCTTTATTGAAATTAATTACACTGCCTCATGTATCATAACAATATATTATAATTGACAAAACAAACTACAAACTTAAGTAAATATCAACATGCAACACATTATATTAGAAATAATTAACAGGGTGTCTAGCAGATATGGCATTCAAAATTCCCGTATAATTCCCGTAATTTTCCCGTCATTTTATTAGAATTCCCGGATACTTTCTGGTCTTCCGGTCTGACTTTTTCAGGTATTCATTAAAAAAAAAAAAAAAAAAAACAATGACCTGTCTTCGCGCGTCCCGTACATTTTTGCAATTATTCCGGATAATTCGAAAATTTTTAAGAAAATTTCACTTATTATTTCCATAAAATGGAAAAAATTACTGCAAATTCCCTTTGATACAAAAATTCCCGGTTGCCTAAGAAATTCCCGCATCTTCAAGGGCACTTTCAAATTCCCGTATAATTCCCGGTTTTCCAGGAATTCCCGGTCGCTAGACACCCTGAATAAGTATATAGTTACATAATAAATATATTCTAAGTAACAAATACATATTACAATTAAAAAATAAAAATAGCAAAGAAAACAGCAAATAGAACAGTGGATATTGAGCATTTCACTTCCTGTTAAGTTATACATGCGCTAGATGTATTTAATTATTTTAAGCTACAGGAAAAAATACTACATTCGTCGCAGAATAAGTTACAATCTGTACACATCAATACAATTGGTGACTTTAGTAAGATATTTGTCCTAGCATGTTGTATATAAAAAGTACTGTAATTTCTACTGAATAGCCTAGGAACATGAATATTCAATTTGCTAAGTAAGCGCAATCGAGTAAATAGTGCAGCAATTTCAACAGAAAAGTTAATTGAGCATTTATTCTTCTTCAGTCAAGTGAATTGATTGTGAAACTTTGCAGCAAAATGTCATATGAAAAATCCCATCTCACAATAGGCGTGGTACTTCTTAAACCATAAAAGTTTCAAAAACTTTCTTTGGATGCTCTCAATAACTTACTTATGGCATTCGTAAAAGGGTCGCCGTACTAGAATATCATACTCCAATTTTGAACAAACGAATGAAAAATAATAAAGTGTTTTTAAGACTAGTTCATTGTTGCAAATTTTACAATTTCTCATGACGAAGCCTAAAGACCTGTTGCATGTGCAATATGTTGTGCAATTGAAGGGGTCAATGCAAGAAGTGCCTAAGTCACATTTTCATTGAAATTGACCTTGTGGCGCCATCTGAGAGTGTTTCACATAAGCTTTTAGGTGGTATTTGCAGAATGGCAGAAAAATGTGCCTAAGTGCCTTAGTTTACATTATACTTCGATGGGAGTTTACTTTGTTTCAATGCAAGAAGTACCTAAGTCATCATTTTGACAGATGCAATGCAACATGTGCCTTAGTCCACGTTATTTAAATTACGTATGTCGGCAAATTACCTATTAAGCTGTGCTAATCGTAATAATTTGTGTCTGTGGTTAAAAGCATAACTATGGCAGGTAAGGAAAGTAGAATAAAATAGCTGGTGTTTCCTTGAGACATACTAGTAACCGTTTTTACAATA
Organism: Agriotes lineatus; assembly: GCA_940337035.1. Classification (NCBI taxonomy): domain Eukaryota; kingdom Metazoa; phylum Arthropoda; class Insecta; order Coleoptera; family Elateridae; genus Agriotes; species Agriotes lineatus. Next base: position 102,704 of record CALNHX010002112.1, on the reverse strand, counting down.
AATATATGATTTATTTTGTACTTCTTATCTAACATTGACTGCATCCTAACCTCACAACCTTAGCGATCCCATTTACACCATAAATACACGGTGTAAATTCGACAAATACATACTAATACACGGTGTAAATGGGATCACAAGGGAAAGTTCTGCAATGCTGACATAAATCAATCTTCATTTTATTTTAGATGATACTGAACGGTCGGATTATTCGTCATCATGCAGTGAATATGAACCGAATAGCGAAAGTGAAGATAGTTCTGAAGCCGATGACCCTGCTCAGACAACAAGCAAGATAACCCAAAAAACTTCAAAGAAAGGTAAAACTGCGGGTTCCTGTGCCACTACGGGACATGGTCCACAAAATAGAGATATTTCTGAATCCTCAACAAAAAGCAATATATATACCAATCGTCCAAACGTGGTGAATGAAGTCAACATAAATGAATCACAGCAACCCGAACTAAAGAAGGGCAAGAAGAGGAAGACTGATAAGGATGCATGGAAAAGAACCATGAAAAGCAGGAAATCGTTTTCTCGAAAGCACCAGAGAAGAACTATAACAAACTGTCGCTGTAAATGCTCATCAAAATTAAGCGTGGAGGAACAAAAGAAAATTTTCGAAGCCTATCACAGTTTATCATCTTCTTCTACACAACAAAATTTATACCTTGAAGGTTGTGTACGTCCTACGGATGTTAAACGACACAGATCAAGAACATCTGTCAATCCACGAGGTAGGAGTCAAAGCTTTGTATATCAAGTAAAGATTGACGGAAAACTAATAACACTGTGTCAGTCGGCGTTTTTAGCAGTGCATGGAATAAAACGCTCCAGACTGCGTCGGAAGATTCAGAAAAACAATGCAGAGCCTAAGGATTCGAGAGGTCTTCATCACTCCAGGCCAAATAAAACAAAAACAGATACTTTAGTCTCAGTTAGAAGATTTATAGAAGAACTGCCAGCTCGAGAGTCTCATTATAGCAGATCTGATAACAAACTTCGCAAGTATCTGGATTCCCATTTATCAGTCGCAAAGCTTCACCGAAATTTTTTACAAAAGAACCAAGATAAAACAGTATCATATGAGATGTTTAGAAGAATTTTTACAGAAGAATACAACATATCATTTGGATTCCCAAGAAAAGACATCTGTAGAGAATGTACTATGTTCCTGGCACGTTTACAACAAGCCGAAGTGACAAATGATGTGGCATCTGCACAAATCGTCAAGACGGCAAGGGAGCTACACCTAAGAAAAAGTGAATGTTTACAAAAGAAAATTTCGGAAGCAACAAAAGCTAATGATCCATCCGTCCTATCAATTTGCTTCGATTATCAGAAGAATCTTCCTGTCCCTGTGACGAATATTGGGGACGAATACTATTTGCGTCAGTTGTGGATTCACAATCTGGGAATACATTGCTTAACAACAAGAAAAGCCAATATGTATATGTATGCAGAACACTTCGCTCAAAAGGGACCAAACGAGGTAATAACTTGCCTACAGGATTACATCACACAAAGCAAGAAGCCAGAGCAACGTATTTTACAACTTTTTTGCGACAACTGTTTCAGCCAGAACAAAAATAGATTTTTGTTTGTCTTTTTGGATCAGCTATGTGCCAATAATATTTTTGAAACCATAGAAATCTGGTACCCACTACCCGGTCACAGCATGATGCCAGTCGACCGAGATTTTGCTGTGATTGAAAAACAAAGATTGAAGCATGACAAGGTTGACAACCCAGAAGTTTATGTTATTCTAATAAAAGAGTGTAAACAGAAAACCCCATTTGATGTCGTCTTCGTACAGCATTCGCTGAGGTCTAATGGATGTCTGGAAGAAGGCGATCGTACAATAAAAGTGAAACACTATAAATTATGGTTAGACTCTCACATAAAAGGAACTGTGCCGGGGATTTCGAAAGCTAGACGCGTCAAATTTTCGCGTAATGAGCAACCCCAACTCAGTGCATCCTATTGTGGACTTATGGAACCAATGAAACTTTACAAAGTTGGTCAGAGCCGTAAACTTCGCGGCGAACCCACGCTGGCCTATGATAATGAATATCTAAAAATTAAGCAGTTGAAATTTAACAACGTAACCCATCTTGTAAAGCACGTTAAATCATTGGACACTGAATTTTTTGTTCGAACCTTGTCTGAAAATGGAAGTGTAATCCAGCAAAATGATGCCATTAATGAAGAGATTGATCAGTTACAAGAGGCCGACGCTGTTTATGAATAGCCTTCTTATCATGTTCTTATCTTTGCGCAAGCTTCCTTTGTCATTCATACTATGTTTGTTATAATCTTAAGTTCTGTTTTAAGTTTTGCTGATAGCATTCTTTGCCATTCATACTGTGTTTATTATAGTCTTAAGTTTTGCTGACACATTATGTATTTTCTTACGGCGTTACATAATAAATCTTTTTTTTTAGTATAAACAAATTTTTCCTTAATATTATCCTTAATTTTTGACAAAATAAAAAAATTTCAACACAAAAAGTGCCTAAGTCCCAAATTATTATTTTTTTTTTTTTGTTATAGCAAATCGTTTTTTCTTTTCTAATCATGGAAGTCCGATCCACTTTCCACAAAGAATACAATACAACACACATTTTGATCAGAATATTTTGTGTAATATTTCATAATCAAAAATAAACCTTCAAACTGCAATATCTCAGAATCACCTATTTGTGACTAAGGCACTTCTTGCATTGACCCCTTCAATTAAGAACTCACTGGCAAAATAAATGCCAAAGTCCTTAATGTTACTGCAACAAGTTAGAAAATCATCATTAACGCTATATTGAAATATAACGGGTTAAGTTTCCTTGTGTAAGACATTATTTTGCATTTGCTGATGTTGAGTTGCAACTTATTACGATTACACCACCTTGCAATTGATTGTAGCCTCAAACGATCATTATGAGAATTTAAAGGCATACAATATTTTAGGTCATTCGCAAAGGTCAGAACTTCACAGTTAACAGCAATATTGTTTATAAATAGTAAAAACAGTAGCTCTCCTGGATTGGACCCCTGTTGAACACCTGACGTTGCTGTGAAAAATGTGAATCTGTAGCCATTATATGAGGCATATTGCCTTCTATCATACAAATAGGACTTAAGAAACATGATGAAGTCACAAACAGTGGGACTTGTAATTACAGACAATAACACTGTAAACAACATGCAGATCGAACAGGTACGATCATACAAATATCTAGGCCATGAGGTTCGAGTCAGCAGAGATAACCAAAAATGCGAGACTATAAGAAGAATTGGTTTATCTGGGGCAGCAGATGGCAACTTCAGAGATATTTTTAAATCAGATATGCCTACGTGCCTCAAACGTAGGATATATAATCAATGTGTGCTTCCCGTTCTGACCTATGGTGCGAAAACATTAACAGTAACTAGAAAATCGGTCAGTAAGATACAGGTCTGTCAGCGGGCAATGGAATGGTCAATGCTCGGATTATCCCTAACAAAGTGCCCAATAAAGTAAGACAAAGAATAAGAGTCCAAGATGCTGTGGAAAAAGTCGCTACATTAAAGTGGCACTGGGCAGGCCACCTAACGAGATTCAGTGGTGAAGACGGTGGACCAAAAAGATATTCGAATGGAGACCTAGACAAGAAGCGAAAAGAAGTAGAGGGCGACTTTCAACCAGGTAGAAGGATGACATAATGCGCATTCAAAATAATTAGATACAGTAGGCACAGAACAGAGAACAGCGGCAAAATTTATGAGAGCCCCATGTCCAGCAGTGGACTAGAAAAGCTAAATGATGATTAAGGCTGTTTGCCTGTGTGAGTCCTCACATGTCTAACTAAATGACTTTTCTGTGTTGTTTTATAATTACATGCAGAGCAAATATAAGGTTTTTCGCCTGTATGAGTCCTCACATGTGTAACTAAATGACTTTTCTGTGTTGTTTTATAATCACATACAAAGCAAATATAAGGTTTTTCGCCTGTATGAGTCCTCATATGCCTAACTAAAGCACTTTTATCTGCAGTCTTGTATGGACAGACAGTGCAAATATAAGGCTTTTCGCCTGTATGAGTCCTCACATGTGTAACTAAATCACTTTTGTATGTTGTTTTATAATCACATACAGAGCAAATATAAGGTTTTTTGCCTGTATGAGTCCTCACATGTGTAACTAAATAATGTTTCCATATTGTTTTGAAATCACATACAGAGCAAATATATGGCTTTTTGCCTGTATGGGTCCTCACATGTGTAACTAAATGACTTTTGTATGTTGTTTTATAATCACATATAGAGCAAATATAAGGTTTCTCGCCTGTATGAGTCTTCACATGTCTAACTAAATTACTTTTCAGTGTGGTTTTATAATTACATACATAGCAAATATAAGGTTTTTCGCCTGTATGAGTCCTCACATGTGTAACTAAATGACTTTTGTATGTTGTTTTATAATCACATACAGAGCAAATATAAGGTTTTTCGCCTGTATGAGTCCTAACATGTGTAACTAAAGCACCTTTCTGTGTTGTTTTATAATCACATACAGAGCAAATATAAGGTTTTTCGCCTGTATGAGTCCTCAGATGTCTAACTAAATCACTTTTGTATGTTGTTTTATAATCACATACAGAGCAAATATAAGGTTTTTCGCCTGTATGAGTCCTCAGATGACTAACTAAATCACTTTTGCGTGTTGTTTTATAATCACATACAGAGCAAATATAAGGTTTTTCGCCTGTATGAGTCCTCACATGTGTAACTAAATCACTTTTGTATGTTGTTTTATAATCACATACAGAGCAAATATAAGGTTTTTCGCCTGTATGAGTCCTCAGATGTCTAACTAAATCATTTTTGCGTGTTGTTTTATAATCACATACAGAGCAAATATAAGATTTTTCGCCTGTATGAGTCTTAATATGTGTAGCTAAACTGGTACTTTCAATGTTTTCTTGTTTAATGTATAACTTATCAAAATTTTCATTACTATCCATGTTCTGCGATGTGCATGATGTAATTGGTGTAGGACTATGAGATTTACTATCTGTAGTTTCTGATTTGATGTCCATTATAGTTGTTTAAACATCAGAGTTTCTGTTAATGATAGCTGATCCAATGGAAATATCTTCATACCTATAACAAAGGAGAATGTCATTAACCTACGATACATTGAGTATTGTACAGTAAATTATTTATTTTATTGCTAATTTTAACACTTCTATTTTTCATTTTGTGTTATTTTGCTATTAAAACGAAATTCCGGTTACAAATTGACCCCAAATGACAAACAAATCACAGTTAGCCCGGATGGTTGAGCCCCATTTTATAATTAGACTTAAGTTTTGTTAGTCAGTTTGTACTTGTGTGCAGAAAAACTACATATACAAAATATTATCCGAGGTTCTCACAAAAACAAGATCTGGTATTATAAGTAGTACAAGCGAGAGGTTTGGCAATAAAAATTTATGAACGTATTATGGCGTTATCATTGTAAACAAAAATGACCAACAATTGCGCATAACTGTCCTTAGCTGCAGAAAAATAATACTTTCTGGTAAAAGAAGTTATATTGGTGAAATACTGAAAAAATATATTAAAATTGGTCATAATAAAAAAGCCAGAAAGTGTATAGTACATAAAAAATACCATGGCTGCAATAATAATAATAATAATAATAATAATGGCGAGGCACTAAAACCCGATGAAGGACCTTGGGCTGCAATACAATAACAAAATAAAAATTAAGGTACAGTTAAGGTAGGTTTAAAGCAAATTGTATTATATTAAGTGACACAACCTACGCTTTGCAGATGACGTGGTACTGCTAGCAGAATCTAGAAACCAGCTGGCTAACATGGTAAACGAACTACAACTGGCAAGTAAAGAAGCGGGGCTGGCAATTAACTACGATAAAACACACGCCATAACAAATAGAAGAGAAGATAACATAGGGATGGGACCAAACACGATAAAGTATGTAGAAGAAGTTGTATACTTAGGGAAATATACCGTGTGAATAATGTACAATGAAATAATCCAATTGCAATTAATTTCTATAATCATTGTGTTGTTATTTTCTTTATAAACACCACGGTAACATTAAATGTAGTCTTAAGATTATTCTCACTGTATATCACTTAACAACATGAAAAAGGAAATCAATAGACACATTGGTTAAGGGTGGAAATGCTTCTGGAGCTTAAGGCAAAATTACCAGTGTGGATTAAACACAAAGTGTTCAATAGTTGTGTTATTGCGAGTCTGACTTATGGTGCACAAACATGATCTCTAAATAATAAGTTAAAAAACAAACTAAGAGAGAGTCAAACGAAGATGGAACGGTCCATGCTTGGCATAAAACTTCTGGACAAAATACCACTTGAAGAAATCAGAAGACGGACGGGCGTACGAGATGCTGTGAGTACTAGCAGGCTACTAAAATGGAACTGGGCAGGGCATGTAATGAGACTGCAAGAAGATTGTTGGACAATCAGCACTTCCTGCTGGAGACCGGGAGAGGAAAGCGAAAAAGAGAAAAACCAGTTTCCAGCTGGGGGGAAGAACTAATAGAAGCGGGAGGCGAACAGTGGATGAACCTAATGACAAATAAGGAGAATTGGAGGAATATGGGGGAGGCCTTTGCCCGAAACCGGGATGTTTAGGCTGATTATTATTATTATTATTATAAAGAAAAGAAATAGATTTCTGACTCTTTCATTCAATTTTAGGAGACGATTTGTAGCACCACCTATAGTTGCTGCACCAATACATTTTTAATATCGTTTATCTACTTTGTGTTCGTACTAAGGCTATTATGATAGTCGTTTGCGTATCGTAATAGACAAACAGCGATGCTGTAATAAAAATACTAAAAACGGAGCAAATAATTTTTTTAATGTTGGCAGACATAGTTACTGTCAATAGCAGCCTTTATTGCACCGCACAAATGTTATCAACTGTCGCAAAATTCTCTAGATTTTGAAATTTTATTTTTTTGTTTCAAAAAGTGGCAAAGTAGATAAAATACTGTGTGATACCTCGTTTATAAGGCATTTTGTAGCTTTGCTCGTCGTACCCTAAACCCGTGCGTGCTACAAAATGCTTCTTATAAAACTCGTATCAAAATATACTAATAGGTCTCTGTAAAATTGTCGCTGAATTGAGTGTGGGTAATTTGAAATACGTTGGATGTTTACTTTAAATATTGGATGAAAATTATTTTATCTGCAACTGTCAAATAATATGCGCATTATGTATCCAACTCTAAATACAAAAAGTGGACCTTATGCCACTAGTGTAATATGAAATTTCATATTCCACATAATAGGCTACATTATCAACGAATTACATTAATGTCGAGTTAATAAAAGTGCTATTTGTTTTGTTGAAATGACTGAGCTTGTGCAAACATGAATACTGAAAACAGTGAAAATTATATAAGTACAACATATTGTCTCCAAAGATTCGAGAAGCGGCAAGAGCAGCATCGTTGGATTTGTTGCCTGAAAAATCTAGAAAAAATTATGAAATTGTATACACTACATCGAGTGGCGGATAACGAACAATACAACCTCTTTACTTTATTGGTATATTTTAAACAATAAACATTGAAATATAAGTCGTCCACTTTATGGAGCCATTATTCAATGCTGAAAAGCAACTGTAACATTAAACATAACATTGACAAAGAACCTTATGCAAGAGTATGTGCTTTATTAAAACAACAATCGGAAGGTTATAAGCCAAAAAAATCTGAAGCATTTACTGAAGAGATTTATTAACGAAGCACCTGATGTTAAATATCTGGCAACAAAGGTAAGACATTCATATGTTATGATCATTAAATATCTAACCTCAATTTTTAAGGTTGCAATAATAATGGGAGTAATGGGATCTTGCCGTGTAAACGATCTCTACGCAACGAAATGTGAGCATTTGAAATTTTACGAGAGTTGTATACAAGTATTTGCTCCGCAAACTAAGACCAAAGCTCCATGCAACTTTTCAATAACTGACAGTTTTTATAACATTGTTAAAAAATACGCTCATCTTTGTCCACCGAATGCACCTTTAAATTACCTCTTCCTTAATTTTCAAAATGGAAAATGTACCAAGCAAATAACTGGCATCAACAAGTTTGAAGCAATGGGGAAGGAAATAGACACATTTCTGGGGATCAAAAATCCAAGAAGATACACGGGACATTGCGCAGGTCCTCTGCCACACTATGTACGATGGAGGTGCAACTATGACCGCTTTGAAACGCCAAGGGGGATAGAAATCAGCCTCTGTAGCAGAAGGCTACATTGCCGATTCTAAAAAGAATAAAATGGAAACCTGCAACAGAAATTTTCAAGCAATCAATTCATTCGTTTAGTAATTTGTGTGCTGCTACTAGTAGTGCTGGTTATTAGCCTTATTAATAGAAAAAGCCGTTACCTAGTCATGATCAAAACCTATGTAGTTTGTAGATAAAATATTGTATCTGACTCGCAGATAATGACTATTATACTCGGATGATTACAACTCGAGCCTCGTGTAATACAGCCTATATTATATGCTTATTAAATAAAATACTATATTTTAAATTGTTACTGTTATTTACATGTTAATTTACCACTACTTGTGTTTGTACAACAAAACATAATAACACTAAAAATTTAAATTAACTCTCGAAACCTTAGGTTATACAGAATTTGATGATAAATGTAGATACTTATACACTGTTATTTATTATTGGTAGTTTGATACCAACCTACATCACTGTTATTACACAAACTTATAAAATGTAAAAACGAATTTAAAAACAATTTATGTACATACCTAGTAACAAGTAGCGAAATTTATCTAATTAATGTTTTTACAAAACTACATATATTTCAGCAACAAGCAAGTCTAAAACGTTATTTTGTTAATCATTATACAATATAATTTGCAATCTGTTTCCCAAATATGTATAAGCCCCATCTCTAACAATTATAATCGCAGTTCTAAATATAGGTATCTTAAATAGTTCTTCCCATTTTACAGAAATCAATACTGCCACATAAGCACAAGCGTAGTCACTCATGTAATCACCAATGATAAGACGATTCACTTTTGATCTCGTAAAAAGGCTATATGGGTTCGAAAACAATCGGTGGTTTGTTACTGATCTTTTCATCTCATTCGATAAAGTATCCAAGATACTCATGGAATCGTTCGCTTCACAATTACGCCAGCTGAATGGGGAGATACAAAGTTGTTGTTTTCTTTTGGATGAAACCCTAATATATTTTTTAAAAGTTACACTTCAAATGCAAATAAAAGAAGTAGTAAGAATAAAATTTAAACAAAAAATGCCAGAAGCTAGAGAGAGGAAAAAACATATTCAAAGAATAGATAGAAAAACTACAGAATGAGGAAACCCTACAAAGATATAATGAAGAAATAAAAATAGGGATTAGAAAGCTGAGGGAGGAAAACAACATCGAAGGAAAGTCGAAAGAAATAGAAAAAGTAATGCATGAGGCAGTGAAAGTAATGGAAATAACAAATACAACAGGGAAAAAACAATGGTTTGATGACAAATGCAAATAGTCAGTGAAAGAGCGGAAGAAATCAAGAACGGAAACGTTAAAAAACCCAACGGAAGTAAACAAAGAAAAATATAAAGAACAGAGGAGAATCACCAAAGAAATGTGTAGACGAAAAAAGAGATAATATGATGAAATCAGGATAGAGAAACTGGAAGAAAACTTTAATAACCAAGAAATAAGAAACTTTTACCAAGATGTAAAAAAGAAAAAAAGAAAATCAGAATAAGACAACACTATGCAAAGACAAACAAGGCAACCTAATAGGACATAAGAAAATAATGGAAAGATGGGCTCAACACTTTCATGAAATGCTAAATGGAAACAAAGAACAAGGCGGTCAAACAGCAACAGCAGCAGAAAATCAGCAAGAGGAAGGACCATTCAATCCAAACATAGAAGAAAAGGTAGAAACGCTGAGAAATGAAATCAAAAACATAATTTCTAGACTAAAGAATAATAAAAGCCCTGGAAAAAATGGAATAAAGGCAGAGCTGATAAAATATGGAAGTGAGGAACTACAGGAAAAAATATGCAAACTAGTACAGAAAGTATGGGAAAAGAGATTTCAAAGAAATGGGCGGTGGCAATAATATCCCCATCCACAAAAAGGATCGAAAACACGATTTCAAAACTACAGAGGTATCGCACTGCTAGACACGGTTTAAAAAATAACAGCAAGCTGCATAAAAGTAAGACTAAACTCGTGCGTGGAAAAGGTGATTGGGGAGTACCAAGGAGGATTCAGGAACAACAGATCGGTGGTAGATCAGGTACACATACGCAAGACATATCCAAGCAAAATCATATGAATACGAAACTGAAAATGCATATACTATACATAAATTTCACACAGGCATACGATTCTGTAAACAAAGCGCAATGAAAGAACTCGGATTTCCGACGAAGTTAACGAACTTGGTAAAGATGACACGTAGCACAACTGAAAGTATAGTGAGAATACATGGCGAATAAATGGATGCGTTCCAAGTAAACGAAGGAGTAAGACAAGGCGGCCCACTGTCAGCATTATTGTTTAATGTAATACCGGAGAAAGTCATTAGGGGAAGTGGTATAAATAGGAATAGCATAATATTTTATAAAGAACATCAATATTTAGCATACGCCGACGACGTAACAGTTATAGGTAGAACTAAGAATGAGCTGACAAACAATCTTATCAAAGCTGCGGAACATGTACGACTAGAGATCAACGAGGGAAAAACAAAATATATGAATTGGGGGAGTAAGAAACAGACACAATCAAACCAAGATTTAACAATAGAAATACAACAAGACAGGAGATGCACGTTTGAACATGTGAAAGATTTTACATACTTACGCACACTTATAAATGAGCACGGAAGCGGTAGTGAGGAGGTTCGAGCAGGGATAAATAAAAGAAATAGAAGTGCGGGAAGGTTAATACCAGTGTTGAAATCGAAGACAGTGTTGTGAAAACTAAAAATACAAGTGCACAAGACGATGATACAACCAAAAGTGCTATATGCGTGTGAAACCTGAATCTCTTTCTCTCTTCCCTGTAATTCCCATAGGAACAAAGGGCAACCTGAGGTTGTGTCATTTGCTGTTGTATACATGGTAGGGTTGCTACTCCTACGCAGTGTCATGTGGTGGGTCCGTTTTTACTATGTTTCCACACGATCTTTCCACGTTTTCCTGTCTTGTGCTATACGTTTTGCTTCGTTCCAAGAGATTCCCTGTTGCTGTAACTCCTTTTCTACGCCCCTTCTCCATGTTTCCCTTGGTCTGCCTACTTTCCTTTTCCCCGCGACGTTAAATTCTAATGCTTGTTTGGTTAGGTTTGTGTTCGGTTTTCTTAGTGTATATCCATTCCCATTTTCTCTTTTTCACTGTTCTTTCTATTTTTTCTTCATTTGATATATTCCATAGATCGTTATTTGTTATTTTCTTGGGCCAAAATATGTGGTGTATTCTTCTAAGACATTTGTTAATGAATGTTTGTATCTTTTTTATATGTTGTTTATTTAACACCCATGTTTCCGCTCCGTATAGTAGTACGCTTTTTACATTTGTTTGGAATAGACGTAGTTTGGTTTTTATTTTGATACTCTTTGAATTCCATATCTTGTTCAACATGCCAAATGATTTTTGCGCCTGTGTTATTCTTCGTACAATATCTCTGTTTGATCCTCCTTGCATGTCTACCATACTTCCTAGATTTGTCTAATGTTAGGTGTTATTAAACATATGTCGTCTGCAAATTCCAGGTCTGATATTTTGTTGAAGATACCCCAATTTATTCCCGTTTTGTTGTCGGATGTATTCCTCATAACCCAGTCCATTATTATCAGGAAGAGAGTAGAGAAAAGTATACATCCTTGCCTGACTCCTGCTTTTATGTTTAATTTATTCGACAGTTTACCTGCGTACAAGACCCTTGCTGTATATTCTTCGTATATCAGTTTTATTATACGTATAAATTTATCCGGTATTCCGTAGAATGTTAAAATTTTCCACATTTGTTTCCTTGCTATTGAGTCAAATGCTTTTTCGAAATCTATAACATTTGTGAATACCTTCCTTCCCATTTCATGGTTTTGTTCTAGGATTATTCTCAGAGTAGCTATTTGATCTGTACATGATCGTCTTTTTCTGAATCCTGCTTGGTTTTCTCTTAATTTTATTTCTATAGCTGCTTTTAACCTTTTAAGCATAAGTTTGGTCATTATCTTGCTAGCTGTGGATAGTAGGGTTATTGGTCTTGAGTTTTCACAGAGCGTTTTAATCCCCCTTCTTTGGTATTGTAACTATTAATCCTTGTGTCCAGTCTTCTGCATGTCTTCTTCTATCCAAATTTTATTTATTAGTATGTGTAATACTTCAGTGGAACCCTTTTTTATGTCTGCTTTAATCAATTCTCCCGGTATGTCATCTATTCCCGGCGTTTTCCCATTTTTGGTTTCTCTGATTGTCTCTTCAATTTCCTTTTTCGTAAATTCTTCCTCGTTTACTATCATTTGTTCTATGTCCCAATGGCATGTTATCTCATTTTCGTTTTCTTCATACATTTTTGAGAAGTATGGAACCCATCTTTCCATTATTTCTTTTTCTGTTTTAAATATCTCTCCATCTTCTCCTTTTATTCGATCTATTGTTATCTTATGTCCTCCTACTATCTGTTTAGTGAATTTATATAATCCATTCATGTCTTTCATGTGGGCAGCTTTTTCTGCTTCTCCAATTCGTTCTTCGATGTAGTTTATTTTGTCTTTCCTTGCACACTTTTTTACCTCTTTATTCTTCTCCCAATATTTTAGTTTGAAAAATTCCTGTTGCTGCTCAGTTTTGGCATTCATTTGTTGTCTTTTAAGATCCCTTCTTTCTTCAATTTTCGTCAGGGTTTCTGTTGTTATCCATGGTTTGTGTTGTCTTTTTTCGTATCCAATTACTTTTTTTGCTGTTTCTTTCATTACATCTTTATATTCCTTTCATATATTTTCTATTGTTAGTTCTTTCAAGCGTTCTATATCTCCTAAGTTTTGCCTCATCTTATCCTTGAAGCTTTCCTTGGTGTTTTCATCTCATTCTATTTTCTTTAGGTTAAACTTTGTTCGTATTGAAGTTTGTTTGTTTTTTGTTAATTTTAATTTCATTTTAACTCGTACTAGTTGATGGTCAGTGGCCGCATCTGCTCCTCTCATCGCTCTTACATCCTGTAGCACTTTTCCATTTTTGTTCTATTATGATATGATCTATTTGGTTTCTGTAGTTTCCTCCTGGTGATATCCAGGTTGTCTTGTGTATGGTTTTGTGTTTGAAAAGAGTTCCACCTATTACCAAATTGTTCATCATACAAAATTCTACCAGCATTTCTCCGTTTTCGTTTCTCACTCCCATTCCATGTTTACCCATCACGCTCTCCTTTCCTTCGTTTTCAGTTCCCACCTTAGCATTTAAATCTCGCATTAATATTTTTGTCTCTTTTATATTGTCTGTGAATCTTTTCATGTTGTTTGCATTTGTTCGTAAAACTCTTCCTTGTTTTGTTTATCTTTTTCGTTTGTTGGGGCATATACATTAACAATCATTAAGTTTCGGAATCTCCCCTTAAGCCGTGCCCATATTAATATTTCCAACACTCCTTCCCATTCTAGCAATGTATTTTTTATTGACTTTTCTAGTAGTATTGCTACACCTTTCTCTTTTGCTGCATTCTCATTTTCGTTCCCCGAGTATATTATTTTATTTCCGTCTCCTAAAATCCTACTTCCGACTCCATTCCATCTGGTTTCCGACAGTCCCAAAATTTTTATTGAGTATCTTTCCAGTGAAACCTGGATAATACACAAAAAATAACAGAAATTCGAGAGAATATACGGAGGAAAGAAAATAAACGGGGAATGGAAAAGAAGAACCAATGAGGAAATGTACAATCTATATGAAGAACCAAGTATAGTGAATGTAATTAAAGCACAAAGAATACGATGGATAGGACACACAGAAAGACTGTCAAGGGAAAGAATAACAATGAAAATAGTGAGGAAAGATAAGGAGAGTAACCGGAGAAGAGGGAGGCTAAGAAGTAAATAGCGAAACCAAGTGACAAATGGCCTGGAAAAACTTGGTGTCAAGAGATGGACGAAAAAAGGCAAAGGATAGAAAACAGTGGAAACAGATAGTGAAACAAGCCTTAGGCCTACACGGCCTGTAGTACTACGATATATACGAGAGTATATCAAAATCTTTCTGGAAAAACATTACAAACAGATAAAAAAACATTTATTTAACATTGTTTTTCTACATAAGAACCTTCTAACTCAAAACACTTTTCCATACGGTGTCGCCGTCGCTCTAATCCACTTCTGTAAAATCCAGGAGGCTGTGATTTGAATCACTGCAAAGCAGCACGTTTTGCATCAGAAATGGATTCCCAGCGAATTCCCTTCAAATGCTCCTTCAACTTTGGAAACAAAAAGTAGTCTAAAGGGGCTAAATCTGGGCCATAAGGTGCATGCGGAAGGAATTCCCAACGGTATTCTCACAAAACCGCTCTTGAAATGGAGGATGAATGCGCAGGGGCATTATCCTGATGAACAAAATTCGGCGGTGCAGTTTTCCTGGCCGTTTCACCAGCAAAGCGCCGTGGAGTTTTCGCAAACCATTAGCGTAGGAACTCCCCGTAACTGTTTTCTTCCCTTCTAAAAAATCTACTAGAAATATGCCGTCCTAATCCTACGTGACTGTGGTTAAAACTTTCTTAGCTGATTTGTCTGCATTGAATTTGAGTGGCCCTTTCGAATCCCTTGGTAACCACTACTTGAACTGCATTTTGCTCTCAGAGTCAAATAAATAGATCCAAGTTTCATCTTCAGTTACTATTCGATCCAGAAAATCGTTGGGATTCGCATCGAACCGATTAAGAAGCTGAAGTGCGTTTTCAGCTCGCCTAACCTTGTGTTCCGGGCGCAACGCTTTTGGAACCCAAAGCGATGAAAGTTTGCTTAATTCTAGACTGTCGGTAACAATTGCGTGAGCTGAACCATATGAAATACTTAAATGTGTGGCTATTTCATGCAATGATACTCGCCGATCTTCCTCTATAATCTGTTGAACAGCAGCCACGTTTTCCTCGGTTACAGAGACTGTAGGTCTTCCGCTGCGACTGTCATCTCGGATGGATTGGTGTCCTTACCCGAAATCGTTTTATCCCTTCATAAACGGTTGTTTTCTCTGGAGTATTGCTGTCAGCATTGCTCGAATGACCCGGTGAACAAACTGCAGTTATGCAGACTTGCTACCACTGTTTGTTATGAAATTAAACACGCAAGTGGAAATACGAGTTGAACTAGGGTAATAAAGTGAACCTTTGTAATTTACGTCATAGTTTTATGTATATAAATAGGAAATTTCTAGTCAATAAATCAATACAGTTTGACATCTGTTTCTGTATTCACAACCTCTGCTCCAACGGAACTAAGTCATAGTTGCGCTACTTAAATATAACAGACGATATTATAACTGCTAATGCCATGAATAAAACCATTGACACTCTGAATCACAACATATTTGTTGTTGTATTAAAATACATAGGTTTTGCTGGGTGTGCAGTGCGACTATTGCAGAAGTATATGGAAAATAGAACAAAATGCGTAAAGTTAGGAGCCATACTGTCAAACTCGGCTATACTTGAGAGAAGTGTACCCCAAGGATCAATACTGGGACCACTATTTTATGCTATATATACCATCACTTTCTCAAAAACGTTAGTTTTGCAAATCACATCAATATGCTGACGACGCATAAATTTATCTCTCGTTCGAATCACCTCATGCTTGCCAACCCGTCTAGCCAGCATGGCAGGCTTATGGCTATTTCCCCCTAATTAAACATGAATGTACAAACAGTAAATCGACCCTTAGTTCCCAGCACTTTGTATGCCCCTGTCCAAGGTAGCGGACAGATTAGGAAGCAAAGAAAGGGTGCGAAAAGCAATCCCTGGGTTACAGTAGGCTACCATAAGTATCAACTGAAAGTGGCAACATTTAATGCTAGGTCACTGGCATCGGAAAATAGATTCTTAGAGTTGGATGAAGAATTAAAGAAAATCAACTGGGATGTGATAGGATTAGCCGAAGTAAGGCGGAAAGGCAAAGAGTATATAACGCTAAATAACGATAATGGGTTCTATTATAAAGGAGAAGAACAAACAGGAAATGGGGGTGTAAGATTCATTATTAACAAAATAATAGAAAAAGATGTCCTAGAAATAAGAGGAATATCGAATAGAGTAGCGTATGTAATTTTGAGAATAAACAATCGATACAAACTCAAAATTATCCAAGTCTATGCCCCAACCACTTCCTATGATGACACAGCAGTAGAAGAATTCTATGATGAAATTAACAGATGCTTAGAACAAGAAAAAACTTACTATAACATCATCATCGGTGACTTCAATGCGAAAATAGGTAAAAAGCGAAACAGTATTGAAAAGTGCATTGGAAATTACTGTATTGGCCAACGCAATGAAAGAGGAGAGCTATTAATAAACTTCTTAACCAACAATAATTTATATGTGATGAATAGTTTTTACAAGAAAAAGATTCAAAATAAGTGGACATGGCGAATAGTGATGGGAAGTTTCGATACTTTTGCGGACTCGATCATTCCAATCCCATTCCGCAAGTGGATCGAGTCCATCGGATTCGATCCTCGGATCGACATCGAAATTGAATGTGCATTTCAGACACCCGGGGTCCTCGGTCATTCCGGACCCAGAACGCAGTCGGAAATTCAGTATGTTTATATGTCTCAAACATCAATTGGGCACATACAAAGCCGCCAAAAGCCATAAATCACTGATAACTGATAAAAAAGCATGCAACTTCGGCCGTATCATGTGTCGCCTGTCGACGTCGAGCCTCTAAAACGAACACCATCATCATTTGCTGTTCCACATCAACACATTGTATTGTATTCTGTATTGAAATGGATTGAATAACGGAATGCCAAAAGAATAAATGTCCGCGAGAATTGACGCCTCGCAACCCTTTCGTTCCTCGGAACGAATCCGGACCGAAACTTGGACTCGATCCAAATCGATTCTGCCCCGGACTCGATCCTTTGTATCGAATCCGACCGGATCGACACATCGCTAATGGCGAAATCCAAATGGCACCACCAAAAATGAAATAGATTTCGTTATAACCAACAATAGAAATATCATACAATATGTGTCGGTGTTAAATAGATTCGCAACAAGCAGCGACCATAGAATAGTGCGTACTAAAATATCCATCGATACAAAGAAAGAACGAACGAAACTTATACAGAGTGGAAACATTAAACGTATAGATGAGGAAATACTAAAGACACAAAATGACAAATATATTAATCATATAGAAAAAGAACTAAGTAACACAACACCAGAGCAAATTACTAGCATGACGGTAAACGAGATAAACAGAAAACTAACAACACCAATAGTCGAAGCAACGGAACTTGTTAACGCACGAAAGTTACAAAAACAAGACAAACTATCACAAGGAACAAAACAACTATTAAGTAAAAGAAGAGAACTGAGACATATGAGGAAATGGGACACTATAGAATATGCAGAACTAAATAAAACGAATAAAAAGAAGATTCGGGCAGATATACTGCAGTACAATAAGGAATTAACTCAAAAAATCATTGAAGAAAATAAAAATATGAAAGTTTTAAGATCAAATTTTGCTTTAGGGAAGAAACATATAGTAAAGCTAAAAAATAAATATGGTCAGGAAACTACAAATCAGAACGAAATAACTAAAGTAGCTGAAGAGTACTACGCGACATTGTATACATCAAAAACACAGAAAGAAAAAAGACAAGAATCAAGATCAAGACCAAAGATAATGAATGCCGGATCTGAAGAAATACCGTGTATAACAACAGATGAAATTAAAGAAGCCATCAGACACATGAAAAATAGGAAGTCCCCCGGCGAAGATGGAATAGTTATAGAGCACATAAGATATGGGGGCGAAAAACTACTGCACACTCTTAAACTATTATACAATAAGTGTTTAGAGGAAGGAGACACTCCGAAGGACTGGAATAATGCAATACTTATTTTACTGCATAAAAATGGGGATAAGGCAGATATTAAAAACTATAGACCCATTAGTTTATTATCACATCTATACAAATTATTTATGAAGATCATCGCAAATAGATTGACTAGAAAACTGGATGCATACCAACCTATAGAGCAAGCCAGTTCTAGAAGAGGATATGGGACCACAGAACACTTGCAAAGCCTAAAGAGTATAATAGAAAAGTGTACTGAATATAATATACCACTAGCATTGGCATATATAGATTATGAAAAGGCGTTTGACACCTTAGAAATGCATGAAATTCTTAAAGCTGTTGACGACTGTCAAATAGATACCAGGTATACAAATATTATTAAGAACATATACAGAAACGCAACAAGCACAATAAAATTAAAAACACCATCAGATAAAATTAAAATTGAAAGAGGGGTACGACAAGGTGACACTTTTTCACCAAAATTGTTCACATTAACTTTAGAAAATGTGTTCAAACAACTTAACTGGGATGAAAAAGGTATCATAATAGACGGAAGAAATTTAACAAATTTAAGGTATGCTGACGACATTGTACTAATAGCAAAAGATAAAAGTGAACTACAAGGTATGATAACACAATTGCATGGAATATCGAAGAAATTTGGGCTAAATATGAACAAGGAAAAAACAAAGATTATGACAAATACAGAAGATCCTCTAGTCATCGAGGTAGATGGAGAACAAATAGGAGCAAGTTGATTCACATGTATACGTAGGTCATACAATGAAAATGGGAAAAAAAAATCAGGAGGCTGAATTGAATCGACGAATAACACAAGGATGGGCTGCATTCAGTAAACTAAGTTACGTTCTAAAGGATAAAAACTTTCCAAAACACTTTAAAGCAAAAATATTTGATTCATGTATATTACCTGTGTTGACTTATTAAAAAGAAATACATGGATACGACAAAGAACAGGTGTGACCGAGGTAGTAGAAAACATAGCAAAACAGAAATGGAGTTAGGCAGGTCACTTAATACGAGGCGAAGAACGGCGGACTAACATTATTTTGAATTGGAGGCCCAGAATGAGTAAAAGGAGTGTGGGTCGACCCATGAAAAGATGGGCAGATGACATAAAGGCGGTAGCTGGGAAACAATGGATGAGAATGACAAGAGACCGAGAACTGTGGAAAAGAAATGGGGAGGACTATATCCAGTTTTGGATGCGAAATGTCCGACAGAGAAGAAGAAAAAAACAAAAAAATAAAAAATTGAATGTCAAGGCCCTATAACTTCTTACTGAAGGGACTTTATACTAAGGTATGTTAGCTGGCAAACGCTTGCTTATAATAGAAAGGAGTGGAAGAAAAGAATTTTAGCCATAGGCCTTAAGGCCTGAAGTGCTGTTTTATATAACGGGTGTTCATAAACAGTCGTCATCGCAGTAGGTTTTGACTTCAGAAACGTATGTCTTTTATAACTGAGAAAAAATGCGCTATGACAGTACTCAATGACGTTTCATTGTGTTGCACGAATTAATCAAAGACATAACATTTTGTTTTTCAAAGCAACTGGGATGACGACTGTTTATGAACACCCGTTATATATATATATGTTAGCTTTAATCGATTTATTATGACGTTGGGAATCTATGACTAATCGGTGTCCCATTCTTTTTGGGACACCCTGTATATTGGGCAAACACGTCGTAATTTTGGTACTAGGTTTAAAGAGCATTTAGCTCATTTTAGATTCAACACATTCGAAAAATTGAGTATTGTCCAACATATTTACGAAATGGGTAATAGTATTACGGAAACTAACCTAAAAATTGTAAAGGCGTTAACTTCAACAAAGCAGCTAAATTCTTTTAAAAATTTGACCACTTTTAAGAATCAAGATAATAAACTTTTGAAAAAAAGATGGGGGACCCATTCCCCACTCTGATATTTACGCTCTACTAAAGGTGACACCTGATTGGCCTCTCAGAGCACGCCCTCCGGGTCAGACAGTATAAATAGCTTTAGAATGCGTGGGAGTGCTGACTTGCACGGGTGATTTGGTGAAGAGCATATCTTCGTCCAAGTTTGTCGTGTTTAGTTTCTCTCCAAGGCTACTCAAAATTCAGCCCGCTATTTTGGTCTTGGTTAATTAAATTACATTACATCTTGATCGCCATGCCTAAACAAAAAATCGCACTGCTGGGAAAAATTAAAAAGTGGTTGACGGAGTTGAACAAAACACATTCAATGAGGGTTGTGTTTTTTGCAAAGCTTGTAGTAAAGTTGTAAGTAAAAAGTAATATTAATATTGCTAAATAATGTTGCAACCCCATTTTAGTTTGCATGTACAAAGAAATGTCATATTGAAAATCATAGCATGTAAGGGAACCCATTCATAGAAAAAAACTTCAATAATTATACCGATAAACATTGCAACATGAATGCCCCCAAGAACTAGATAAAGCCAAAATATTCAGATATGTGTTTTGTCGGTTTTGCTTTTCTCGGTGCCAACATACTGCTGTATAAGTTAAAGAATGATAACTTGAAAAACTTCCTGGAAGAACATACGAATAAGAGTGCCATGCAGCCTAAATTGCCTACTTTATTTTTTTAGTGCCTGAACCTGACATATTTGTGGCCTGAATAAGGAGCTTATTTTAAGTTTTTTAACAGCCTACAATCCGCGCTCTAGTCATTATAACGAAATACCCACCCTATTTATATAATAAGATTAGACTCCGATCTTATGTACATAATATTAATATTCGCAGGAAGGATTCTCTGTCTACTCCAGAACACCGAAATTTAAATGCTCTTACTCCTATCTAATTGTTCATGTATATAAAAAATTGAACTGCACCCTAAAAACTCTACAGCATGCTACATTCAAAAAAAGATATAAATAATTGTTATTCTCGATGCAGTGAGCTGAATTAGTTTCATGTGCAGTACTTGTTCAACATCACAGATATACCATTATGTTGCAATTTATTTGAAATGTTTTTTCTTTGTTTTTTGAAGGTTAAGTGGAAGAACGGCGACGCATCTTGAATGCTATGCTGAACCGTGCCTTAATTTCCGCAAAGCAAACCCCTTATTACTTTTTTCTTGTATGTCTGTATAATTATTGGTTTTGTGAAAATAAGACAAATTATTATTATTAAATACCAAAGAGCTATATCTTCCTATAAGCCGAGCGTTAAAATCAGCTTGCTGCCCTGCACCTCAAGTATCGCACAACTAGAACCTCCTCATATCTCGACAGAATAGGATCACTTAATATAAATACACTTTGGTTTAAATTACACTTTAATTAGTGTGCTAGTCTTTCTATGGGTTGTTTACATTCATAATTCTTTATTTTTTTATTTTTTTAAAGGGCTTCTAAATTTTAGGTAATAAGATATACCGTGTGTCCACAGGAGTACGCACCATAGAGATAGGATAATGCTAATAGAATATAAATATCAACCAGTGCTATGACCAACGTCCCTTTTCTTGTACCATTTATAACAATATTGTTTCATACAGTGGCGAGTCAGAAACCAGAAAACAACGTTTTAGTGTGCCGGCGATCACAGCATTAGCCGATCTTTCTATTCTATTTGGTTATCCCTATGGTGCGTCCTCCTGTGGACACACGGTATGTATAGTGTGGTCGTGAAAGTAAGGGCCATGTTTTATCAACATCAACTACATAAAAAAACGTGAAGATTTTTCAAATAATTTTCTTTTAAAGATTCAAATTAAGACGTTAGGTCCTGTAAAGTCGAATTAAGACAAATATTTTTTTGAATATCTTTTTAAACACTCTCTGTCCAACTATGAAAGAAAAAACTAATTTTCCGTAAAATAGTTCAATTGCCATTTTCAGCAAACCATAGAACTTTTCGAAATACACTCAAAAATGTTTTCCAGTGTGGTACTACAAATTGTACAATGTTTCAAGTTATTTAAGAAAAGCTGCAAAACAACTATGTCGAGTTTAAAATGCCAAGAGAACTTTTTTTACGTAAAATTTATTTTTCTTTCATAATATAGCAAACGCTCGATAACGTAAACAGTTCTTGACAGTCAGTTGCCAATTTATGTAGGGGATTCACCTCTGCGACACAGCTGAGTCGATCAGATGGGTGTTTATGATATGCATTTGCAGTTCATTTTAGTCAATGTTGAACATAAGGGCAGATTTATGCAGTATAAAATTGCAGCTTATTTTTCTTCTCATTAAAAATGTGTATTACTTATCGCTGTCAGAATATGTTTTGTTTTTTATTGTGTTATTAAACGTTTCTTTCAATAATTTGTTTATTAATAAAATCACGCTTGCTAATTTAAACATTTCGACAATGTGAACACACTTGGTTTGAAGTAGTTCACGTTATCGAGCGTCGGCGTATAACTGGGTGTTTTTTTCATCAAAGTATTTCTTAAACCTCTCTAACTACGCCACTGATTATATTAAAGCTTATTTATTACTATCAAACTATGACTTTAGTAAACCCGAATGTACTTTGTAATAATTTAAAATTTCCGAAGAGTTTTAAGATATTAAAAAAATAAAATTCTTTAATTCAACTTTCCAGGCCGCAACTTTTTAATTTTTTATCTACTTAATGCTGGTGTGTTCCCAACTTTCACGAGCACTCTGTATATTCAAATGGAATACTGAATTAACAACTCGCAAGGTAAAATTAATAACAGTATACCGCATATCTACATAAAAATCTATTGTAAAGTAATAAAAACTGAACGTTGTATGAAAGTACCTGCCGCACTATCATTGGACCTTCTTTTACACCATAATCTATTTTATTTTCTAACAGATGTAAGATACCTTCAAAATAAAAATAATAACAAGGAATAATAGGTTCAAATGACCTACCATATGTGAAATTACGTGTTTGATAATTTAAGGTCCAGTCGTGTGCAAATAAATCTGGGACAGTGTTTTTTTCACATGCAGATTCAGTTAAGAATTGAAGAATATCTCCATGGATTTCCTGCTATCAGAAAGAGTTACATTAAACTTTAACAGGTACTGAAACCTGTAACTCTCTCTGATAAGAGGAAATCCATGGAGATATTCTTCAAATTCTTAACTGAATCTGCATGTGAAAAAAACACTGTCCCAGATTTATTTGCACACGACTGTACAATTGCGGCCAAAAAAAAAATAGGACACCTTTGTAATCTAGTGTGTCTTTTTTCTAAAATTTATTCGTGTATCCTTAGTCTCGGTAAAATTCTAAGTAAGACTATGACCATATGATCAAAGCAGTCGGTGTCTAAGGTACCTGGTACTCTGCATGCCTAGACCTTGTTCATTAACAAACAAACAAACAAATGGAGTGTCAATGTCTAATCATTATTATTAAATGTCAATGTCAATATCTGTGGGTATTGCTGCCTGCTATTAAAATTCAAATAGAGATTGATTCATACTAGACAAAAAAAGGTGTCCTATATTTTTTTGGCCGCAATTGTACCTATGCAAAATTGACAGAAATTTTTAATTACTTTTGACGAGCTGGCTGAACAGTAGTAAAACTTATTCAGATCGAAACTGTTATTATATTATCAGATACTTTAATATTTTGTAGAATCGTAACTACAAACTAAAATGCATCATAAACATGTTATTAACTTCAAATAAATGTTTAATTATTACATATTTAGCGAATTTATAGGCTGTACTGTTTCATTTTATTAAAAACTAAACACTCTAAGCTGTAAAAAAATAATTTTCAAAAAAAGTAATAATTATCCAAGAGTTAAAAAAACAGGGTAATTACCTACTACCTATACCAGTATCCCTAGTGCACTGATTATTACGAATAACTTTTTCAAGTTCACAAATTCTTTTGTAGAAAGCATGAATGATAAGCGAGAAAAAGTTATCTGGATATATTCAGGGCAGATGCGATATTGGGTACGAATATCGCCCTATTATCCATTTACTTGACATCCGCACTGTCAGTACCAAATATTTAAAAAATATTTTCACTATACTTCCAAAATAATGTGTTTTTTTATTAGACTGTACAGAAATTTAATTGTTAAAATGTGAAAAACAGCAGTGGTGCCAACATATTGTCAATTTGACAGTGCGGATGTCAAGTAAATGGATAATACGTACTATAGTATGATCAAAAATTATTTTTATCTAGTATGGCTATGGAATAGTTCCTAATTTATGAATGCAACTCTAAGTCACTTAAAAATCAAATGTCACGTTTGACATTTAAGTATAAATGTAGTTGCATTCATAAAGTTGGAAATATTCCATAGCCATATTAGATGAAAATAATTTTTGGAATGAAAAGCACAAAATAATTAACTAAAATCAATTATTACTATAGAAATTAAGATAAACTGTCTCATGCTATTGGTTGTTTGAATATGTAGGGTATAATTCTAAGTAATTAACCAGTTATTTTAACCCTTATGGACGCGCGCAGTGGGTAAAAAATACCCACGCCTAGAGTTAATTGTTCTAACCGACTTGTTTTTAAAGTTACGTGCTGCCGCCCTTCAGTACCTTCCAAATGGACTGTTCTGAAGGCATACCTAGAAGCATGTTATTTTTAGAGCAATCACCACTTGTCACCTGTAGCATAAACTACGCCAGGGTAAATTTTACCCATGGCGCACGTCCTTACGTTTTATAAGCTGCTAGTTAGTACTCGTGACTTGTACCGTGATTTTTGTAGTGACTGGTATGTCAAAATTGCTTAAATGACAAAAATTTGAACATCTAGGAACAAGACGAAAATTTAGAAGACGAGTAACAAACATTACAAATATTTTTTGTTTTTGTGTTTCTCTCTAAAAATGTGTTCTTTATTTTTATAATATTTTGTTTGTAATGGTATAAACTAAATAAATATTATTATTTCTGCACTAATGCCTTCTAAAAACAATTTGTGCAAGAAATTGTACATAATAATAATTAGAGTTTGTAACATAAGAGCTAAACTGATCTAACAGATAGTGGGTAAAATATACCCTGCGCGCGTCTTCATGTGATAAATATCCACGCGCGTCCACAAGGGTTAAGAATTACAATTAGTTGGTTTATAAGCAACATTGAAAAATACATTTTTGAGTGGGTGAAGTGTTTTATAACCGCTAACAGTTTTTTTCTGTATTCAAGTGCGAATTATTTATATGCTTACTTGAAGCTTGACATAAATCTGCAGAAACAGACAAGGCACCCGTTACTATTGTGTCAGCTGCTACACTTCGTAGTTTTTTGTGGTTCTGAAAGAAGAGAATATTCTTATTACAAATGCTTTTCTCTGAAATATACATTTATAAATATCGTTAACAGTACATACTACCCATCCAAAATAACTGTGCAGGTGAAATGCACAAAAAAAGGACCAAGAGACTGCCTGTTCAAAACTAATTATGTGCAGGACCCAAACGTAGAAACAGAGCCGATGTTCACCGTACATACGCTTCATTACCACCCCCACTGCACATACAGTTTTCTGCTGCACAGTTATTTTAGATGAGCAAACCTATTTCTACATACCGAATATGGTTAAAAGTACAAGCAGTTAATATCTCCACCTAGAATGCACCCGATTTATTAAGTTGATGACGAAGGAATCACTCAAGTAAACGTGCAGTTGTGAACAGTTTAGGTTATATCTGAAATTGTTCAATCAAACTTTTGTACCAACACCGTGACTACTGATTCGTTAGTGATTGATATCCCACGGTTCAATTTTCGCAAAAACCTAATAACTATATCAAAACAACCATGAGAACAAGTAACCCGCTTTTAAAAGCAAACGACGTCGCTTGATCAATCGTAAATAAAAACTAAATAAATTTCGTACTTTCTCATTCATTTTTAGGAGACGATTTGTAGTGCCACCTGTAGTTGCTGCTCCTCAATGAAGCACCAATCGATTTTTAATATTCGATAGTGCTCTGTAAAATTGTCACTCAACTAATTACGGGTAATTTGAAATACGTTAAATGTTTATTTTAAATTTTGGATGAAGTCTTTATTTTAAATTGTTAGTGTTATTTACATGTTAGTTTAACAAAGCGTGTGTTTGTTACAACAAAATGCAATATCACTAAAAAATTAAAATAAAGTTTTAAAAACGTAAGCTAGACAGAATTCGATGATAAATGCAGGTACTTATAAAGTGTTATTTATTATTAGGTAGTTTGATACCAACCTACATCACTGTCCGTACACAAACTTATACAATATAAAAATAAATTTAAAAACAATTTATGTACATACCTAGTAACAAGTAGCGAAGTTTATTTAATTAATGCTTTTATAAAGCTAAATCTATTTCAGCAACAAGCAAATGTAAAACGTTATGTTGTTAATTATTAGGTATACAATATCATTTGTAATCTGTTTCGCAAATATGTATAACCTCCATCGCTAACAATAATTATAATCGAAGTTCTAAATATGGGTATCTTAAATAGTTGCTTGCATCTTACAGAAATCAAAGCTGCCACATAATCAGAAGCTTAATCACTCACGTAATCATCAATGATAGACGATTCACTTTTGATCTCGTGAAAAGGCTATATGGGTTCGAAAACAATCGGTGGTTCGACACTGATCTTTCCATTTCGTTCGATAAAGCCTTTTAATGTATCTAAAACACTCACGGAATCGTCCACTTCACAATTTACGCCAGCTGAATATGGAGATACAACGTTGTTATTTTCTTTTGGAAGAAATCCTAAACCTTTTTAAAAAGTTACACTTCAAAACTTTTGAGATTACATCTTACCTGGGGCAAAATAATAGTTGGTGGAGAACACAAGAACCGTTTGCCATTGCTATGGATACACATATCAGAAGTGTGTTTGCACAAAGGAACAAAGCAATTTAATGCATTTTGCACAGACGTTTTTGAAAAGAATCCACTAAAGGTAACTGATTGTAGTAATTGTTATTACTTTATTACCTGTCGTAATGGTCGGCGTTGGATTGCTGGGGACTCCCCTAACCTCTACAACAAAATTAAATAATCTGCAAGAGAGAATACGCTATCTTTGTCACACATACGTACCTGCTACCATCTGTAGTTGCTACTCATTACTAATGTTGTATCCCAATCAAGCGTATTACAGAGAACAATTATGTATTTTATTCTTTAATGCTTTATTGACCTACTTAAGTGCAAATAAGCTACTCTGTAAATTTAATCAGATATGGAAGAAGGGAAGTCTGAAGCATACATGACATTAACAGTTATAATTTAAAGTAATTAATTAATCCATGATTAGATTTGAATTTGAATCCATAAGAGCCTTTAGTTTTTTCCAAGACTGTTGAAAGTGTTTTGAATAAATTACAGGGTGACAATAATTTACCCGTGTTCTATGTGTACCTAACTTCGTTATTTTAAGAGTTACATCAGCGGTTAACTTAGAAAGTTGCATAACTTGAGGTGAATGATTTCGTTCACTCACCTACCTATTCGCGAAAACAGCGAACCAACAGATGGCGCTTGGATATTTCTATAAAGGTGAATAATAAACCGGCTATAAAAGTTACAAAGCAGTTTTGGCGTTCTTTGAATACGTTTAATTGGGTGTTTTGCATGGTTTTAGTGGCGTTTTTTAGTTTTTAATTTTATATTAGTGACATTGTGACCACAATATGGTAAAAATAGAAGTTACTCTTTCCAATATATTGGAAATAACGGGTGTTCATAAACAGTCGTCATCCCAGTAGGTTTTGAATTCGGAAACGTATGTCTATTAAAATTCAGAAAAAATGCAAACAATATTATTTACAACAGCAAGTTTTATTAACTGTCAAACAATGTGTCAAAAGTAAACCGAACTGAACTGAGATTACAATAACTGTTGGAAATGGTGACCATTTTCTTGAATACACAAATTAACTCTTCGCTTCATGCTTTCAAATGCATTTATAAGCATATCTGGTGTTATTTGGTCGCCCTGATGTTGAATGCTGTTTTTTAAGTCTTCCAATGTGTGTACTGGATTTCTAAACACATTATTTTTAATGTACGGAAACACAAAATAATCTAAAGCCGTAAGGTCGCAAGAACGTGGCGGATAAAGGTCTTTACTTATTAAACGGTCATCGAAAAATTCTCTTAAATAATTTAAAGTAACACGAGCAACGTGCGGACGCGCAGAATCCTGTTGAAAATATCCGGTTTGCAACTCGTCGTCGTGAAGTTCATTTATAAACGGTTCTAAGATGATGTTCCGATAGTTTTCAGCATTTATATTCTCTTCAAAAAATATTGGGCCTATTATTCTTCTACGACTTACTGCTAACCACAACCCTATTTTAACAGGATGCATCGTTGCTTCTCTAAAGTAATGAGGGTTTTCGGTTCCCCACATACGCATATTTTGTGCATTAAGGTAACCATTCAGGTGCACCCAGGCCTCGTCCGAAAAAAATGTCTTATCGAGTACATCATTGTTGTTCAAATTTTCGTTAAACCACTGACAGTACTGAACTCTTTTCTCAAAATCTGGACCTAACAGCTCCTGTTACATTTGTAATTTGTATGGATGCGAGTGAATATCCTTTTTTAAAACATTGTACAAACTTGTTTTACGAATGCCTAGTTCTTGGGAAAGCCTTCGAACTGAAGATGTAGGTCGCTCTTCGATCGCGTTTCTGACCATATTGACAACATGTCCCGTGCGAACTCGAGGTCTTCCACCTCCCGGATGTTTATCAGTTGAAGCAGTTTCCCGAAAATTTGCAAGTGATCTGCTCAACTGCTTCCTAAACTGATTGTGGTTAAACACTACATTTGGAAACCTCAATCTGAATTCATTTTTAGAAGCTTCGATCGAGTATTGCCATTCACCATTTTCCAGTACTCCATTGCGAAAATAACTTTCGAGCATAAATGCTTTCTGTTGTGGCGTAAACATGATTTCAAAACTGAACAAACCTAAACGCGCTATGACAGTACTCAATGACGTTTCACTGTGTTGTACGAATTAATCAAAGACATAACATTTTGTTTTTTAAGGCAACTGGGATGACGACTGTTTATGAACACCCGTTAGAAGCAGACAGCTGTATTCAACAAATATAATGTAATAATATAAAATATAGGTGGAATGATGATTATAAACTAGTCAACAATACCATATTATTATAAAAGAAACTTAAACCAATTTACCAATATTAGGTTACAAAGTAAAAAATAGCAATAATACGAAGTAGGTACATAGTTATTGCCTAGTTAGATTTTGCTAAAAAATATTGATATAATTGTATGCAGAAAATAAATTACTACATTATCGTATTTTATTGTCAGCCAGTATTGGTGGTGATAAGTTAACAATAGCTGCTATTATAGTTAAATCATTAGCATATGGAATTAAATAACAGTTAAATTGCTCTCTTAAAATTTTGAAAATTTTAATTCTTTGAATTGCCCTTTCTACATGAACTCGAGCCAGAGCAATTTCAGCTGTCATCTCAGCTTTTTCCTTTGAAAACTGTTTTTGTTGCCTTAAAAATGGGGGTCTTATTAATTTTACTAAGTGCTCGTTACATTCCTTTTCAATAAAAAATCCTTTGTCAACCATTACTTCATCGTAACAATACAGTTTTTCAATGACATTTTTATAATTAAAAATTGATTTATTTGTAGTACCCCCCCCCCCATATCCAGCACTAACAAATGATATTAGGCCGGATGGTGATATCCCAATTAAATATTTTATTGTACCTATAAGTGTGTTCTTTTTACACTACGCTCAGATCAGCAATGCACGATAACTGAGCTGAGTTTTTCTGAGTTATTTGGCTCACAAATAAAACAGCCAGAAACATCTGATTGAAGGTCAAACTTTTACATACATAACATGAACATAACCTCAGTTACAAAAGTCATACAAACAAATGAATGAGTTGGTTATTTTATAATGAATATCAATTTAGAAAATATGGTTTTGGTAAGTCCTTATTTTCAGCTTTTTCATAGTCACCACGGGTAACCGTGAAAGTATAAATATTTCCGCTTTCTGGATCCGAAAGACATGGTAGTATTTAAATTATCCATTTTAAAATCGTTTAAATAACACAACGTGGCTTTGCAGAAGTAAATACACCATTAAACGAAAACACGTGCTTAGTATATCTTTTTGACAGCATTATTTTAAAACTGCGCATGCACACTCAGTTCAACTCATCAACGCACAACCTAGAGAGGTAGTGCTTCGTCGGTGCGGGGGGAAGGTTTTCAACTCAGAATAACTTAGCTGCGGTCATGTAAATAAAACACCGTTATTTTCAAGGTTACTGAGTATTGCTGATATGAGCTGAGTTTTGTAGTAAAAAGAACACGCCATATGTGTTCCCTTTTCCTTGTTCGGGGCGTACGCTAACCTCCTGATGTACATGTCACTTAGGAATTACAAATTCGTGTTACAGTTGTAAACGGGGGTTATCGTAGTGAAAAAGTGGTTAAATACTGAGTTGAAGAAGCGGTAGCAAAGTGCAGTGTTAAATAAAGAAGATATAAAGAGCACTAGAAGTGAAAAAATGTCTTAGAAAATCCGAGATCATCCGGGTGGCATATACGTAATCTGCAGACGCATAAGGTATAACCCATCACATCGTTTATTCCGAAGTCGTACAGCCAATCAAAACAGAAGTAAACTGCAGACGTGTTGAATTATAATACGTCTGCACTTTACGCAAGCACCGTGACCACTATCTTTTCTTATTTATTGTATCTTGAGTTGATAAATACAGACTATTATCATTATTGTGTGTTTTCTTGAAATGTTCGGTTCATTCCGATTAAACGAAGCTTTGGTCAGGTCTAATTAGATTCTATTATTTAACTTTGAAATAAGAATTTTCTCGCGTTACTGCATGTTTGTAATATGACTGCTTTTCGGCCAAATTTCGAGTTACCAGCGATCACTATGCAAAAAAATAATGTGTACAACACGTATGAAGGCAACTTTTTTTACTTATTTGATTGATACATTCGGACTTCGTCATCGTTAATAAAACAGCAAATTCGTGGAAAAGTATGATTTTTATAATTAGTTGTACAATATACAATTGTACATCTGTCACTAAAAATCAGCAAAATTATTTTTATGGACTAAATGTAACTTTTATTAATTTGAGTATAATATAGCAAATCGTGGTAGACATTTTTCAAAATAATCATGTTAGTTTTGACATTTGATTAGAATACAGAAAGCCTTACTATTTTTTTTTAAATAACGAGCTGTCGAACAACTGAAAATTATTGATTTTCATTAGTTACCTGACAAATATTAGTTTATTGAGTAGTATTTTTAACACATGTTAATAGCTATTTATGCAACAAGTGCTAAAAGTCGACGTTTATGCGCGAGACATGAAAATTATGAAACGAAGCCGAAGGCTGAGTTTCATAACATGTCTCGCGCATAAACGACTTTTAGCACGCGTTGCATACAATATTTTATCTACGATCTAAATTTTACCGTTATTAATCCATAAATATCGATTTAAAAAAGGTTCGCATCTGCGACACTTTTAATTTATGTCATATTGAACAGTAGGCTACGCAGCGCGTGCGATTGTTTGGCCACGCCCGTGCTGTCAAGGTGAGTTACGAAATGTAATTATTGATACTCCACATATGACTGTATTCATTACATAACGCTTTAATTATTTCAAAAACGCTTTACCTGTAACGCAAGAAGCAACTGGAATAGCTTTACAACTTCACTTGCAGTTCGAAATTGTAGTTTTATATCCTCACTTCACTTTTAGCCCGTGTGCTAAAAGTAAACAGCTGATTTCTTTAAACACGGTAAACTATAAAACGTCACTTTTAGTGAAACAATCTAGCGCTAAAAGGCCTACTTTTAGTAGTGGTCGTAGATAAAAGTGGTTACTTTTAAGGTGCTCTCTCATAATATTTAATTTTGACGTATATAAGTGTAGTTAGTTACTGGAACAAAAATGTCGTTTTTAATGACAGTTGTACAAAAAGTGTTTTTTTTTGCCAGAGTGGTAATTTTACGAGGGTAAAAATTACTTTATGTTAGACTGAGTTATAAAATAGTGCTTTATTAGATAGTTTTGCGTTTATAAAGTAGCACTTTATTTCACTCTACAGAAGAAAGTGCGCGTTGCTATGGAAATGAATAAATAAAACGGTCAGATTCTAAATTCATTTGTAGTTTTTGCAATACATACTGTAAATTTAATTATTTTTATATTTGTGGAAAAAATAACATTTACTTCTTGCGATAAAATTTTTCGTTCGTAAAATTACTATGACACTGCCCGTGGTCAAATCTTCATCCCCCGAAAAGAAACTATACTTTTATCTTTTGGCGACAAATATACTATGTACGTATAGTAATGTCACAATGTGGTTATTATAACATCAAAAACAGTTCGATAATGGAGTATATCAAAGCACAGTTTTTGTATTGTTATTTTCATATCAAAAACATTGAAACGGCCTACCTTGTTTCAGCCAACTGACAGATTGTCATATTTATGAAATGTCATAATTAAAAGTTACCGATTATTTTTGTGGAAAGTAAATAACATTAGTGTATTATCCTCGTTTAATAATAGTGTATTAAAATACAAGTTGCAGAAGGCATGTGTTCAAGCACGAATTTGAAATTCCGAAACGAGCCGCATAGCTGCGAGTTGAGGAACAAATGAGTGCTTGAAGGATCTTCTGCAACGAGTGTTTTATACTACTTTTTCTATTGTGCCGCTTTATACTATTTTATAAATTAAAAATAAAAATGTTTTCTATTTTGCATTTAGAATAACTCCATTTTAGCACCCGAATGACGTCATTCTATAGCGACTTATTCTAAAACACTTAAATGACGTCATTTGGTTGCTAGAATGGAGTTATTCTAAACGCAAAAAATTATTGCAGCTCTCGTTCTATTGGAGCACTCCTCGTTACTCACCTCGTGCCCCAAACCCACTCGTGCTACAACGGGCCCTCTTATTAAACTAGTATAATAATATGCTACTCCTACGACAGTGCAGAAAGTACTTACTTTCTGCACTCTCATGTAAGAATGCACGCTTCTTGGACTAACTCTTAACATCGATGTTAAAAATAATTCACTTAGGACAGTAGTTCAATAAATAGTTATTTTTGTATTTAGAACCCAATAGTGTATTGTACAACTAGTTATGAAAGTCATACTGTTTTTCACGAATTTGCAAATGAGTAAAACAAGTTGCTTTCATATGTGTTGTTTACGTTATTTTTTGCATAGTGATCCTTGTAACTCAAAATTTGGTCGAAAGGGACTTCGGACTTCAAGAACTGGACGTTTTAGAACGTAAAAGTATGTTGCGTCCTGTTGTGTGTGTCTGTATTGTGTGTACGAAAATGAATCGCTTCACACATTGAAAACAAAATGAAAATGTCACCTTTTTTTACTGTTTTCGAAAAATTACGTTTTGTAAGCGCTAAATTTGGTTAGATACAGGTTGTATTTGTATATCTACCGGCATTTTTTGGGTCTGTAAACTTTGGTTGGTTGAAATATAAACATGCGAAGCTAACCTCAACTACTTCTTATTAGTTAGATTTAATCTAACAGTTGTGTCGTTTACAAATTTTTACTCGTAGCCTTCTGGGAGCATACTTTCCATATTTAAGCAATTTATAGTAATTTTAGTCGGCACTTTAAATAGTCTTTTCACGAACTAACAACTAGTCCTTTGACTACGCGGAAAACAAGATATAGCATGTCAAAGCGAAACCACTGAGTAAACTGCAGACGTCTAATGTCCCTCTGTGTCTGCACTTTACATACACTTTCATTGGCTCCATATTAATCAATTACCGACTGTAGCCGAACAGTTGTCATAATACCTTATGCGTCTGCAGATTACGTATATGCGTCCCGTGCGATTACGCGCGGGCGAGAATTCCGTACATCGTGAGCGCGTAGGAATCTCAAGTGGGCGCTGATTGGTGCATTTAAAGCCGCGTGTTGCGCGATGCATGCGGAATAAGATATATCAGCGGCGTATCAAAGGTCAGGCGGATATATAAACAATTCGCGGAACAAGTGGAAAATTCCGGCGCCGCGATAGCGAGCGCGCGTAAATACGAATTAGGAGCGAGACACCAGTGGCGTAGAAGGTGAGAAAGTGGAACCCAAGCCTATGAGTGGAAAGGGAGGAAAAACGGAAAAACTAAGAACGCAAAGTGTTTCAAGTATAAAAGATTACATAAAAAGAAAAAGAGATTTGGAAGACCCCGAAGAATTTAATAAGTGGGAAGAAGAGCAGATAGTTTTCTTTAAGAGCGCGAAAATACAAAGGCCACCCCAGAAACAGCAACAAACAGGAAAACCAGCAAAAGAAAGCCCTAAACCAGAAGAAGAATTAGAAGAGATGGAGACAATCCTAAAAAAATTGGATGAGTTAAAAGAAGACCTAAAAGAAGAATTTAATAAGAAGAATACGGATTTGATGGAAGAATTGGGGAAAGTAAGGGAGGAATTCCGTAGGGCAAAAGCAGAATGGGACAAGAAAGCGGTAGAATGGAATCAAGAGAGAGAAAAATTGGAAAGCAGAATAACGGTCCTAGAAAAAACGGTAGAGTCCCAAGAAAGAGAAAAAAAAAGGAAAAACATAATAATTAAAGGGCTTCAAGTAGTAGACGACATGAAATTAGAACAAAATGTAGAAAACATAATTAAAAGCGAATTAGGTGTAGCTGTAACCGTAACGGATGCTTTCAAAATAGGAAAAAATCAACAGAAACAAATCATAGTTGCAAAAATATCATCATTGGGACAAAAAAAGGAGATAATGAAAAATAAATACAAACTGAAAGGTAGGAACATCTATATTGAAAGTGACCTAACAAACAAAGAACTGCTAATTCAAAAAAAGATCAGAGCAACTGCAAAAGAAGAAAAAACTGCTGGCAGCGAAATAAAATAGGCTATAAAAAGCTAACGATTAACAATCACGAATATGTGTGGAACGATGAAAGGGGAGAGCTTGTCCCAAAAAACTAGCACATTTACTGAGAACCCATCAGACACCAACAACGACACAGGCAAACGAGAATAAGGCAGCTAAAAAGAAACTAATAAAAAAGAAGAAAAATAAAGCAAAAAACACAATAAGGATAGGAACATGGAACATAAAAACACTATTAACTCCAGGTAAAATGGAAAAAGTAGCAAAAGAACACGCTATAAAGTAGACATTACTGCACTACAAGAAACGAGATGGAAAGAACAGGGAGAAATTAACAAAAAGGAATACACGATGTTAGCGCCAGCGTGGCTCTGATGGTTAGAGCATCGGACTGCGGCGCGGAAATCTGGAGTTCAAATCCCAGATCGATGCCTGGCGGGCGGCCTACCCAGTCGCTTTAAATAATTGGGAACCTGCGTTCGAAAGAACAAGGGGTAATAATGCGGTTGTCTAATGCGTGGTGCTCACCACATCACCACGTGTCATGAATTTGACACGCGACAGCCGGGTGTGAGAGCGAGGATACGGAAGCTCTAACCTTCCGCCTTGCAGGCCAAGCTCCTTCATGGGGTGTTAGTGCCTCGCCATTATAATACACGATGTTATATTCAGGGGAAAGTAAACAGGGGAAAAATGGTACAGGTTTTATTGTAAACGGAAGATTACGTGAAAACATTTTGCATTTTAAACCTATAGATGGAAGATTATCCTACCCGCGAATTAAGACAAAACCAACAAACCTGTTCATTATAAATATCTATGCACCAACAGAAGTAGCAAACGAGAATGAAAAAGAACAGTTCTATGGCAAATTAGAGGAATTATGTGAAAAAGTACCCAAATATGACACACTTTTAATAGTAGGAGATTTTAATGTCCAAATTGGGAAAGAAGACTACATAAACAGCGTAGCTGGAAAGGAGACAATTCATGAATTTACTAACGACAATGGAAATAGACTGTGTAATTTAGCAACATCACTGGGTCTCATAATAAGTAGCACAAAATTCAAACACAAGAAAATACATAAGATTACATGGAGATGGCCAGGTGGAAATACCGATGAAGGAAACCAAATAGACCACGTGCTCATTTAAAAAAAGAAGAGAACCATATATCTTAAATCTAATGTAAGTACTCTGACGCAGAATTTTGTTAATTTAAATTCCCCACTATGGATTACTTAAATGATTTAGAATCTGATCACATTCATACTTTTATAGCCGAAAACAGTAAAAAGTGTTGCCAAATTATTGACTCACGCTGTATTGATGACAAATGTGGCCTTACTTTTATAAATACAAACATTAGAAGTTTGTCAAAAAATTTTGAAGAGTTACAAGTAATGATTGACTTATACGAAAACAAATTAGATGTAATCATTTTCACAGAAACATGGCGCATTAATAATCTAAATTATTTCAATATAGATGGGTACGATATATATTATAATAATAGTTATCTTAATCAGAATGACGGTGTAGCAGCATTAATTAAAAGTAACTTAATACATACTGTGGAAAACATAAAAACTGCAGAATTTACTTTTCTAAAATTAAATATTGTCAAAAATAAACAAACTGTTGGATTGACTGCCGTTTACAGACCCCACACCTATAATGTAAAAGATTTTATCTACGACCACTACTAAAAGTAGGCTTTTTAACACTCGCTTGTTTCACTAAAAGTGACGTTTTATAGTTTACCGTGTTTAAAGAAATCAGCTGTTTACTTTTAGCACATGTGCTAAAAGTGACGCGAGGTTCAAAACTACAATTTCGAACTGCAAGTGAAGTCGTAAAGCTATTCTAGTTGCTTCTTGCGTTACAGGTAAAGCGTTTTTGAAATAATTAAAGCGTTATGTAATGAATACAGTCATATGTGGAGTATAAATAATTAAATTTCGTACCTGTCCTTGACAGCACGGGCGTGGCCAAAACAATCGCCAGCCGCGTAGGCTACTATTCATTATGATGCAGCGTCGCAGATGCGAACCTTTCTTAAATCGATATTTATGGATTAATAACGGTAAAATTAAGGTCGTAGATAAAATATTGTATGCAACGCGTGCTAAAAGTCGTTTATGCGCGAGACATGTTATGAAACTCAGCCTTCGGCTTCGTTTCATAATTTTCATGTCTCGCGCATAAAAGTCGACTTTTAGCACTTGTTGCATAAATAGCTATTATAGACAATCTGGAACAGTATATTACAAGCCACTGTAAAAATGGCATCGAAATTTTTACAGGGGATACAAATATTGACATTTTAAATGAAAGCAATTCTCGAGATTACTTAAATCTACTCAGCAGTTGCGGTTTTCTTTCCTGTATTAATAAATACACTAGAATATTGAATGATTCCAAAAGTTGTATTGATCACATTTTTATAAAATCGAACATTGAAGTTGAAAATCTAACAGTAGTACTCCACAGCAAAATCACCGATCATTTTCCGGTAGTACTTTCTTTTAATTTTATTTCTAATAGTAACTACAGTAATAATAACATTGATAAAAATAGCATTGTCAATAATGGGGAGGTAAGCTACTCTATTATTGATAATGAAAAATTTCGTACTTTAATTAGCCTTTTAAACTGGGAAAACTTTGAGCAGGAAGATGATCTTGATATCGCTTGGAGAAATTTTCTAAACAACCTAGGAAGAAATCTATCACTATCAACCACACAAAAAAAAATAAAGGCTCAAAAGAAACGAAAAGAATGGATTACACAAGGTATCATAGAATCCATTAAGCAGAGAGACCATCTTCATTCTTTATCTATAAAAAATCCAGATAATTTAGAATATATCAAAAGGTATAAAACTTACAGAAACAAAATAAATTCCCTTATTCTAAAAGCAAAAACTTCCTACTATAAAAATCAAATTGAAAATAATAAATCTGAACCTCAAAAAATGTGGTCGATAGCTTACGAATGTGTGAATTTAAAGTAACGGAAAAATCCTACAATAAATCAAATAAAAATTGATGACAATGTGTCCCTAACAAATAGCGTGTCTATATCAAACGAATTTAATAAATATTTTATAAACGTAAGCGAAACGCTACTTAGTAGTTCAAACTATACCGATGATAATTCTAACTTACAGCTACAAACAAAAATAAACTCGCAAACCTGCTTCTTGCGTCCCACAGACCAAATTGAAGTTGAATCAACAATTAAAAATTTGAAATTAAATAAAGCGCCAGGACTTGACTCCATTAGTGCCAAATCACTAAAAAGTATCAGTGATTTGATCTCGAAACCTTTATCCATTTTAATAAATAAATCTATGCAGATTGGCATTTTTCCGGATGACCTCAAGACAGCGGTTGTGAAGCCTCTTTTCAAAAGCGGTAATCGCGAACTTATGGAAAACTATAGGCCAATATCACTTATATCAAACATATCTAAAATTTTTGAAATCATTATAAAAAATAGAGTAGTTCAATTCTTGGATAAACATCAAATAATATCTCAAAATCAATTTGGATTTCGTGAAAATAAATCAACCGAAGATGCAATTGCGCTTTTAAGTAGTAAAATCACCACATCATTGGACGAGACGAGGCCTTCCGCTTGTGTTTTTTTAGACCTCGCGAAAGCCTTCGATACCGTAAATCACAATTTACTTCTAAATAAGCTGGAAAACTACGGATTTAGAGGGGTTTCACAGCAGCTGATGAGCAGTTATCTTAAAAACAGGAAACAATGCGTTGAAATAAACAAACATTTCAGTAATTTCTTAACAATAAAACACGGTGTTCCCCAAGGGACAGTGCTAGGTCCAGTTTTATTTCTAATCTACATAAACGATCTATTTGAACAAAATATACATAGCACAATCATATCATACGCAGATGATACAGTATTGTGTGTCGATGGGGATAGTTGGGATGATGTAACTTATAAATTGCAGAAGGACTTGCAGCTAATTAAATATTGGTTAGGCAAAAATTTACTATTTTTAAATTATAAAAAAACTAAGTGCGTTCCTTTTGCCTCTTATGGGAATCATCTCCCGGCTGTGTCTCGTATCACAATACACAAATCAGGCTGTAATCTCCAGAACGAACACACAGTTGGTGGTGATCAGGAGGGAAAAGTCTGTAATTGTACTGTCCAAATAGAAATAACAAACTCTATTAAGTATCTGGGAATTATTCTGGACTCAGATCTCAAATGGGAGCAACAGATTAATTCACTTTGTAAAAAATTACGTAGTCTAATATACCTATTCAATAAATTAAAACCTATATTTAACTTATCATTATTAAAAACCATTTACTTTTCTCTAGTTCAATCAATATTAAACTATGGCATAATCAGCTGGGGTGGAGAATGTAAAACAGTAATCTATAAATTAACCGTTATCCAAAAGCTAATCTTAAAAATCATCTATAATAAGCCAAAATTATATCCTACATCTATATTATATCAAGATACATGTTCTTTCGATATTAGACAATTATATGCGTTTTCCGTTCTAAAATACACTTTTAAAAATAAAAACTCACTCATTCAAATTCCTAACACCTATTCGACAAGACAAAAATCCAAACTTGTAGCTACAATAAAATATAATAAAAAATCAGTAGGGCAGAGAGGTTTTGCTTTTGACGCACCAAAACTATATAATTTACTGCCTCTTCATATTAAAGTAATAAAATGTTACAAAATTTATAAAAGTAATGTTAAAAGCTGGGTGGGTGCATCCAGAGATGTCATTAATGCAACAATAGAGAACTAAATTTCATAGAATACAAACTACACTCACAGACAAAAATATTGCATATATTTTTTTTGTTCTTTTTTGATATTTGTGTTTTTTCCATTGGCGCCTTGGGTGGTTTTTGTTGCAAATGTCTTTTCAGTGGAGTATTTTACGTATAATACTGGTCAAATAAATTGCATATTGAAGCTTTATAACAGATTTATAAAGGCATTAATGAAATATCCTGATTTTGGTTGTAACATTTAATTAGAACGAACAACAATAACGACAATATAACAATACTTTAAGGCAACATAATTAACAATTTAGTACTTAGTATTTCCTCCTCTAGCTCTAATGATAGCCTGCATCCTCCTAGGCATGCTCCGTAGAAGATCTTTGATGGTGTCTTGCGGAATTCGATGCCATTCTTCCTGTGCAGCAATTCTTAATTCTGCAATTGAATTAGGAGCTGGATTGCGTGCTCGTATATGTCGTTTTAGGACGTCCCATACGTGTTCTATGGCATTTGCGTCAGGACTCATTGGTGGCCAGTCTAGTGTCTCAAGCCCGACATCTTCAAGATACTGGACTACTGTTCTTGCGGCATGCGCACGGGCATTATCATGCATTAGCACAAAATTATCGTACCCAATGAAGCCAGCATAAGGTACAACATGCTCTTCAAGTACATTGCGAATGTACCAATCAGCATTCATTGTTAAATTCACCTCAATGAGCTCCGTGCGACTCTCCCAACTAATGCCACCCCATAGCATAATGGAACCGCCACCAAAGCTAACGTTGTGTGTGAGATTACATTCTGCAAAACGTTCCCCCGACCTTCTGTATACTAGACCACGTCCATCTGGCTTCCATAGCTGTATCCGTGTTTCATCCATAAAAAGAACATGCCGCCATTGATGTTCATTCCAGTTAGCATGGGCTCTTGCAAATTGTAACCGTCTTGTTTTGTGACGTGGGAGAAGTCTAGGCACTCTGGCAGGACGTTTTGGCTTTAAACCGAATTCCTTAAGTCTTCTTATTACTATTTTGACACTTACATTGACTTGTCTTGTAATCAGTAATTCATTTTTGAGATGTGGAGCTGTAAGTGTGCGATTTCGTAAAGATTGGATTCTCAAATATTGATCGTCTCTTGGAGTAGTACATCTTTTGCGTCCTTGACCAGGTCGCCTTTTGTATTCTCCAGTCTCATTGTATCGCTTTACTATACGAGAAACAGTCGATTGATTAATACGCAATCTCCGCGCAATATCTTCTTGTCTGCAACCTTCATTGGCTAAAGTAACAATTTCAACCGAAACCAACTCGCTTAAATGTGGCATCTCACTAACCAAAACTGCAGAATCAACAAACAAAGCACGAGAAATGTCATTCCCATAACAACAAACAAAAGAGTAGCAGTTGATAGTCGTCAAGGCACACCGTACATTATTTGTAATTTGTAACATTCTTTCTTATTCAGCTATACAAGCTAAATCTAAGCATTCTTTTATCTGTAATAAATTGTGGTATACGTAAAATACTCCAGTGAAAAGACATTTGCAACAAAAACCACCCAAGGCACCAATGGAAAAAGCACAAATACCAAAAAAGAACAAAAAAATATATATGCAATATTTTTGTCTGTGAGTGTATATATACTAAATAAATACTTATACGAAATAATTTATAAAAAATACTAAATCTAAAACAAAACAACAATAATGACTGGTTGACTAGTAAAAATTTATAAAGGTACTTACTAATTGCCTTTACCACATACAAGCTGCTCTAGCAGCTTAAGTGGAAGTGAAAGTAGCAGAACTCTGCGACAAGAGTACCACGTTTATATATTTGTTATTTTTCTTTATTTTAATGTTTAATTTATCTTAATATTGATTATGTATTTTGGCGGCAATAAAATTATTATTATTATTATTATTATTATTCATAAACAATATACGATCTTACAGGGGCGCGGATGCTAACACTGACCACTACTTAGTAATAACGGAAATGAAGCAAAAAAAAACAAGAAGCATAAATGAAGGGAAAAGTGCAAAAAACTGAATATAGAAAATTTATCAATGAAAGACTACGTGAGAAATACACAATGGAAGTAGATAAAGAACTAGAAGAAAAAGAAAAAGTAACGGACATAGATCTACAATGGGGTAACATTTGTAGAAGTATAACAACAAGTGCACAAAAAATAGTAGGATATAAAGAAAAGAAGACATGGAAGGAATGGTTCGATAATGAATGTGATGACATAAATAAACTCAAAAGAGAAGCAAGAATAAAATGGATAAGAACAATTAAACCAGAAGATCTAGAAAGCTACAAAAATACAGAAAAGAAGCAAACAAGATATATAAACAAAAAAAGAATATGTGGCTAAAGCAAAAGATGGAAGAAATAGAAAACAATAGCAGAAGCAACGATGCAAAGACACTATACAGGAAAATACGAAAACAAAAAAGAAATTATCAGATTAAAACAAGGGGGATGAAAGACGAAGAAGGAAACATAGAACACTCACCTGATAAAATTAAGGAAATATGGGAAAAACACTTTCGGAAACTACTGAATGAACAAGAAGAAAAAGAGGAAAACAAACGACAAGAGGAGGAAACAGTAGATAATTACAATGAAGAAATACCAGAACCAACATACGAAGAATTCAAGAATGTAGTGTGCAATATTAAAAATGGAAAGGCCCCAGGTAAAGACGAGATAAACGGAGAGCTGTTAAAACACGGAGGTGAAAAACTCCATCAAATAATCTACGAAATAATAAAACAAATATGGAAAGACGAAAAAATGCCTAGAGAATGGGAAGAAGGAGTGATAATCACCATAAAAAAGAAAGGAGATCCTGAAGAGTGTCGGAATTACAGGGGGATTTTGCTACTTAATACAGCATACAAAATCTTATCAACATTAGTACACAGACAATTGACACAAATATAATAATCGGAAACTATCAACATGGATTTACAACTGGAAAGTCTACAATAGATGCGTTACACATAATTAAACGGATACTAGAGAAAGGCCATGAGCACGACATCGACATCTACCTTTTATTCATCG
The DNA here is from genome assembly GCA_940337035.1 of Agriotes lineatus. Classification (NCBI taxonomy): domain Eukaryota; kingdom Metazoa; phylum Arthropoda; class Insecta; order Coleoptera; family Elateridae; genus Agriotes; species Agriotes lineatus. The sequence continues at coordinate 59,730 of CALNHX010002112.1, read as the reverse complement.
ACTTCCAACAAGCATTTGATAAAGTAAACAGGAAAGAACTATTGAAAGCATTAAAAGAAATGGAAATACCAAATAAACTGACTCGATTAATACAAATGACACCGAGAGATACAAGAACCTGCGTCAGAACACCAGAAGGCGATACAAACATATTCAGAGTAAATGCAGGAGTACGACAAGGTGACGCTCTATCAGCGACATTATTCAATATTATTTTAGAAAAAGTACTGAGAAAAATTGAATATAAAGGAACAATAATAAACAAAGAAATGCAGATACTTGCCTATGCAGATGTCGTTGTTATAATATCACGAACAAAATGTAAATTAATTGACACTTTCAAAATAATTGACAATAAAGCAAAGGAGATAGGGCTGCACATAAATGAAGCAAAGACCAAATTTATGGTATGCCAAAGAAAAATAAATAATACAGGAAACAACATCCTAAAAATAAATAAATACACCTTCGAAAAAGTAGATAATGTTGATTACTTAGGAGTACAATTAAACAGAAATAACGAAAGGAATACTGAAATTAAGCAAAAAATACAAGCTGGCACAAGAGCATATTATGCAAACAGAAAACTGCTAAAGGACAAACAAATCAAGATAAAAACCAAAATGAAAATCTACAGAAGCCTAATAAGACCGGTAGCCACTTATGCCGCAGAAATAATGTGCCTCACAAATAAAGAAACCGAAGAACTAAGGATTTTCGAACGGAAAATACTGAGGACAATACTTGGCCCAATACGTACCAGCGAAGGCGAGATCAGAGCTAGATGAACCATGAATTATTAAGGGACGTAAATGGCGAAGATATAATAAGGTTCATAAAAGCCCAACGCGTCAGATGGCTAGGGCATGTGATGAGAGACGAAGGAAGCACAACAAAAAATATCATGCAGTGGAAACCCACCGAAACCCGAGCAAGAGGAAGACCCAGAATAACGTGGTACAATGAAGTAATAGACGATCTTAAAAAAATGGGAATCAATAACTGGAGAGATCAAATAGTGAACAGGAAAGTGTGGAGACAAATAGTTAATAAATCAAAAACTCACAATAATCTGTGAACAGTACGCGTAAGTGTATACGTGTGATAAGTGTACGTACATGTGTGTGCGCGATAATATAGTACTATTCGGGGATTGATCCACCCCAGCAACTGGATCCACAAACTCTCTGGAAGGGACAGCTATACTCCACCAGGAGTGTCACGCTTATATATACCGGGTGCTGACTTGCGCGACGCACCATAGGAATTTGCATACTAAATTCTTTATGTTCAATTATTTGCTCCCCTAATTATTTTAGAGCTAAAGTGTACATACATTTTTTGTAGAGAAAAAAATACTGTATTCATTCATACGGTTGCTAACAATTTTTCATTTTCCGGAACCGAAGGAATGCAAAAAAACAAACTAGCATTTTCACAAAAATCAGTGATGCCATGGAATTATTCAAACAAGCCAATGCCAACGCAAATGCGTGCGGCGCGACAATCTGTGCTGTTTGTTTGTTTGTCATTGATGTTTGACGTTTATAATAATTCATTATTAATTATGTTCTGCTTAATGTCTCTAAGGTACCTGGACCTTGTTTATAACAAAAATGGTTTTATGGTGGACGTTCGTTAAGTAAGCTCCTTGTTTATTGTAAAATATCCGTATCGGCAAATTCCAAACAGTACAACCATTAATAGACTGATACATTAAGTTTAAAACTACAAGCACGTTATTAAATAATTGTAGTTGCAATAATGAAGTTCAGAACTTAACCAAAACGAGAAAAACGACAATACGTTCAATCTTTTGACGGCAGTAACTGGATGATCGCCCCGCACGCACTTGCGTTGGCATTGGCTTGTTTCAATAATTCCATGGCAACAGTGATTTTTGTGAAAATGCTAGTTTGATTTTTTGCATTCCTTCGGTTCTGGAAAATGAAAAATTGTTAGCAACAGTATGAATGGATGCAGTATTTTTTTCTCTACAAAAAATGTATTTACACTTTAGCTCTAAAATAATTAGGGGAGCAAATAATTGAACAGAAAGAATTTACTATGCAAATTCCTATGGTGCGTCGCGCAAGTCAGCACCCGGTATATATATATATGTGTTCCCTTATAATGAGAGTATGACACTACACTACACTTTAAACATTTCAGTTTCTGTATTCTAATTTCAGTACAGTCCAGTACTACTCTAGTGTTTCCAAATTTATCAAAGCATTTTGGCATATTATTTAAAATTTTATGTTTACTGGGCTAATATATTAGTCCAGTAAAATGGTGTTCAAAAAGCGCTTAAAGTGGAAAGTTCTGGTGTAATTGTTTTGAGTGACTTATTGTATGTTTTTTGGGGTGCTGAACACGAATCTGAAGTTGTGCAACAAATTTTTTTTCGGCAAATATGAGAAATCATAAAAATCTGGTGTGATACACGCACACAACTTCCTTTTACAGTGATGTTATAATTAGCCAAAAATTTGATTTAAAATGTTTTAAGCATTTGTCAAAAATTTTCAAAAATTACAAATTCTGCAAAAACGGTACAAAATCGAGCGTTAGTTGAAGAGACAAATTTTCTCTAGAATTTTAAGTTGAATTCAAAAATGTAATAATATACCGGGTGTTCTATTTAAAATAAGAGTTAATAAAAAAATTGACAAAAAAACAAAAGAAACCCATTTTAGAAGTATTCAACTGGAAAATTACCTGTCTCACATCAATACACATTCAAAATGTAATAAAAATGTAAAGTTTAAAAAAAATCGTTAGAGCCGTTTTTGAAAAAATCGAAAAAAACTGAAAAATCACAAGAGTAAACACCTACTTCCGGTTATGCGATTTTTTTCAAAAGCTTGCTGCCTTATATACATAGTACACAAAACTTATATATGAAGTTTCAACGCCATACCGCTTTTCGTTTTTGAGATATTCTGTTCACAGACAGACAGACACACAGACAGACACACAGACCAATGAAAAAAATATGTTTTTTTGGGTTCAGGGGACTCTAAAACGTGAAGATCTGTTGAAAACTCAATTTCGAATTTTTGGGGTGAATCCAATACTTCCTTTATTGTAAAAGGAAGTAAAAAAACCACTAAAAATCTCAGTTTTTTTTTGCTTTTGGCTTATAACTTGCAAAGTAAGTTTTTTACGCAAAAGATGACCCTATATTAAAACAAAGACGCGAAATTTTCCTACAATTTATGATCGTATCATTTTTTTGTAGGACATATGGTTTCCGCGCTAAGAGGCGTTGAAAAACTGCCGAAAATCAGTAGATTTTGGAAAATAGCAAAAAACGTATTTTTTACAGCCTTTCCGTTCATAGCACTAAAACTAAGCACTTCTCTGTAAACATTATCCTATACTTTGAAATAGCAGATAAAATTCTGTACAATTTATGTGTAAATATTTTTTTCGGACCGTCAATAGTTATGAGAAAAGCAATGATGAATGCATGAAGTAGTCAGTCGCCTCCTTATTGAAGGCATACACTTAAATGCATCATTATACGTTTGCGCAGATATGTAAAACGTTAACCTTAGATTATATGGGTGCAACAAAAAGATAAACAGCGATTCATGGTTGATTAATATGAAAACTGTGAAATGTTAAACAATACATATAATAACATAGGTATATATGTAGGTATTTTATAAAACGCTTATTTTAAATGATTATTGACATTGAAGTGAAACTCGTCAGTTAAACCAAGCCCTCTTGGTCAAAGGTTCCATGATTTCTGCAGGGATGCCTTCCAGATCTTCTACATCTAAAAAAATAAATTAAATATAATTAATGACTTAGTTTTAATTGTTTGAACATTGAATAGTTGTATTAAGATACATATTTTGAACACATAAATAAAAGTGAATGAGTGAAAAAATAAAGGTGAAATGGAATTATTTATGCATAGTTACCGTCAAGTACTTTATGAAGTTTCGGGTCATCCCCGTCTTCATCGATTTCAGTAAGAGGCGTGTTATTGCAACTGGCTTCGCAGTTCACACACATATTGGAGCACTTGAGGCCTGCTTTTTTCATCCACAGTTTTTCTGACAGGTCTTCTTGCATTTGCATTTGGTGGTTCTAGCGTGGTTACTGGCTCCAGACCATCTGTGGTTTTCTTCCAACCCCATTGTTCAGGATCTTCTTCATTCCCAAGCTAGCCTCGGCTGGTCGAAGGTGTTCACAGATGCTTGCTGATTCATAGATTTTCATTTTTCTACAGAAGCGAGTAAAGGAGACTACTTGTGGTTTGCTCCACGAAACCACTCCATCCTTGAATGCTGGGCACATCTTTCCACTTGCTGTAAAGCCAAATTAGGTCCGCCAAACAGGGTGTGATAGTATCGGATGAAACAAAAAACTTTTTAAAATCCTTTAAGCCAGGAGAACCTGCTTTCTCAAAATTATTCAAGGAAACAGCACCCATCTCGCCAACTAGTTGAGCTGGTAGTATTTTCTTCACTCGGACAATTCTCTGATCTGGAGCAATAGCATTTCTTGGGATTATCAAATGTATACACCGCATTGCGTGAAAGGTATTATACCCATCCAGTGTACGAGTGTTAAAATTCGTGTTGTCATGAACGGATTGATGGAAAGCTGTGGAGTCTATTTGTAAAGATGGTCTCATGATTACTGACACTTCCAAACGAACAGCTTCAGAATAAGAGGTGCAAAGTCCCAAGGCTGACATAATATCAATTAGTTTTCGTGACCCATACTTCTTATAAAAAAAGCTGATAGTCTAATTTGTAAGGCTGAAGCAAAAGAACTAGGTCTGACAGCACTAATAACACTGTAAAATGGCAAAAACTTTTTTTTTCATTTATCACGGTCCTCACGGTTCTTCTTCAGTATCAGCATTTCAAAGAAAGGTTTGAGAACCTCAGGAACAAGGCTTTAATTTTCGTGCAAGAAAGAATCTGGAGGGAGATAATCATCCACGACATACTCTACAGATCTTATCTTTTCAAGAATTATAACAGCCGCTGTTTCAACTAATAGAAGACGTTTTTCGGTGTACCACGCATCTGTCAAAATCATATGGCCAGTATGTTTGAAACATACGATCGTATTCTGTTTAATTTTTGATATGATTACATCCTCCCCATATCTCTCCAGTAGATGGTTTATTACTGTTTTCCATTGGGGAATGTATTCACTCTCTGTCTGAGCTATTAGCTGGTCTAATGAAAACTGACATTCCTCATCATTGTTTTCCATAAAAGTAAAAATGTTGTCCCGATTTCTTTAGCATAAGGGCCAACCTTGTTTTTCACATCAACCTTGGACCTACCAATGTACAGATTTTTTAAACAGTTATCATGGTACTAACAATCAGCAGCAATATCTGTTCATATCTCTATCAGCAGAAAAAGGGTTCACAAGATAGTCCGCTAGCTCAATACATCACATACCTATTTTATTATATTGATTAACATTACACAGTTTTCATATTAACCAACCATGAATCGCTGTTAATCTTTTTGTTGCATGTATATAACCTAAGGTTAACGTTTTACAAATCTGCGCAGACGTATAATGATGCATTTAAGTATATGCCTCCAATAAGGAGGCGACTGACTACTTCATGCATTCGTCATTGCTTTTCTCATAACTATTGAAGGTCCGAAAAAAATACTTACACATAAATTGTACAGAATTTTATCTGCTATTTCAAAGTATAGGATAATGTTTACAGAGAAGTGCTTAGTTTTAGTGCTATGAACGGAAAGGCTGTAAAAAATGTGTTTTTTGCTATTTTTTAAAAACTACTGATTTTCGGCAGTCTTTCAACGCCTCTTAGCGCGGAAACCATATGTCGTACAAAAAAATGATACGAACATGAATCGTAGGAAAATTTCTCGTCTTTATTTTAATATAGGGCTATCTTTTGCGTAAAAAGCTTACTTTGCAAGTTAAAAGCCAAAAACTAAAAAAAACTTAGATTTTTAGTGGTTTTTTTATGATTTCTCATATTTGCCAAAAAAAAATTTGTTGGACAACTTCAGATTCGTGTTCAGCACCCCAAAAAACATAAAGTAAGCCACTAAAACCAATTACACCATAACTTTCCACCTCAAATTACCATTTGACTGGACTATAATAATAATAATAATAATAATAGTGTTTATTTCCAAACTAATTTACATTTTTTTTTGTATTGACATTAACTAATAGAATAGAATGGAAAAGCGATGGCAATCAGATGAACCCTACTAGGGGGATCCCTGCTCTTCCTTACCACCACCTTGGTTTAAGCTAACAGCTAAAAGACTTACTGTTGAGTAAAACATACTTCCGCACAAGGTTTGACTAATATTAAACAAAACGGCTAGACAGGCAAATGAAATATTAAGCTTAAATTTACACAGAACTAAAATAATTCTTGTTTTCATCTTTCAAGTTTTGCTAGTTGCATTCATTCAAATTAGCAGTCCTTTCAGCACCTTTTTAAGTAGGTAGGTATATAGTTGCTTGCTGATTTATAACGTAAACGACCACCATAAATACACTTATTTAGCAACAAATTGTAAATAAACTCAGAACAATCTGACAAGAAACCAAATAATAGTAATTTATTATACAAGACGATAAAGTTAAATTTTATCCACGAGTGAATCGTTTAACGTCGAGACGAAGTCGAGACGTTAATGATTCAAGAGTGGATAGAAATAACTTTATCGTCGTGTATAATACAATATTTTTTTCTATAGCAAGAACTTTAACAATTTCAAAAGAAAATAAAGACAGCCCATGACATTTCAAAATGTCAGTAGCTAGACTGGGTTGCCACGATAATGCGAAGCTGTCATATTTAATTTAAACAAAAGTTTAAAAATTAAATTACTTTTTCTACTCCTGTAACTAAAATGCCATTTAACATACTAACATACACTTCGCTAAGTGACCTTTTAATCACGCCTTCATAACCTGTGACTAAAGAGCCTCTTAGTCATGAGTTGAAGTTGGCAACGATGTTTTAGTCATGGGGTGAAATTAGGTTCAAATAGTATTTGCTTTATTAGCCACAGCCAAAACTAAAATCAAGTTAGTTTTCAACCGCCACTTTGACGTTTCTCAAGCATAATTTAACCTAATATAATAAATGTCAAAATTTTAATGAAATAATATGATGTCATGTTCTCTAAATTTGTGATCGTAGAAAAAGTATAGTATGCAACTCGTTTTATAAACTTGTTAGTCACTCATTTTATTAAACACTCGCTCCGCTGCGCTTCGCTCGTGATTAATAAAACTCGTGACTAAAATGACGTTTATAAAACTTGATACATAATATACTATTATCTATCCTTGATGTTAAAGTGCTACTTTATCTACCCTTGCTGTTAAAGTAAAACTTGACCTTTTGTTTTGCGTTGATAAAAGCACACTTTAACATGTGCTATAGAAAAAACGAATATTTCGGCTACAACGGTACAAATAACATTGGTTTGTTGTTCACCCCTATCTATTTTCTCAATTTTGATAATAGATGTCGCCCACTTCGTAATTTTTGTAAGGTCACTATATCAATAAGGTACCGCCATTAGTGATTTTTTATATCTATCCTTGTCGCACAATTTTCTCCAACTAGGGATAAAAACACATAACCTAACAGATTCCTCACTTTACAAGTGCCATTACGCCAAAAATAAAATCCCCAAAAACTAGTGTCTTCCCTATTGCACTTGGGAAATTTGTATTTGTTATCCTTATCTCACAATTTTCTCACATTCTCACTCGAGGAATGGAATGGCGGTACCTTATTGATATAGTGACCTTAAATTTTTGTAGAGCAAACGCGGCAACAGCATTACATTGGTTGGATCCCTTTTGGATCCCATTAGAATTAAAAAATTTAGTTGGCACGTGTGCTTTCGATTTTTTGAATTAGTGACATTGAAATTGTCAGATTCATTGTACTTTCGAAGTAAGTACATATTTCATTATCATGACCGGTTGTTGCGTGCCGGGGTGTAATAACCGTTCAGAAAATGGTATACATCCTGTAAGCATACTCAAAACTCAAGCAACAAAACAAATTTGGTTAAACACCATCGACAGACAAAATTATAAATCCAAATGACCAAGAATATGTGAAAATCATTTAGGAAAGAATCAGAGGGAATTTGGAGTAAGCTTTAGTTTTCATGTTAGGTAGGAAAACTAGTGTCATTTTAATTTTCTTTTTATTTCATTAATCCTTACTTTTAGGAGTTATTACAAGTAGATGGAAGCAAGCCAGTATAAAATGTTAAGATTGAATCACTATTTGGAGTCCTACATTTATTCAATCTATGTTCCTCAGGTCTAGATGTGAACAGCAAATGAATATAAAGTTGGCTTAATACCACTGTATTTACTAGTTAATAAATAAAAGTGTATTACATGGCATAAAGCACATTTAGTTTCAACTTCTTACCACGACTAAATACTAAATAATTTATAGTCAACTATAACCTATGACAGTTGTAACTAACTTCACCGGATGAATCCCTTCACTCTATTAATGTAGTAGACTGTGAAATTGTGACTAACTTCGCTTTATGGATCCCTAAATGTCATCGTTTGCCCTACTCTTACTATATACAGGTACTCTAAATTTTTGTAAGGATAAGGTACCGCCATTAGTGATTTTTTATATCTATCCTTGTCGCACAATTTTCTCCAACTGGGGATAAAAACACATAACCTAACAGATTCCTCACTTTACAAGTGCCATTACACCAAAAAGAAAATCCCCAAAAACTAGTGTCTTCCCTATTGCACTTGGGAAATTTGTATTTGTTATCCTTATCTCACAATTTTCTCACATTATCAAGCGAGGAATGGAATGGCGGTACCTTATTGATATAGTGACCTTAAATTTTTGCGAATAGTGTATTAATAGCATCAAATTTCGTATTTTTAACTTACATATTTTAAATTTATGTAAACTGAAGAAGACGAAAGTCGAAATATATTTTTACTCCAATGTTGTTTTTATAATAAATGTAAAAATTAGCTGCGAAAAGTTTTTGTACATATAATATAACTAATGAAACAGCTGTAAAATAACACAACTAAATAATAACGTATATTTTTACAGTTTTTATTTGTTCAAAGCGGTGCGGTGGAGGGAGGAACTGCTGTGACTGCAGCTACCTTGTTTTTAAGATGCTGTAACAGTGCTGATTTGACAGTTAATTTATTATTTTATTTAACGGAATGAGTGTGGTCGTCAAAAAAGTATAGTACGCAACGTTTTCAACTCGAGCATAATATGTTTCTTATAGCTCTTGTTACGTAATATACAATTATCTTAACTATGTTACAGAATTAAAGAAATGGAAAGGTGAAGCGGAAACTAGATCTAGATTTATTTGGATAAAACAAAGTGATACAGTGAAAGCAGATAACTCAATCCACTATTACTGTAACGAAAGTGGGAAAAGGCGCATAACTCCTGGGAATTCAAGACAACATGTAGTGAAATCTCAATGATCTCGTAAACTAAATTTTGCATGTCGTTCGATTTCGGAAAGAATGTTTCTGATGAATAAATGATCACAAAACGCACTTATAGTCATGATAATCAAATTGCCCATTTACCCTCATCGGTAAAAATGAATATGTAACTTCTCAACTAATACAAGGGAAAATTTACAATAATCATCTTTAAGTGTGGTTATTTTGAATCACTTGTAGGATGCCGCAAGCAACAACACTTGATAAAATTAGAGAAAGTGTAGATACAGACTTTCAACACATATGGGTCAAAACCAGGCACTTTTCATATTCCCGTCCTTCGTTTATTATTTACCTTCGAAGCATTGTATATAACCTATATTTTTTTCATATAAAAACAATGGTGTAGTCTATGGTAAAACCTAGTTTTCATCATTAATTTAAGACATTTCTACTGGCAAGGCATATATCCGTCACGAAATTCTCATATAGTCCTCTGTTCCTGAGCCCATATTCCTAACTTCTAGATGACATAATTTAGCTCAACATAAATTTGTGAGTGTCATCAGCATTCTATATTGAAGAAAAAAAATTTCATGTTATGAGAATATATCGTTCAGTACCACTAGCAACGTAATAATCGGTAAAAATTGTATGATATGCAATAATATGCATGTCCTCCAAACTTTCTCTCATGTCCGTCCCTCAACTCTTGTCTGTGTTAATTGCAGATAGCAGCCGCGCACGCGCATACACCCGCATTTCTAGACCATTGTTGTTGTGCAATGTAGTTCTGTGAAGTAGCGTTCAAAAACTAAAGCTTTTTTTTAATTATTATTAGCATCGACCACTATGGATCATTTGCTCATATGGTACAGTTTATTTATAATTTACAATTCATAATACATATTTATATATTTCAAAAAGTTGATTAATATTCGTACATTTTCAGCGGTGTTACTAATTGCTTCTTTTATATCGGCAGGTATCTTACTTGTTCTGCGTTGTACAGCATATTTCGGACATTCCACGAGTATATGTTTGATTATATTCGTAACTTGGCATGCATTACATATGGGTTGTCTTTCTCCACTAAATATGTATCCATGGGTAAATTTGGTGTGACCTATTCTGATTCTTGTAACTCTCACTTGCGATGCTCTGTCCGCCGGTAGCGGCAGAGAATGATCAACATAAGGAATAATTTCTCTAAGTTTAGTTGCACTTAGGTTCCACTTGCTTTGCCATATTTCTTGTATCTTTAGTTGAAAATGGTTTTTGATGTCACCAATTGTGTGAATGTTGTTTACTTGTGTTGGTCTTAAAGTTGCATCACGTGCTGCTTTATCGGATTTTTCATTTCCTCTTATTCCTATATGAGATGGTATATAGATCATCACTATTTCCTTTCCATGACTTTGTTACGGTATTAAAACAACTTTACGACACCCACCCAAGGTGAGCATCGCACCACGGAATCAGTCCTGGAAAACTGGCACACTTGCCCTGAGATCTGCTAAAAACAGGCTAAAGGCCACGGCTGGAACGCTCAGGGAGTCGGGCGTGAGTCACACGATACGTTCTGGGCAAGCGTGTTGAGGCATATATATAGGGTACGTCAAAATTATGAGGGCGCCACCAAGCCTGTCTTAACCCGGATAACCGGGCCTGGGCGGTTAGACGGGGCAAAGTATTCAACACACTCCGTCGATAGGGGTACTCGTGAATTATAAACTCACACAACGATTTCGTGATGGCAAAAATACTTAGATCATGAAGGGGGCTTTTTCAGCCACGGCAATGTCACCACCAAGCCTACCTGCACGCTCTGATCTCACTGGCTCCACCGTACATTCATCTCCTCAATGATGGCCGCACACTGCAACAGAACATGCACAAAGCGACCAAGAATAAAGCGTCTCTTACTTAGATAAGCGTCTATTGGTCCAGTCTTACATTGGGGCAGCAAAGCGTGCCGCAAACATTGCGTTAACTCTTATTAATAAGCATCAGCTGATGGGCGCACTATACGGTTACTAAACAACACCCATAACTGTTCAACATCAAAAGCAGTTTGACATATGAGTCCCACAACGGGAACGTTTGTTCATAAAAAAAAAATGCTCACATGATGATTTGTGCTAACACAGCAAAGTCCAAGTGAGGGAAGTGATTAGATCAAAAATGAGCGAGCGACGCCACTTCGCGACAACGATTTAAGATGCGAAGGGTACGTTTTTAACGGTGCACAAGATTTCACAGTTATTCACATGATTAAGCGCACAGCTCGCGCACGAGAAGTTAGTATAATTCAATGGTTACAAATACCTTAATTTTATTGGTGACGATCCAAGAGATCAGCGTGCGGTCCAGCTTGCGGGAAACAGGTTGCCTGTGGCAATTCATTCGCCGCTAAGACGGCCGACGTGTGAATGGTCTGGATGCGCCCAAAATGGCGACAAAGGCTGGCGCTTCAACAAACGCCGCTACGACGGCCAAACTAGCCCAAGTGATGTCCTACCTCAACGGAGTCCTCGCACAACGAGCCAAAGGGAACACTCCCTTACGTGACGACGTAGAACCGGGCGTGGAATTCCATCACACCTACGCCTTGGCGTAATAAAATCGCCGTTAACGACACACACACACCTCCCTTGTTCAATCGCCTGAGTAGAACTGCCACTTAAGGCGAAACAGCTTATCAATCACTTGCTGAAGCAGCACGAGACGGGCAAAAGGCTGGCGTCCCCGCCAATGGCGGGAACACCGCGAAACGGCACACTCTGCGACTTCTTTGATCAACGGCGTGAGCTGAACTGCCCAGCAAGGAGCGTTACGACGCTTGAAGTGGCGTGAGCCAAAACGGCGTTACCACGTGACCCCTCGACAGCCAATGGCGATGCGCCCAATAAAACAAATAAGTACCGGTGACAAAGACAGCCAATGGCGAGGCGCCCAATAAAACAAATAAGTGCCGGTGACAAAGACAGCCAATGGCAAAGCGCCCAATAAAACAAATAAGTGCCGGTGACAAAGAGAGCGCAAGGCTCGCAGTCACACCAACAGCGTAAATTCTAGAAGGTTCGGAAATCCTGAGAGCGTTAACACCCGATTGTCAAAGTACCAACAAAGGGGTGCCCCGGATGACGAGAAATACTGCGCTTGAGGCCAACTATGTGCAAAATCATTATTATGGAATTAGGCGATGAACCCAAAAAAGTAACTAAAAGGGTTTAACATACGGGCACGCTGCCCTAAAGCCTAGGTGGCTAATTAAAATACAAAATGGCCTGACAACTTAATAAATTAGATACTTGTGTTTTAACGTTTTGAATCATAGGACTTGAGGAATAGTGTGTTTGCTCGATTGCCTGGATTGCGCTTAACGAGTCGGTGCAAATTGCATATCTCTGCATAGGTGTGTGTGACACGTGGTGTAGAGCCTGTTGTATGGCATATAACTCCGCTGTAAAGGTGCTGCATATGTTTGGAATACGATAGTAGAACGTTTGGTTTGGCATTACCACAGCAGACCCCACGCTTTCTTCAGTTTTCGATGCATCCGTATATCGTCAGTGAAGTAACAATACCTCCTATCCCTCTTTACCTAAATTTTACAGGAGAGGGTAAAAACTGATTGCCACTTCGGGCAATCTTGTAACACAATGTGTCGTTTGACACATACATGCTATACAGATAGGAGGTATTGAAGTTAAAATTTCAAGATAGGAGGTATTGTTTTTTCCTGTTTTGCCGACATTTTCAAATTATCTGCACATAGGAGCTATTGAAATTATGCGCAGTAAAGTTAGGAATCGGTTGCTGTAATCGCAATTTTGAAAATTTTGTCAGATAGGAGGTATTGTTACTTTACTGACGACATATAAACGTAGAGCTTGCATATTTCCTTTGTAATTGATAGAATGACTGACGAATTACGATGGGGTGAGTTTCCCTTTTATGATAGCTGGTTAGGGAGGTATCTATTGTTGATAGAGCGATAGTCCATGGTGGAACAGAGGTTTCACGAAGAAAAGGAATAGGTGGATATTCATAGTGGATTTCTTCAAGATAGGCATCAACGCGTTGGTAGAATGGGAGTTGAACATTTTTATTTAGCTGATAAACTATTTTATTGCGGTTTGAGAGAGTATTGTTATAACTGGGATTTTTTGGGGATATTGAAATACGAGCAGCATAAAAAAGATAGCTGTTTGATGCGTTGGTCTATTGGCAGTTCTTTTGCAATACAATGTAGGCTCTCTATTGGACTGGTGCGAAAGGGTCCGATGGCAATTCTTAATGCTGTGTTTTGAATTGTTTTGATTATCGGTTTTTCTGCAGCTAGAGTAAGCAATAATTCCGTAATCAATCCTTGATCTGATTAGGCTTCTGTATATATGTAGTAATTTGTTTGTGTCTGCTCCCCAGTGATGATTTGCTAGTGTTCTCATCAATCCCAGCCTTGTTGAACAAGTCTGTTTTACATGATTTATATGGACTTTCCAGGTTAATCTTTCATAAAATATTACACCAAGAAATTTTACTTTGCTTACAAATTGGAGTACTGTGTTATTCAGCTTCAGCGTTGGTATTATATTCGGCGCTCTTTTACATTAGCTTTAAGCATTAAGTTATTTTTAATAATTTGTTTGACTTTTAATGGGAATCTTCTGTATGCTTTTGAAAGAAATTCTTGAGGTTCCTTGTAGCCTAAATTTACAATCATACCTGTTCTTATTCTACTATTAAAACACGTTTCTACATCTTCCCATACCAACTTGTTCTTTTGCTGCTGGCCACTCCCTACACCCGCCCCCTTCTTTACTAATTTGGCTTATAATTTTTTTAATAATTGTCGTTGCCCCTTTAATAAACTTAAATTTGCTTCTAGCCTGAATGGATTTTCATTTTTAAAACTATGCTTACGGATAAATCGACTAACAATTAAAATGGTTTTATTTGCCAGTTTAATAAATTTTTCAGCCCATCACTGTATTTTATAATCCTTAACGTGTCTCTGATTGTTTTTATTGAATTCGAACTTAATTCCATAACGCTGTCTGTCGCAGACATGTTCGCACGTGTGCTGTTGTAATACTAACTCTTGAGACAGTCGGGACCGGTCTATTTATTCATCGCTGCAACTGATAATGGAGGTCATTAACTGCGTCAGAAAGAACTTTCCAAACAAGGCTCCATTCAATTTAGCAGCTGTGCTGATTTTTCTCAAACAATGGGTTTCATTGTTCAATTTTTACCAGTCTTGCACATTTCTCAAACATCTGGACAAGTCTCAAGCTCCAGACAATAACATCCGGTTTATCTGATAATGGAGGTCATTAACTGTGTCAGCAAAAATTCCTCCAGACAACAAAGACTTCATTGTCCAATTATTTTTGCAGTCGTGCAGATTTCTCAAACAATGGGCGTCATTGTTCATTGGTAGATAATAACATCCGGCTAGACACCCCGCATCTGCAAGTCTGGACAAGTTTGCATTCCCCAGACTCACATTTGATGCAAATTCCGAGAAATAACGTCACCCCAACATCCGTTCCAAAATTCGCAGAAAATGACGTCACCACCTGCGCAAAAAAAACCCTGCGCAAAACAAAACTTGCCTACCTCGGGGTTTGAACCCGGGGCTACTGATCGCGAGTCTGCCACTCTTACCGCTAGACCAGCCCCTCACGGAATTTGAATTTCCCGCAAAAAAGTGGTCCAGAACCCCTCTAAGTACACTACTCAAGGGGCATATAAATTTAAAATTCTCATGTACGTCCACCTCATATTCGTCCCCATCATTTCTAACTTTGAAGTGGACGGACATGATTGAGAAATGGACAGAAATAAGACAAATGTTTGATCGCAACGTCTTTTTTCTTTTTAGGATGGATGTAACTGAAAACTGTAATTTATTGTTACCAAAGCTTAAAATAAAAAAATGAAAGAAGCCGGCATTGAACGCCACTTGGTTCGAGAAAGAGAAAAGACCGAGATTAAAATGCAACAACGAATTGCAGAATACCAAAAAAAAAAACAAGAACAAGTAAGCTGTAACACAAGTACAGTCACAGTAAGTTCAAAAAAGTTGAGGATAAATCAAATTGACAATATAGAAAATCATGAAGGGCGTCAAGGTATTGATATAGTCGAAATTAATTTAGATAAAAATCTAGGCAAGCCAAACGACCTCTAACCTGCCAGATTGATTACTGATGATTTAGAGGATTTACCAGAAGGTCACTGATCGCCAATCGTTTTTGAAGCAGTCAGGGACCTTCATGTTAATTTTGTTGAAGTTACTCAGAATGAAATAGTCAACTTTGATAATATTGCTCCTAAGACTCTTGAAACACTTCCGAATACAATGAAGTTACATAAGATTGTATGGCTCAAGTCAACACCAAACACTCTAAGCTTAAGATATCTGTCTTGTCTGCTATGTGAGAATAAGCTGCATTGTGATCACCACTCCTTGCTTCCCAATTCTTGGACATTTCCCGAATTTTCGTCAGACCATATAAAGCAACGTGAAGAAGTTAAAGCAGTTGACGACATACAAGTTGTCGGTTGTCCTGTTTGAGGATTGGTATCCTGGAATTGTTAGAAAAGTTGATTATAATGATCAACTTGACATTTCTTTCATGTTCCGATCAGGGGACTTACTTCACATGGCCCACCATAACGGATAATCAACAGATACCAAAGAGTGGAGTGCTATGTAGGGTATCGTCTCCAATAAAAGTTAAATTATCATTAATGCAATAATATCATTTTGTTTATTTTTTATTTTTTAATGGAATTTTATTTTTTATTTATTACTTATGAATGTATTTTATTTTTGTTTATCTCATTGCGTCATTACATTAAATATTTTGGGCACTGTCATGTCCGTCCCGGTTTCTGTATTTACAATTTTTTCACAAAGTGTCAATAAATCGGAATGGGACATTTCGCCGTCGCGGTTTCGCCGTCGCCATTTCGCCGTCGCCATTTCGCCGTCGCCGTTTCGCCGTTGCCATTTCGCCGTTTCGCCGTTGCCTTTTCGCCGTCACCATTTCGCCGTAGACTATTTTACATTTCCGCCTTAAAAAACATTATTTAGGAGGACATTAAAGGGTATTACAGTATCACTTCTTATATGCATTAAACCGTCTGATTAGTTGTTGATGGTAATGAGCATACTTGTCCCATTCCCGTTCCCCAGTATCTACGCCACTGGATATAGTTTTCTTTCTGTGTTTTGTAAGTTGAAGCAGAGCACGTTTCGCTACAAGCACGTTTCGCTACAAGCACGTACAAAATTTGAAGAAAATATTTCTTGTCATTTTAAAGTTATGAAACAATTTCCATTTTTTTAATTCAACTTCAACGTCTTGCATCTCGCTTATTTCACGTTTTCCTCTTTATTTTGAAGTGTTCTATGTATTCCTAAAGTTTCCCGAAATAAATTTGAACCACCCTGTATATTTGTTACTTTACAATTTAAATATTATTGTATATTTGCGATTTCAGTACAATAGAAATTATTCAACTTATTATGCATTTTCTTCCGGCAACGGAGTACAAGTATATTATTGTAAGTTAACAAAAATGCTAGTTTATGAGCAAGCAAATTAATGTCCAAAGAAATAAAGTGAAGGTTGCATTACGTTAAAGTATAAAAATAAATTAAAATACAACCATTTGGCAGCACGGCCTTTGTTCCGCTTTCAAGTTGACGGCGAAGCGGCGACGGCGAAGTGGTCGGCGGCGAAGTGGCGACGGCGAAGTGGTCGGCGGCGAAATGTCCTAGACCCTCAATAAATACCGAACTATATCTTTTAAAAAATAAATAACTAAGCATACTAAAGTATCCAAACCCCATTTATCTTAGGAATTTACAGATTTCTCGTTGTTCACAGGTGAATATGTCATGCAAATTCTAATTTTTCAATTTTTGTTGTAAGAATTTGCTGAATTGGTCAGTCTTTCAACTACAATGGCAATTTGTATTAAGCTATACTTGTTTTTACTTGTATCAGGTAGCAAACTAGACTGAACCTTAAAGGAAGTTCATTTTACTCCCCTTTTTTGTCATGGGACGGACATGAGAAAGTTTCTGTTATTGTTTAACAAGTTTCTTGAGCAAAAAAAAATACAGTTATTTAGTTAAACGATCACTAAATTCTTAAAGCTGAAACTATGAGCTACACTTCTCTTACTTTTGGTATACAAAAGAGGAGGTTTCTTATTTTTGAGTGTGGATCTCAAATATGAAAAGTACCTGATTTTGACCCATATACGTGACGACTGGGAAAGACCCTACATAATATTGCACAAGAATATAATGTATATGACAAAATGTAAAAAACTCTAACAATGATATGAGTGTAAACATGTGGGTTGCCGAGGGATCAGAAAGCAAAGATACTAATTATGAGATTCCCTACGAAAACAAAACTTCTTATTAGGTATAATAACAAAATGTCAAATTCAGATACTAAAAATTCAGATTTAGGGCATGTGGAATTGTATGTATGGATACTTTGCATGGGCAAAATAATATGATTTTTCAATTAATAACTATGTTAGTGGGGAATAATTTTGGTGAAGGATTCCCTTCATCGTTTCTATCTACAAATCGAGAAGATTATGCACTTATAATAGCTATTAACATATCTTGGAATGTTATGAGTATCATAACTGCCGCAGATGTTTTGAAATCGGAGCTCGTAGAGCGAGGATTTTAAGACTTCTAAGGCTGTTATGATTCATAACATCCGTGATATGTTCAATAGTTTATCGGTTGCTGTATGGTTATGGTTGCCATGTAGGGTGGTATTCCTTTACCCTACATAAAAGTTATGACCTAGTTACCAGCCTACTTTTGTATATGTAAACAAAGGCTTAATCATGATAGATTCTTCCGGGTTATGCCGTGGTCGTCGATTTGAACTTGACGTTTCGCTGCTCATGCTGTCAGCTTCTTCAGAAGTTTTCTAAAGCACTTGCGTACTATGTCAATTAATAATGCAAAAGGGATTGAATACAACAGTGTTCACTGTAATATGCTTGACTGGGATACGATATTAGTAATGAGCATCAACTACAGGTGGCAGCAGGTACGTATGTGTGACAAAGATAACGTATTCTCTCTTGTAATTTATTCAGTTTTATGGTTGGGGTTACGGGAATCCCCAGCAGTCCGACGCCGACCGTTACGACATATATTATATGCTCTTTGGTGTAACTTTTAAACTGTTTTGGATTTCATCCAAAAGAAAATAAAAACTTTGTATATCCACATTCAGCTTGCGCAAATTGTGAAGTGGACGATTCCGTGAGTGCCTTAGATACATTAAAAGGCTTTATCGAATGAAATGAACAGATCAGTGCCGAGCCACCGATTGTTTTCGAACCCATATAGCTATTTCACGAGATCAAAAGTGAATCGTCTATCATTGGTGATTACGCGTGTGATTAAGCTTCTGCTTATGTGATAGTTTTTATTTCTGTAAAATGCGAACAACTATTTAACATACGTATATTTAAAATTCGATTATAATGGTTAGCGATGGGGCTTATACATATTTGGGAAACAGATTACAAATTACATTGTATAAATTAACAACATAACGTTTTAGATTTGCTTGTTGTTGAATTATATGTAGATTTAAAAAAACATTAATTCGATAAACTTCGCTACTTATTACTAAAGCTGATAATTATATGCACTCAAATGTACGAAAATATGCGCATATATATGCATACATTTTGTTGAGTATATGCACCCAAAGTTGCAATATATGCAAATAATATGCTCTATTTTTTTTAATAAGTAGAAGATAAATAATGTAAGAAAATTTATTATTTTGTAGGAGTATATTTATTTTTATAATTTTTATTCAAAAATTCATTTTAATGTTTGACTATATAAACGTGGACTGCCAACGCCAACTTCAACTTGTAAGCCAACATAAAAATGAGATTTCCCATAACCACGCCAGACTATTATTCATCCAACACTCGAAATTCGACTCTTGAAATGGATTCTATGTTGGCTGATTCCTTAAACATTGCTTCTATGGGAAAAGTGAAGGTTATTATTATTATTATTATTATTATTATTATTATTAAACAAAATACAGGGGGGAGGACTAAGTCCTATATAACCCCACAAATACAAAATATACAGGTTAAACTAGTATAACGGTAACAAGTAAGATGTACAAATAACAAGAAAATTATACATTAGAAAAAAAAAATATAATTATGAAAGTATCAAAGCCGACAAAACAAAAGAAAAAAAAATTACAAACTATGCATTGTCCAGTCTATTTTTAAACGTGTTTACATTGTCGGAGCTTACCACTTCCTCAGGCAAATTGTTCCAAGTTAAGAAAACTCTGTTTGATAGAAAGAACTGTCGTGCTCTTGATTTAAAGTTTTCTCTTTTAAGTTTAAATCTATGCCCGCGTAAACGGTTATCGTTATTAATATTGAATATTTCATGTAAATCTCCAAAATCAAAATGTAATATTCTAAAAGTTACAATAAGGTCTCCACGAATACGGCGTTCAAGAAAATGCTGCAAATTGCACAGAGTAAGTCTTTCATCGTAAGAAGGCCTCACAACACCAAACGGCAGTCTTGTTGCGCGACGTTGTAAGTTCTCTAACAAGTTTTGATCACGAACCAACTCAGGATACCAGACCGGACCCGCATATTCAAGAATTGGACGAACGTGCACTTTATAAAGTAGTATGTAAGTCTGGACTGATACACTAACAAATGATTCCTTCAGCAGGAATAGCAGGTTATTGGCTTTGTTGCAGATTCGCGTTATATGTTCGGACCAACTTAAATTAGAGTTTATTGTCACACCAAGGTCGTTATGAGAGCTTACTTTTCGCACTTTGTTATTGTCAATAACATACTGAACACATGGATTGTTCTTGCCAATATGCAGCACAACGCACTTATCTACATTCAGGGGGATCATCCAATCAGTACACCATAAAACTACTGAATTTAGATCTTCTTGAAGTTGCCAAGCCTGGAGAAGTGGATTAGTGTAGATCTTCGTATCATCGGCATAGAAAGAGTTTTTACTTTTGATGTGAAATTGCAGATCACTAGAGTATATCAGAAAAAGTAAGGGGCCCATGACAGACCCCTGCGGTACTCCGCTACGAACTGGTTTCTGCGAGGAATAGGTCTGCCCCACTTTAACTTTAAACGTTCTTTCAGAAAGAAAGTCAGAAATCCATGAATATAAATTTCCACGAATGCCGGAGTGCTCTATTTTCTGTAGCAGGCGTCGTTTTGGCACTTTATCAAACGCTTTCGAAAAGTCAAGATAAACGACGTCTGTTGGATTACCAACGTCCAAAGCCTTATTTAGTCCAGTCGTTGACACAGTGTAGTAAGTTCGTCATTGTTGACCGACCTTTTACGAAACCGTGCTGTTCTTTCGGTATAACACGTTCTCGCAACAAAAACTCCGACATCTGCTCCACAATTATGGACTCCATGACTTTACATACAACGGGGGTGAGGCTGATGGGACGATAATTGCTTGGGTCTAATTTGTCCCCCTTCTTGAAATAGCCGTGACTGAGG
Organism: Agriotes lineatus; assembly: GCA_940337035.1. Classification (NCBI taxonomy): domain Eukaryota; kingdom Metazoa; phylum Arthropoda; class Insecta; order Coleoptera; family Elateridae; genus Agriotes; species Agriotes lineatus. The sequence goes on along the minus strand of CALNHX010002112.1, from coordinate 38,643 downwards.
CATTCTTCCATATAGGTGGCAGAATATGGCATTTGAGAGATGCACTCATGATTGAAGACAGGGGAAATGCTAGGGAATTTGCAAATCGTTTAAGAAAATACGAAGAAAGTCTGTCCAAACCTAGTGATGAGTTGCTTTTCAAGAGTGTAAGATGTTTTAAGACAATCTCAGGTGTAAAAGTTACGTCGCTTAAAGTGGCTTGAGTGCGGGGAGACATAATATCGGGTAGGCGGTTGTCAGTCGGTTCATCTGAATATACATTCGAAAAGGTGTTGGATAGAATCTCAGCTGTTTCGGCATCATTTTGGCACAGAGTTCCGTCAATTGTTCTTAGGAGGGGAACTGATACTTTGGTACTTAATGAAGTGCGAATATACTTGAAAATCTTCTTGTCGTTGCCACTGTTGGCTATTGATTCTTCGTACATATACCTAGCTTGATTTATTGCTAGCTTAACGGTGTTTGAAAAAGCTCTGTGCGCCTGGTAATCAACAGTGTGATTTGTGTGTTTATATTTGCGCCATAGACTCTTTTTATATTTGATCATAGATAGCAGTTCAGAGTTAATCCAGGGTTTTATAAAATTTCTGTACATATTTCTTTTTGTTGTGTATTTATTCTTTAGCTCTGTCAACGTATTGTGAAATAATTCCCACATTTCGCTTGGGTTGTCTATTTTGCCGAAAAGGTTCTGCCAATTTATCTGCTCCAAGCATTGCGAGATGCTGTCATAATTGGTTTTTTCATACGAAATTAAATTATCTTGCTTATTAGGGATACTGAGGGTAAACTGAAGGTGTGAAATTACAACAGCATGATCTGAGATACCAATAGGAGCTTCTATACTGGGTTTTGTTATAAGCTGACGGTCATTGCTGAATATTAAGTCCAATATGGAAGGTATATTGTTAATACGAAATCTAGTTGGTTCTGATATAAGTTGGTATAAATTTGAGTTTTGGATGCACTCAATAAAGAGACTCTGTGAATTTATTGTTGCAGGAATATTTATTATTGGCCATGATATATCGGGGAAGTTAAAATCTCCGGTAACAACAACATTTTCGAGTGAGGAGAGATATTCTAGTTTTTGAAAAAGAACCATGTCATTAACTAATTGAGAATCAGGAGATCGGTATATACATGCTAAGTTAAGAGAAAATGACTTCCAACGCAGTTGGAGACAAATAGCCTCAATGCAAGGTATGGAAATATCAATTTGTGTAACTGAGAAATTTTGGATTATGTGTTTTGCCAGATAAATGCAAACTCCACCTCCAGTACGCTCTCTATCTTGCCGGTAGATTACATAATCGGGAATATTAACCAGAGTATCTGGATCAGTAGGTTTAAGCCAGGTTTCAGTAATAAGCATAATTTGCGGTTTAAGTTGTTGGACGGTACACAAAAATTCATTGAATTTAGCCTTAAGAGAGCCAAGGTTCGTATATAAAAGAAGCCAGTCGTTGAAAGTTGATAATAATTTACTATTTCCGAAACATAGTGACAATCTTCGGATTTCCATTTATATATTTGATGGTTAAATCGGGTTCATTATTTTTTCTCATGTCAAGTTCAGCGCGAAGATCTTTTAAACATTGTGCTTGTACAGGAGTTTTATCATCGACGATGGACATGTTTTTCGTTGAAGCTTTTTCCAGTAGTTTGCTTTTGTTTCGCAATATTTGTTTGGCATCATGTTCGTTTGGCATTATTACTTTTATCATACGAGGGCGTTGATTATCTGGCTTTCCGACACGAAACATGGTAACCGGGTTAGAATTACAATTGACAGTCGAAAGAACCTCTCTTATTGCTTTGCTATCATGTTCTTTTTTAACATCGATAGAATCTTGCACTTCTGGCACACCTCTAACAAAAACATTTTTTGCTCTGGTTAGCCGATCAAGGGCCTCATTTGCTATCTTATCAGTAAATTGAGGCGAAGAGAAAGAATCAACAGCGGCAATTTTGCGGTGAATGCAGCCAACTTATTGTGAATATCATCAAATTTTCCTTGAATTTCATCCCTGAAACTCTTTAGCAATAATTTAAGTTCAGCAAATTGATCCATGTTCGAGCTGCATTGATTACAGACGATTTTAATGCCTCGCAATTTCTGCCGGGTAACGCGGTCTTCGGACTTCAAGTCAGTGCAGTTTAAATGCATGCTGCGCTTACAACCATCGCACTGCAGCTTCGAAGTTTCTCGATCGGCGATGTGCTTCGTACAATTTGCGCATGCTGACATCGTTGATAAACTGAAGGTGACTTACCAAGGTGTTCAAAGTAAACAACACGAAGCAATGTTTAAATTATTCGCGATTATTATATTTTAAGGTGGTAATCTTTATAGTACCCGAACTCACAGTTTTATGTTGCGTGTTAACACAATAGTTTTGATTTAAATTGCACTTGTATACCACTTTTATACCAATTTAAGAGCAGCGAAAAACAGGCGAGATACACTAGTCTAACGACCGAAATACAATCAGATTCTGTTTATATAGTCAAATATTTTAACAGGGACTTCCCATTTCCTCTGCTTATTTCGATAAGTACACTGCACTCGAGCGGCAGAAAGTGAAAGTATATATCTCAATTGCACACAAAAATGTTATTAATAAATTTGATGAAATAGTAAATTTTACAAAAACAAACAACAAAATATCATACATTACAAATTATTACTAAATATAACCAAATATGCAAAATCCAGAAAATATGCTCAAAAACGTATAAATATGCAAAATATGCAAAATGAAACTTGGCTTAAACGATTTGTTTTCACATAATTAATACACATATGCAAAACATTTCGCTGGCATATCAATTAGACAAAATATGCATTTGCCATATAATATCAGCTTTACTTATTACTATATAGGTATGTACATAAATTGTTTTAAAATTCATTTTTACATTTTTTAAGTTTGTGTCACCACAATTATATGTAGGTTGGCATCAAATTATCAATAATAAATAACAGTGTATAAGTATCTACATTTATAATTGAATTTTGTATAACCCAAGGTTTTGAAACTTTATTTTAAATTTTTAGTGTTATTGCAGTTTGTTGTAACAAACACACGTTTTGTTAAACTAGCATGTAAATAACACTAATGATTTAAAATAAAGACTTCATCCAATATCTTAAGTAATCATTAATGTATTTCAAATTACCTGCACTTAGTTCAGCGACAATTTTACAGAGAACTATGCAGTATTAAAAATCGATTGGCGCTTGATTGATGCGCAGCAACTACAGATGGTGCTACAAATCGTCTCCTTAAAATGAATGAGAGAGTCGAAAATCGATTTCGTTTCTTTATCTATATTATTATGATCACGGTGTATAAAGAGAAGGTGAAGAAACTTGTCTGATTTGCTGTTTCCGTTAACGCTCGAGTCGTAGCGCTTTTCCGTTAGATGGCGCCACTCACGTTACTCCCATATTTCGTACGGTTTTAAACGAAAGTTGTTACGGTATCAAAATGACTCTACGACACCCATGCGGTGTGAGTATCGCACGACTAGCCAAGTCCGGGAAAAAGGTGGCACGCTAGCCCAGAAATCTGTCAAAACAGGCTAAAGGCCTCGGCTGATACGCTCAGGGAGATGGGCGTGGTCCAAACGGTACGTCACCGGGCAAGCGTGGCGTGACATATATATAGGGTGAGTCGAAATAAGAAATCGCCACCAGATCTGTCTTTAGGTATACTCGTGCAACCGGACCTAGACGGTTGGACGGGCCGAAAGGTACACAAGGTACTACGTCAGGAAGGTACTCGAGAAGCTGTAAAACTCGAATTTTGGGAAAAATACTTTAATACCTATGTTTAGACACAGCCATCGTGAGCAAGCGGCAGCGAGGAATTTTTCGTTGAGGCAGTTGGCAGTTGCAACCAGAGAACGGCGTCGACAAGCCGCATGCGAGGAACGAGCTCAATACGTATCTTACAAATTTCAAATAAATGTAAAGTGAACCAGTAAATAAATTATACAGTCCCCATCAGGGTTTCATTCCCCAACAACCTATTTCGGGTATAGTAGAAGGGAGATCTCGGCCTCACAATTTTCGTCGTCACTGCAGCGGGCGCTGTCAAACCTACCTGTGTCGATCTATTGTTTAAGCTTCGCTTTAGACAAATCTGTACACAAAAAGGCTTAACCTGAAAGAGCATGAATAGATTCGCCGCAATGACAAGGCCTTCGTTCAAATACTCGTCTATTGGTCTGAAGTAAATGATTGGGGTGATTTACACAACTTTAATCTAAGTTAATTTAAATTCTAAGGCCTCAGCTGGAGTGGCGCGCTATCACTAATACAACCTCATTAATTAGTAGAGATAATACCGCAAAGCTAGGCCATACATAAAGCAAGTTATTAGTTAAGACCGAATGCGGCCAGTTTACGTTAATTAGATGGTTACGGAATACAAATGGAGGCCTTGCATATACAAACAGTTCGTTATTAGCAAATACAATAATAATAATAATAATAATAAAGTTTATTGCACTTTCCCATTTACAATGGATGTACATTGTCACATAGCACTAAATTATAATTTAAGAGTGAAATAAATCTATCGGGCCTATCTATTCAGATCATTTATCTGTGATAATTCAAATATTCCCCGAGGCTGTAGAAGGATCCTGCTAACAAAAGGTCTTTTAATTTTACTTTAAAATTCTTTGCCAATTTAGTGTCCTTCAAATCGGCGGGTAGCTTGTTATAAAAAATACACCCAGCATAAAAGGGAGACTTTTTGTATTTAGCATGGTGACATTTATTTGGCCTAAGGTTCCCTCCACACCTCGTGGGATATTCATGAGAATCATTATTCTTATTGAACACATGTAAATTATTATGAACGAAAGTGAGAAGTTTGTACAGATAAATTGACGCAACGGTGAGCAGTTCCCTATTCCTAAATACATCTCGGCATGATTGCCTATAGTTTAAATTATATAACAATCGTATTATACGTTTTTGTATTACAAATACACGTGATATATCTGTGGCCTGTCCCCATACAAGAATATTATAACTAATTACCGAGTACACGTTCGCATAGTAGACTGACAGAAGAGCCTCGGCATTTAGTTTGTGCTTTAATGTTGACAATGCGAAATAGCATCGGTTCAGCTTCAAACACACGCTTTCAATATGGCTGGTGAAATCCAGTCTATCATCAAACACAATACCCAAAAGTTTTGCAGCTGGTACTACTTGTATTTCAGAGTCATTGACTTTAAATTTGGTGTATTCAATTTTGCGGGTACCATATGACAGTTTTAGGCAAACCGTTTTATCTATGTTGATTATTAATTTATTGGTATTGCACCATCTTCCAAATGCGCTTAAAATCAAACCAACTTTTCCTTTCGCAACGTCAACATCGGGTGCAGATACCACAATTGTGGTGTCATCCGCATACATGAATATCTCAGCATGCTCGGTAATGTATTCAGGTACATCATTCATAAAAATAAGAAAAAGCAGCGGACCTAGTGTTCCTCCCTGCGGAGTCCCGAGATTAACATTAAAATGCCGCGAAACTGTATTGTTTATGCTTACGACCAGAGACCTATTTCTTACATATGATAAAATCCAATCATTTATAGGCCCCCTGATACCATACGCGAACAACTTACTTGATAAAAATGCATGATTCATGGTATCAAATGCACGAGAAATATCAAATAGAACAGCGAACACATGCTGACCTGCATCCATCTTATCATGTACGCACTGTACAAAATCAGTCGTGGCCGTTTCCGTTGAATAACCTCGCCTAAATCCATGCTGGCATTTAGCGAATATTTTATGTTCGTTAGAAAAATTAGTTAATTTTTCATATACAATCTTTTCGATTATTTTCGAAAATACACTCGGAATTGAAACAGCTCTATAATTAGAAATGTTTGTACGATCATGCTTTTTAAAAATGGGAACCACTCTGCTTGTTTTTAGGGAGGTTGGAAACTGACCACAGCTGACGGAACAATTAATTAGCAAGGCCATAACATAGGCTAATTCAAGCTTGCATTCTTTAATTATTTTTACAGGAACTTCATCAATTCCCGTAGATTTTTTATTTGGTAGTTGACAAATTACATTTACGATCATATCCTCTGTAACAGGGGAGAAAAACATAGATTTATTGAGTATATTTCTAGATGTTGTACATTTCACTAGATGATTAGGAAAAGCGTCTGCTATTAAGGCTGCTGTAGAATTAGCAAAATAGTTACCAAAAATATTTGCAATTTCTGTTGTATCATTTATTTTTTTACCGTCATAGACTATCTCTATAGATGCGTCTTTTCTGTTCTTTCCTAAATGATTATTTACTAATCCCCAAAGACATCTGGTTTTATCAGCAGCGTTGTTAATTAATGTTGAATAATATAATTTTTTTTCGTTTATGATGGACTGATTTACCATTTTTTTTAAGTTTTTGTATTCATGTGTAACGCGTATATCATCAGTACACTTTCTTATGCAATTTAAGATTTTAAGTCGTTCGTAATTTTTTTGCAGTTCTGTAGAGAACATGATCTTATGCGTTTTATTAATCTTAAGAGGTAACCTTTTTACAGGAAAAGCAACATTAAAACAATGTACAAAATGGGTCCAAAAAACATCGAATATCTCGTCAGGGTTAACATACCCGGTGTAATCTATGACAATGGAGTTAAATATCTCTTTAAATTGTGATATGGCATAATCGTTAAAGATTCTGCGATATGTGTATTTTGAGACCGGTTCTGATTTACTATGACCAGTGCTTTCACCACCAGCAGAATGCAGCTCTAGAAGGACAGTTCTGTGGTCTGAGATAACGTTATCAAACACACAGGCCAGCCCCTCATTTTTATAGTTAATAAAAATATGGTCTATTGTTTTTACAGTTGTATTAGTAACACGAGTGGGCCATTTAACAAGCGGCCTGAGATTACAACAAGTGAGCTGGTTACACATATAAACAAATTCGTTAGAGACATTATAGGAATCGATATTAAGGTCCCCACAAAGTATTAGATTAACAATGGGTGTGCATAGCTTATTCATCACTTCAACAATCTTATTATAAAAAATATGAAGGTCACCAGATGGTGATCTGTAGCAGTTTACGATTATAGTTTTTTTGGCACCGTTTCTTTTCCATACGATAGCGCAAACCTCACAGTGCTGTTCTACGCAGTACCGTTCAAGATTGATAGGTTTTACATCTAAATTGCTCTTAGTCCAAATTGCAGCACCTCCCCCTTTTAAATAGGGTCGGCAGTAAAAACTACTCAACTTATAACCACTTATATGGAGAAAGTTAATTGAGTCGGGTTTTAAAACAGTTTCGTTGAAGCACAAGACGTTTAAGTTTGGATACTCACAAAGGTCCACTTCAAGCTGGTCAATTTTTGTCATATTTAAAGTGTTGCAATTTAACAGCATAATGTTTGGATCGAAAATTACCCGCTTTGATGGTCCTGCTTCGGTCGTATCTCTAAAAAACGCTGTATGCATGCACCGTACGGCCAGATATCAGCATTCATCACATTTTTAAAATTGTCTTCTAGCACACTCACTTTAAACGATGAATAGAGTTCTGGATGCTTCGATTTTAGCGCCTCGCATTTTACTTCCGGGAAATTACTGTTCATTAATTGTATAATGTCAGTTGTCGTTGTTTTGGGGTCTATTCTATACACATGAAGATGAACGTACCTGGGAACACCTTTTATTGTGGTCGATAGTTCTTTATTGTTTCCAGTTACAACCCGTCGATTACGCGGTTTTTTAACAACTTCTTTCCACTGCGCGTGATTTACTGAAGTCTCTGTCTTATCTTGGTTCAAATTTATATATTTACTGAGTTCTAATTGAGTTTCAGCTTGTAGTAATCCACTTGAGAGGTCAGCCAGCTTATATTAATGAGGCGGTCACTATATGCAAAATGAGGCCATACTGGCGTTAATTAGTGAATTATTAATGAATGCGGTCAGAATGCGTGCGTTTAGCGGTCACAGTAAGCGCAAATTACATATTCACAATGCTACCTGTGTAGGGAAGAAAACCAAGCTTGGGCACTGCGACGGGAGCCGGCATCGCCTACTGCAAACGATTCGGAAACGGGAGCGTGGGCGTCAAGGCGGCGTTGGCGGGAAATCCAGAAGACTGTAATGGCGGCCTCCTACGGCCACGGGTGCCTACAATTTGGGAGCTCTGCGGGCTAGATCCCCTTTTAGGGAAGCATCGGCTTGCACACAAACAGCCTTACGACAGAAGAACAGAGCTCTCGGCTACAATCAATACACCAAAGCACCTTGCGCACTTTATCTCACCACGAGCCTTTCGAGACTTACGAAAGGCAAAATCAGTTTCAATGTTCACACAAACACCTTGCAGTAACAGCACAAACGGAAGGCGTGACGCCCCCGCGACATGCGCGGAAGCGTCGCACTAACTCTCACTATTCGACTTGTTAGCTCGACGGCTCGGGGCTGAAATGCTGAATGCCCAATCTCGACCATTAGAAGAACTCGCGCCAAAAGCGCGTCATCGGGTGACCTCCAACAGCCAATCGCGCGGCGGGGCGTGAGGCCAACGAAACAAACGCGTGTCGGGATGACAAGGAAGACAGAGGCCCTTTCATTTGCTCTTATGGGCTTGTAATTTTTATCTAGCATGAAAACTGCTGCTGCGAGCAGTGTTGCCAGCATGGGCGATTTTTCGCCATTTGGGCTACTCGGATATACCGGAAATACCGAGATGAATGGGAAAAACTACCTGAATTTAAAAGTATGACATGATACTACCCAAAACAAACTTCTGAATATAAGCTCGATTTTGTTATTTCTTTAGGTCGGGTAAAACAGGGTGTAGATGAACATGACTTTTGTACTGTGTGCCGTTCAATGCATTTTACAAACGCTGGTGGAACATTCATTTTTAAAGAAGTTTCAAAATTTGCGTTAATGATTTTGACAATACCATTAAGTAATGCTGTGGTTGAACACGTATTTTCTGTGATGAATGTGGTAAAATGCAAATTGCGAAATTGAATGAAGACAGAATTGCTAGACGCAATACTTAGACTTAAGAGTTAGTTTTAGTAATGAAAACATTTGTTGTAAAAATGTTAATCCTTCAGAAAACTTTTTGCATATTCTACCGGGTGCTTACAAATGCTTTTACATCAAGTCCATAACTATTATATTAATTTACCGTTCTCGTTATTGAATTATTTCAGGAAATTATGAATTTCTAAAAAAAATTATGTAGTTAATTTAGTTGGCTATTTTTGGGCTACCTAGACATATGAGAAAGGCGATTCGGCAACGTGGAATACTGGCAACACTGGGGGTGGCTCACAATACTATCAACTCGGGGCAACTACGCCATGCTACAGGGTGTCCGAAATCCTTATTTCTAACATCGGCGATAAAAAGTTAAATAACCAGAAATGGGTTTAAAGTACAGACGGCTGCCCTGAGGGCTTGAACGGTTAAAATTAAATTACTGACGACAGCAAAATGGCTTAACAAAGTTATGAACAAAATATTATTTAATACATTGTAGTTCACAAAAAACCTGTGGATCTTTGCAGAGAATAATGTAGGTAATAACGTAATTTGGTTAAGTACAGGTATTTACTAGCTAATTTAGATTTAAAATTTCTTATAATAATCGTTAGGTATATAAAAACAGCAATGAGTACGTTATCTCGCAGCTTCTATTGGATGGAAACTTCATCCGATCGTGGTAAGTCAGTCCGTGTTACAAGCTGCAACGTTTTTGTTGTGCTGTATTTAACGGCCTGTACGATCCACGAGTAAATCCGTTATAATTGAACAAAGATGAACGATACATTAGAAGAAGACAACTATCTTGAGTAACCAACTTCACTTTGCTTTATCGTAAGTAAAACGCGTTCATAACCCTACTTTTTGTGTTTAATTTTTGTAACTTATAACAATAATTAGGTATCATGCGATTATTAAGACAGAAAGCAGCTGGCATGCTCCTTTTTATTAATCTACAAGGTCAGTTTATTTAACGGTTTGGCGGGACCGGAAAACGTCAATCCACCTGAACTTAGCTGCACACCAAAACAGTTGGTCTGTTGATTTAACTCAATTGCGTTTCTGTCGTCAAACTGCAACGCTGGATCCACTTCACTCATTTCGAGCCGACAAAATTATAGGATTGGATTTACGTGACGCATCACGCATCCGATAGAAGTTTCAATCTAGATGGTTTACCTCGTAAAATTCAAGTGGATGGACACGAACGGATCGAGTTTCCATCCGATAGAAGCCCCGAGATAAACGTACTCAATATCAAAATGTTAACAAACATTAGGTAATGAAACGAAAACTGTATTCACATACGTATTTGGGAATTGAATAAAACTAAGAAGCAACTGTATTAGCAAAGAGTATAAAATACTTTTTGGTATTATAACAATTTTATTGTGATTTTTTCTTGCAATAACAATGTACAATATACAGCGATTTATTCCTTTTTGTATACTTACGAGCTGTGTATACTTTAATTTTTAAAAACATTTTAGTGTATTGTTTTAACCAACCAACTGTACACTAGGTACATTTCAAATTTAAGCTTCAGTTTTTAAGAATAGTCTGCTGTGAAAACAGTAATCAAATTATTTAACGGGGGTTTTATAAAGACCACTAGTTTAAAATTAACTTTAATTCTTTATTAAAATAAATAAAATCGCATTAAAATGTTAGTGCTTATAACATTTTATTCATAAGTAAATAAATTTTGATGCGCTTTTGTTTATTTTAACAAAAGATTACAGTCAACTCGAAATGAAGTTTTTTATAAGACTGGCTGTCAATGTCAAATTAACAGCAATTCGTTTTAACTTTGAGTTTAATATAAAATTGTGATTTTTAATACAACCATATACAGTAAAGACGAAAAAGTTGAAATCGTTTACGTAATATCAGAATGGTAATAACTTGAAAACTGCGAAAATGATTTTCGATTTTCTTTTAAACAGCTGTATTTCAATTTTGCAACGTCGTTTTTTTGGTATCGGTGCAGGTTTAGACAAGTATTTAGGGCAATCAGGGAAAATGTATGGTACAGCATCAGAATTTAGCCGTGGTCTCTGTAAAAATACTTGAAACATTACAATTTACAATGGGAATTCTCTATTTAATATACCTACATGTTATTTAAATATTTTTCATACAAAGGTTTTAATTTTTTTGTTGTGTATATAAAATAAATTTTCAAACTAAAGCAGAATACAATTATTTTTCCCTAAAACTCTGTTAAAGAAAAACAATTAATAATAATTAATATAACTTTAGTGTGTGTGAATGTCAAGATTTTTAAATAAGCGATTAGACTAATCATACAACTATTGGACACATATTTGCGGCTAAAAATTTACCGCATAGTTTGCAACCACGTCTGGTTAATTTTAATATCAACACGAAATATTAGTAGGCCGTTTACTTAAAATTGTATTATCATCTGCACCTTTTCAGTAGGTAATTAATAATATCTTCTTGCATAAAATGTTTTTCACAAACGCGCTCATTTTCATCAATAGGGCGATCGAATCTGAGAATGGCGCGACTCTATAAAGTTAATCTAACAGGATCTTTTTTACTAAACACAGACACCTTTTCTGGATTTAATTAATATCAAGACGGGCAGTTTGGTACAAAGCACTTATTGTTCACCTTTTCTTAAATTACACAATTAGTTTCCACCACTAATTAAACAATTTCTGCTGGCACTTCATATACGCCTGTACAAAAATAGGGAGTATGTCATGCGCTGCCATCTGTTGGAATTTGCTTTAAGTTCGAGCGGTAACGGCACGGCCTCCTGGATTAGTGCGAGACTGACGTCTCTACGCGGCCCTCCGCCATAGCCAACTAATATTTAGGTTAGCTTACGCTAATACAGCCATTACAATCACCATAAAAACATGATTCTGTAAAGCATGCCATGACAAAATGTCATTTGTGTTATTCTGAACTTTTAATCAGGGCCTACCGCGATATTCAAATTAAAAACAAATACTGCTGAATGGGTAGATTTGAAAACTTGTCATATTTCAATCAACTATATCCTCAAATTCATATTGCCGTAGTTTAAGTCAGTAATTTTTATATAAACAGGTTCTTTCAAAGCTATTTAAAATGGTTAGAAAGTGGTTTACCTGTGGAAATCCAAACAAACCACTTTTTGAATTTCCAAGCGATATGCAGATTCGTACCAAATGGCTCAAAGCTAATTCAGGAGTGATATTGTTAACACGTTGAAGGACACTAACGCTGAGCAGCGTCCTTAATTGTATCTACCAGTATAACTGAACGCTGCACTGCATCTAATTTTCCATATAAAATAATAGTACATAATCCAGTTGTTACTGTCACCACTGGTACGTACACAGTCATATCAGTGTCACACAAACACGAGTTATTTGCCCCAAACAGCTCTCTTACAGTTATCTACCTCTTTGCTCCTACTTGTGCAGAACGCTGATAAGCATTGCAGTGTATCACAACACAACCCTATATGAAGTCGGCAACTGTCCTTCAACGTGTTAATTAATAATAAAACTAATTAAATTACCTTTATTTATAATATTTATTATTCATGTATTACATATATTTCTAAACTTATTGAATACTCTACTTTGTGTATTAACCATTTCGATGAGAATTCTCTAAAAGTACTTGACAAAAATACTTGTTTGATTAAAAACGCTACACCAACTGGAACTGTAGATAATACATATTTTTTATCACATTAATTAGAAGTACCATTATGTACATTTTTTAGCAAATCATCAACATAGACGGCTACTATTAGTTTTCTTCCTTGCTGTTTGCGTACAAATAGACATGGATCGGCTGTTGATTGCTTTAGGCCAGTCTTTGTTAGGAAGTTAACTAGTGGTTGATTCCAACATCTGGGAGATTGTTTGAGTCCGTAAATACTTTTCTTAAGTCTGCAAACTCGGCCACTCCCATCATCAAATCCATCAGGTTGAGTCATGTAAATTTCGTCAGTTAGTTCCCCATACAGAAACGCTGTCTTAACATCGAATTGTCTCAACTGTAACTGTTCATTTGCGGCAACTGCCAGCACTGTTCTTACAGTGTCGAATCAAGCCACGGGGCTAAAGGTTTCATCATAGTTTATACCGTATTCTTGGACATAGCCTTTTGCGACTAATCTTGCCTTGAATCTATCAATTTCACCGTTTTCTTTTGTCTTCCTTTTTAGAACCCAACGACTGTTGATGACTCGCTTTCCCACAGGCAAATCAACCAATTCCCAAACTTGATTTTCAGCTAGCGATGAGATTTCATCCTTCATTGCATTTAACCAGGATGCTTTTTCATCTGATTACATTGCTTCATTGAATGTATTTGGCGTTTGACCTTGGGTAATGTAGACATGAAAGTCCTTTTCCCATTTAGGAGCTTGTATCTTTGATCGATCACGAAGTGAATATCGTGAAGATGAGTTTTCACCGATTTCACTTTCTCTGTCAGATCCGCTACTCTCGTCCAAGGTGGATTCAGTATCTTCGTGTCCATCTTCCTCTGAACCTTGATTTTTGCTGATAACAATTTCGTCCACGACAGTTGAAACTAATTCTTCCTGTGAGTTATCAATGAAGTTTTCAATACTTGGTTCCAGCGGCTTTTCCGGTACGAATTGGACATTGGCAGATTGAACAACTTTGCTTTGTGATGGTATCCAGACTCTATATCCATCGAAGTCGCCTTCATATCCTACTAGAATACCTTGTTGACTTCGAGCATCCCATTTACGGCGCCTCTGCTTCGGCACTAGTGCATAACATTCTATACCAAACGGACGCATTTGGTCGATTCTAGGTGCGGACTTGTCAAACCACAGCTCGTAAGGTGACTTTCCTTTGATTGGTGTCGGTCCTGTACGATTTAAAATATAAGCTGCAGTGTTGATTGCTTCACCCCAGAATTTTGTTGGTAAGTTAGCTGTTTGCATCATGGTTCTTGCAGATTCGGTCAGGATTCGATTTTCCCGTTCGGCAGCACCGTTTTGTTGTGGTGTGTACGGCATAGATTTCTTGAATTCGATCCCATTGTTTTCTAAAACCTTATGAACATCTTTGCAGTCAAACTCCTTTCCACCATCCGACCTAAATGATTTGATCGTGATTCCGGCTGTTTTCGCTTCATTGATAAAGACTTGAAGTTTACTTGCAACCTCAGACTTGTTTTTGATCATGAATACCCGACGATATTTGGTAAAATCATCTTTGAAACAAACAAAATAGTTTGATCCACCAAGTGATAGTACAGACATTGGTCCATCGACGTCTGCATTTATTGTTTCACCTCTTGTCGTTGCTCGTTCGTGTCTTGATCCGAAATGACGTTGTGTTTGTTTTCCTAACACACATCCTTTGCAAAACTCGCTCTCGTCGGACTCGTATTGAATTCCGTGTTGTCTTAATACCATTTTAACGTGACTTTTTCCTTGATGGCCAAACCGTTCGTGGTACATTTGCAGACTGGCAGTTTTGTTTGCAAAGTAAATTTTTGCTGGTGATTCTGGTATGGCGACTCGTATGTTTACATGGGGTAAGCCATCGATTTGTTCTCCAGTAATAACAACACACCCATTTCGTAGACCGCGTATGCCATTTTCATTGATCTCCCATTTGCAGCCCTTATGTAGCGTTGGACTTAGTGCAAATAAATTGGGTTTACAATTGGGTACATACCAGACATTAGTTAACTGGTTATTTTTCCATTCGTCATTGACAAGAACTTCGACGTCAACTGTGCCATAGCCAAGAGCTATAATGTCCGATCCATCGGCAGTTTTTATCATGTGTTTGATTGGAAATGGTTCATACGACCGAAAGTAATTTTTGTTTGATGTCATGTGTGCTGATGCTCCTGTATCAAAAACCCATCGATTTGGATTTCCTTCCGATGACGCAACAAGGGCTGACGCGAAGAATGCACCTAAATTATTTTTGACAGATGAATCATCTTTCGTTAATTCATTTTTGGTGACTTTTGCTTCTCTGCAGTTTTGTTTGGTTTTTCGTTTTGGCTTTTTATCAGGATGTAATGACCAGCACTGACTTTCATTGTGGCTTGGCTTTTTGCAATACGAACAATATTTTTTATTTTGGTTTGTGGCAAATTTTGATTTGGCAACAAAGGCGGTGTTTGTTTCGTCTTCGGCTGAACGAATTTCAAAACTTCGAAGTCGTTCTATAAGTACAGTTAGCTTGCGTTCGGCAAGTGGAGTTGCTTCCCAAATTTGTCTCACAGTATCGTATTCGCTCGGCAATGTTGCTGTAATTCGCAGCATAAGCAATTCTTCCGGTAGTTCAACTTTGTACTGGCTACGCATTTCCATAACAAAATCATTATAAGTTTGTTGTAATTCGGTAATAAAATCATATATACTAGAATTTGCATTTTTGACAGCTGTAAAGAATTTAGTTGCAAGTCGATCGAGCCGGTGGCTGTCGCGTTGTTCATAAAACGATAGTAGTTTTTGCCACACATCGTACGACGTTTCACAAACCCCGAGCTTTTTATACGGTTCGTCTTCTAAATATTGTATTAGAGCATACCTTACTTTAGCATCGTTGACTTGGAACTCATCATCAGCTTTTTCATATGCTACTAGGGCGTTTTGATCGTTTTGAGCATCGCCAGTTGCGGTCGGTTTTATCGGAGCTTTGTTGCTTCCGTTGATATAACCTACTGATTTGGAGCAGATTAGTAGCATTTCCATTTGCTTCTTCCAGCGATCCCAATTACTTGCGCTTTCTAGCTTGATTGTAGGGATTTTTGATATATCCATAGCTCGCCCAAGATAATTAAATAAACGCACTTGTTAGCAGTTATATTCTTGATTTGATGTCACAAAAGAACGTCACGTCGTTACGCGCACTTTTTCTTGTAGTGTTCGAGTTCAAAACAAAAGCGCACATGCACTACTCCAATTAGAGTTAATTTTCATTTAGTCTTGAGTCATTTACACTGGATATTTACACTTTTACGCGTTTAGGTGGCGTGCTGCACCCATAACCTGTTGAGAATATTTTATTACACTAATTATACATCATTATTCGAACTGTCAAATCAGTTTAACTACTGTTAGATACATTAGAGCTACAGTACAGAGTATCGACTTGGTTACAAATTAGCTACAGCTACAAGTAACAGTTAATGTTAAGTTTATTTTTCACAACACATATTATTAAAATTTGTTTTTTCCGCCTAGGTAAACCAAACTAAAGTAATTCTTGCAAATATATTTTTTATTTCAGTAGTTTAAATTTTATTACATTTTGTTTGTTTACGTTCTGTTATTGTGTTAATAAATACGATATTTAAACTAAAAGCAGTGCTGTACTTTATTTAATGGCATTCATTAATATTCCACATTAAATAAACGATTTAAAAATTTAAAAGTTTCAAGTATTTAAGTTTAGCGACATTTGTTATCATAAAAGCACAATTGATGTTTAATTTCAATGAAATGGCGGATAAGCTGACAAAACTACTTTGTTTTCCCATCTATAGGTGTTAACATAATTTAGAGCAAAATCTGATAATTTTGTCTTGGCGATCCCATAATTTTAATTCGTACAAACGGCAACACTGTTCTCTTTATACACCGTGATTATGATCAATAATATGATTGAATATGGCGACGTTGTGTGCTTTTAGAAATTAGTTACTTGTTTTCATGGTAGTTTCAAGACAGTTGTTATTAGATTTTTGCGAAAATTGAACCGTGGGATATCAATCATTAACGAATGGGTAGTCACTGTGTTGGCACAAAAATTTGATTGAACAATTTCCGAGTGTACCTATATCGGAAATATAACCTAAAATGTTCAAAACTTCGTGTTTACAGGAGTGAGTCGTCCGTTGTAAACTTATAAATCGGGTGTACTACACGCCTGTGCCAGATTTAGTATAATTCTCACACCGTCTAGGTGTAGATACTAACCGCTTGTATTTTTTACCACATTCGGTATGTATAGTTTGTTTAGCTCACCTAAAATAACTGTGCCGATGAAAACTGTACGTGCAGTGGGGGCGGTAATGAAGCGTATGTACGGTGAACATCGGCTGTGTTTCTGCGTGTGGGTCCTGCATATAATTAGTTTTGAATAGACAGTTTCTTTGTCCTTTTTTTGTTTTCAACTGCACAGTTATTTTGGTTGGGTTATGTACCGTTAACGATATTTATAAATGTCTATATTTCAAAAAGCATTTGTAATAAGAATATTCTCTTCTTTCAGAACTACAACAAAATTACGAAGTGTAGCAGCTGACACAATAGTGACGGGGGCCTTGTCTGTTTCTGCAGATTTACATTAAGCTTCAAGTAAGCATATAAATAATTCTAACGAATACAGGAAACAATTGTTAGCGGTTATAAAACTCTTCACCTATTCAAAAATGAGTAGATCAGAAATGCGCACCAACTTTTACGTTAATCTTGTATTTTCTAATGTTGCTTATGAACAAACAAATTGTAATTCTTAAAATAGCTAGTTAATTACTTAGAATTATAACCTACATATTCAAGCAACCAATAGCATGAGTAGTTTTATCTCAGTTTCTATTGTAATAATTGATTTCAGTTGATTACTTTTCGCTTTTTATTCTTTAAGGAAATAGTACGTAGGGCGACATTTGTACCCAATATCGCAGGTGCTCTGAATATATCCAGATAATTTTTTCTCGCTAATCATTCATGCTTTTTACAAAAGAATTCATGAACTTGAAAAAGTTATTGGTAATAATCAGTGCACTAGAGATATTGCAGGTAGTAATTAACCTGTTTTTTGACTCGTGAATAATTATTGCTGAGCGCGATTACATATTGATTTGATGTTGCACATATTTATGCATGCATGTTGCTTCTTACTTCCGTCGTCTGAAAGATGAAGGAAGTATTGTTATCACGAAAAAATCACCTTTCGAGATTTCTTCAGATCTTCACGTTTCAACATCCCTAGATGAAAAAGAGCTTTTCTTAATTCTGTCTGTCTGTCTGTTGGCAGTATAGCTCAAAAACTATTTGTCGGAGGAAGATGATATTTTGTATACATATTATATATCTATCTCGCATTAAACCGGTACGATTTCATACAAATATATACAGCGTGAGCACCTTAAAAAAATTAAATTTTATTTATTTTTGGGTTAATTTTGAAATAGAGGGAAGTAATAACTTTCAAATAGGTCAGGCTTTATATTTGCCGAAAATAAGACTCAGCCAATACAGGATAATGTCACAAAAGAGTAAAAACGTTTCAACAATAAGAACGTTCCGTTCAAGAGAGGCGCGCGCCGGACTTATTTCAAAGAGGCTGGGTGGCGTAGTTGTCTTTATCGATGCAGATACGATTTCTACGCAGGTGCGGTTACGATCGCTCTAGCGGGATACATTTTTTTATTCGAAAATGTATTTAATTGATTAGAAACGTGAAGATATTTTTACTCCTAACTTAATTTGATTTTTAAAGTTATTTAGTGTCACTGTCGACGCGGGAAGTTTTGGGTAGAGCCTTTTACAGATTTTTTTGGAAGTTATTTTTGTACAGATTAGTGTTTAATTTTTAGTAAAATGAAACAGTACAGCTTATAAATTCGCTAAATATGTAATAATTAAACAGTTTCGATCTGAATAAGTTTTTCCTACTGTTTCGACAACTCGTCAAAAGTAATTAAAAATTTCTATCAATTTTGCATAGGTACCTTAAATTATCAAACACGTAATTTCACATATGGTAGGTCTTTTGAACCTATTATTCTTTGTTATTATTTTTATTTTAAAGGTATCTTGCGTCTGTTATAAAATAAAATAGATTATGGTGTAAAACAAGCTCCAATGATATAATTTACATGATATACTTTGATATTTTCGTATACCATATACAGGGCGTTAAAAAAACGTCGGATATTTTATTATATACAATGTGCATAAAACAAAAGATAATTTAAAGGAAAACGAAAGTCAGTGCTTTACATGTCCACCATTCATTTCTAAGCACCCTTCACACCTCTTTATGAATGATCGGCGTACCCTTTTGAAAATTCCTGGAGTCCTCTGAATTTCCCCACAACAATTTACGATTCGTTACCGGAATTCTTCCAAATTGTTTACAGGACGTGCATATACACTAATTATTTTAGATGTCGCCAAACATGGAAATCGATAGGTGTTAAGTCAGGGGACCTAGGAGGCCATACAGTTGGGCCACCCCGCCTATCCATCTCTCGTTGTAATCTTGATTTAAAAAATTTCTAACTGCAATGGAAAAATGTGCAGGAGCTCCATCGTGCGTAACCCACATGTTTAATCTGTTAAAAAGTGGCACATCTTCCAACAAAATGGGTAATTCATTTCCTAAAAAATCCAAGCATACTTCTCTCGTTAAACGATTAGGGAGAAATACTGGTCCAATCAAACAGTTTCCAAAAATAGCAAGCCAAACGTTCAGCGAAAAATGATTTTGGTGATGCAGTAATAATAAAAGTAATAATAATAATAATCTTTATTATTAGCACATGGCTAGACACATAGAAAAATATTATCAGAGATCTATATTCAAGATGTCGCTCAAAGGCTTGTCGTGTGTCGAGTGCTCCAAAAAGTTAAATCGTTATGATGATGCGATTGATTGTGCGGGAGAGTGTTGTGGTTCATTTCATTTGCAATGTGCTGGGCTATCTATTGAAGCATTTCGAGCCATGTGTGAAGACAAAACAACTAAGTTTTGGAAATGCAATAAGTGTAGCACGAATGTAAACATAGGTGACACTCAACCTGATCCACTAAAACGCATGATCGAGCATATCACCGAGCAACTAAAGGTGTTACCTGGTTTAAATTTGAATGTTGCCGCGCTCATGCAGTCGTTCGATACTTTTTCTAAACGTTTCGACGATTTACAAAATCAATTATCCAGCATTAAAGTCGATATGGAGCGAAGTGAGAATAAAATTAGCGAAATGGAAACTGTTGTAGCATCACAGGAAGTCGAAATAAAGAATCTTCGAGCGCAAATTAACTCTATGGAACAATATACTAGAAACAAAAATATCTAAATTAAATATTGATTCATTCACTATGGACTGTATCGAGGCCATGCATCGTATCCCTAGCCGCAACAATACAAAACCCAAACCGATTGTTGTACAGTTTTTAAGTCGTAAAACTAGAGATGTATTTATTAATTGTGGAAAACAATTGAAACTTACCAACAATGACATTATAGCAAATAGCGGTGCCGGGCGTATATACATTAACGAGCATCTTTCTCCATTTAATAAAAAATTGTTGTGGCATGCTAAGGAATTAAAAAAGAATCTGTATTTTAAATATGTATGGACTAAAAACGGTACCATTAATATGAAGAAGGATGACAATTCTAATGTTATAAAAATCCGCTTGCTTGAAGATCTCCCTCAAATCTAGGAGCCTTCTAACACATCTGCTAATTCCTTGGCGTCTAAACTACCCAGCCCGACAAATATTCAACTGTTTTACCAAAATGTGCGCGGTCTGAACTCTAAGGTAAACGAATTTTACTTAAATATTCTGAACAACGATTTCGATATTATTTTAATCACTGAATCATGGTTACAAGATGGTATTTCGGATAACGAACTGTTTGGTACTAATTACACCGTATTTCGAAAGAACCGAAACCTTGTGGCGACTGGTAAACAAAAAGGTGGAGGATTATTGGCAGCGGTGCGGTCACAATATCAAGTGCAACAGCTGAATATTAACTCAGTGTGCGATAAATTCTGCGATATACTTTGCTTTAAAGTCAATTTCAGTTCATATTGTTCTTTTTATTTTGTATTAATATACATCACAGATGCTAGTAGAAATGATTATGAACTACTTTTTGATTTCTTGGGTAGTCTGTCTTTTGTTTTTGAGAAAAACTGCATTGTTGTTGGCGATTTTAATTGTTCTGATTATCACAAATATCATTTTAATAATAATAATGTAGACTTGCTTCCGAAAACAAAGGCTCTAATTAATTTTATGAAATTCTTAGATTTGCAGCAACTGAATTATGTTACAAACAAAAAGGGTAGAATACTTGATTTAATTTTATCTCGTGTCAGTGTTGACATATTACCGGAGGCGGATGGTCTTGTAGTTCCTGACTCACATCATCCTCCTTTACTTTGTTCTTTTGATGCTAATGTGGCGAAGATGAAAACTTGCGGAGCTAATCAAGAATTACTATACAACTTTAGAAGAGGCGATTATGACTTGCTAACGAAATTAATGAGAAATGCTGATTGGTCTCCTATTTATGATCTAAGTTCTGTTAATCAGGCCGTTGATAAATTTTATGATATTATATATTCTGTTTTTGATGATTGCATACCCAAATTTATTAAAAGAAACAGCAGGTATCCTCGATGGTTCAATAAATCAATTATAAAAAACTTAAAACTCAAAGAAAAGTATAGACGTCTTTTCAAATCTACAGGTTGTCAAACACATTACAATAACTTTAAAAAAATACGTGCTGATACCAAGAAACTTATAAGTGAGAGCTATCGAGAATACCTATCCGATATAGAAAATAATATTAATGATGACCCTAAGAACTTCTGGTCTTTTGTAAAAAGTAAAGACAAATGTGCAAACGTTCCTAGAACAATGATTGATCATAATGGCTTTACAGTTGAAGGTGGTTTGGAAGTTGTAAATGCTTTTGCTGATTTTTTCAGTAGCTGCTATGTTAATGGCAATAGTAACAACTTAAATAATAATTTGTTAAACAACTCCAACACTACTTCAAATTTGAATATTAGTGTCTCTAATTTTACAACTCCGGAGGTTCTTGGCGTTATTAAAAAGCTAAAAAATACTCGCTCTTTAGGGCCCGATAAAATTCCCACTTACATCGTTAAAGGATGTGCCGATATTCTGGCGACTCCTTTATGCTTTATTTTCAATCTGTGTATAACTAATACTTTTTTTCCAAATAAATGGAAATACTCCAAAGTAATTCCTATTATTAAAAAAGGCTCTAAGTCAAACGTTACAAATTACCGACCCATATCTCTTCTTTGCGTTTTCGGTAAAATTTTCGAATCCCTACTAAATAATAGTATTCGACAACAAATTTCTCCATTATTATCCATAGACCAACATGGTTTCATAAACAAACGTTCGACGGTCACTAATTTGGCAATTTTTACTCAGTTTATTTCAGATGCACTTAACAACGGAATACAGGTTGACGTCATTTATACCGACTTTGCTAAGGCATTCGATTCTGTTAATCATTCGATTCTCTTATTCAAACTTGACATTTTTGGCTTTTCTATAAACTTAATTAAACTACTTGATTCTTATTTAGCGGATAGAAAACAACAAGTTTATCTTAACGGTTATTTATCTTACGAATTTACTGCATACTCTGGAGTCCCCCAGGGAAGCATTCTGGGACCGTTATTGTTTATTATATTTATAAACGATATAACTCATGTTGTTAACTACGCCTCTACATTACTCTATGCAGATGATTTAAAACTATTTTATACTATTAATGACATTTCTGATTGCGAACGACTGCAAGATGATCTTAATAAAATCTGGGAATGGTCGATATCTAATCAGTTAAGTTTTAATATAAATAAATGCCAATATATGACCTACTCTCGTAAATCAAATTCGATTTTGTTTCAGTACACCATGAATAATGTTAATTTAGAGCGTGTTACAAGTTTTCATGACCTTGGCGTAACCTTCGATTCATCCTTAAAATTTAATCAACACATTGAAATTTTATTAAATTCTTCATCCAAACAATTAGGCTTTTTAATTCGTAATTCACATTCATTTAATTGTATTGACACGTTAATAACTCTTTTCAACTCACTTGTACGTACTAAATTGGAATATGCTGACATAATTTGGAATCCATGCTATACTTATTACACAATTAGAATCGAAAGAATACAGAAAAAGTTTTTAAAGTATTGTCTCTATAGGTCCGGTGTTAATGACGTCATCACTGATTATAATTCTCTGTGCCTTCATTTTAATTTCACCGAACTATCAAATCGTAGAACATTACATTTGTTAATTTTTCTATTTAATTTAATTAATTATCGTGTTGACGCCCCTACACTTTTATCACAATTACAATTCCGACTGCCTGATTTAAGGACCAGATCTCAATTTTCATTTTCATACCCGCTTTCTAGAACTAACGTGCATTTCAAATCGCCTATTCTAGCAATGTCAAATGCATTCAGTAAATTAGACGTAAATATTGATATATTTTCGCTCACAAGTGTTCAGTTTCGTGCTGCAATTTCCGACTGAAGTAATTTTGTACTCGGAGAAATTTTTTGTTATTGTATGTCGATTTAGACGGTGAATTTCATTTTATTATTATACTATTCAACTGTTGTGGTGGTGGTATGTCATTGTTTAGTTTAGGAGATAGTTATTTTGTTTTATTTCATTTAAGTCTTGGCGACACTAAGTCAGTTATTAATTTAAGTCATTGTTGTTTCCTGTAATTGGGAATTTACTTCCCGTTGGAAATAAATCTATTTATTATTATTATTATTATTATTATAGGTACATCCATTATAAATCTTACAAGCTAGATATCTGAACTCTAAAATAAAATGATTTACTTAATTTACACTCAATACACATTCTTAAATTTTTGCAGATTTTTAGAAGAATTTATTTGGTCAGGTACATTATAATGTGTCAACCCCTGTAAAACAGACTATTCTGACTATAAGTTGTTAACTTTGTCCAAATACAAAATATTTCTAGAACATGTGTTATGATTATGAATATCTTTATAGATATTAATGATACAAGTTTGATTATGAGCATTTTAACGAAATGAGCTTGATTGCCAGAATGAGGCGGTGAACCAAGTTTTGCGGCAATCAAACGAGTCAGAGCTTTATTTTGTTCTTTTTGAAAAATATCTATTTCAGTGCTATCCATTAGAAACAATAATGTTGAACAAAAATAAAGATGTGCAATGATTGTTTTATATATTGTTAATTTTGCCCAGCTACTTACATTTTTTTATTTTCTATCTAACACAAACACATTAACTTTTTTTGAAATCTTATTAGTAATGTGCATATTTAAAATATCCAGAAAAGGATAAATTTTCATTTATGACACAACCTAAATATTTAAATTCTTTCACTCTCAATAGTTTCATTATTAATTTTAACATCTGCAGTTGCTACAAAATCTAATTTGTAATATTTATTCCTAATGATCATTGTTTTTGTTTTACTTATGTTTAGTTCTAGTGAGTTGTTGTTTAACCATATAGATGATTTATCCAGTTCGGTTTTTAATGTTTGAATTATTTCTGCTATTTTATCACCCACTACATATATATTAAGGTATCGTCTGCAAACAAAAATGTCACACTTATCAATAGTTTTTACAATGTCATTAATATACAATATGAAAAGTGGGCCCCAACACAGTCTCTTGTGGCACGTCATATATGGTTTCCTTTGGAGTTGATATGTTACACCTAGTGATGTAGGTTGGGTAAATACCCAGTGGGTAGGCTTTTTATAAATGGGTATTTACCTGGATATTTACCCCTGCCTTGGGTAAATCCCTAAAAACTGGGTATTTATCAAATTTGTAATACAGTAGAACTCGGTTATAACGAATTTCACGGGACCGCTATATTTGTTCGTAATAACCGTTATTCGTTATACCCAAGAAGGTCATAATTTGAGCAAATTTCCAACTTCCGTATAATTTCTACTTTTTCGGAAACAGATAAAATTTTCCGTTTGACTCCCGACATTTTTCCACAACTAGAAAATGCGTAGGTACATACGGAATGTCAGTCAAGGAACGACCAAGATACATACACTTGAAGATTTTTGTAACTCTTTTTGTTGCGTTATAGGCCAACGTCTTATAGCTATTGTACTTTTAATCCTGTAAAGGGTTTTGTTAAATGCAATAGCTAAGACGTGGCTATGACGCAACACTTTCGTTTTGCAGAATGCGATAACAGAACTGAGCCATAACATCGGGCGAAACCCATTATCGCTTTTCGAAGAACTGGATCCTGCAGGTAGCTGCTGGATTCTAAGAAAAACGGAGTTGCTTACAATGCCCACTATCTCGCGCTATTGTACAGAGTGCTAGAGAGAGCTAGAGAAAGTGCCCTACGAAATTTAACTGACCACTATTTTCCTAGAAAACCTTCCTTATTATAATGTTGCCACAAAAAAATACCTAATATCTTTCAGTTACATTTTATTAGGGATGAAAAGGATCAGTTCTGAGAATGTATTCTTAAATTTTGGTTCGTTATTCCCGTGAAACGAATTCGCAATAAACATGAAATACAAGCATTAAATCAAATGTAATTCAAATATACCTTCAAAATTATTCGTTATAAACGTGAATTCGCTGTAACCGTGATCGTTAAAGCGAGTTCTACTGTATTTATAAAGCTAAGCTAACTTTTACTCACCTAATGGTGTTATTGGAATAAAATTAACTATACTTCAATCAGAATTAAGGATAAAATCTGCAAATGAAGTTACAAATATCAACAGTACCTTTATGATTGTCGCCATGATTTTATTTTTATTTATTATACAAGGTGGCGCAAAAGTCCTCACTCGATTTCCTAAGGCAGTCACTTTGTTTGTAAATGAAAAGAATTGGTTCTGTTTGTTGATTATGTTTATTTAGACGTTTAATTTTTTTTTCATTAAGTCTAGAAGACAATATTGGTCAAGTGGACACCGCCAGAGTTGATGAAAATTCGGGCTCGTTTCACAGCATTTATCATGACTTTTCTCAAAACTTCTGGCGATAAATTCTCCACTTCTAGTCAGATGTTTTCTTTTAAGGCCGCCAAGGTCTGTGGCTTGTTCGTATAGACCCGTGACTTCAGAAAACCCCAAAGAAAGAAGTCTGGAACGGTCAAATCGGTCGATCTTGCGGGCCAGCGCAGATCTCCAAAACGAAAGATGAAGCGGTTGGGAAAAGCTTGTTTCAGAATATCCACTGTCGTTCATGCTGTGTGTGCCGTTGCACTTATAGGAGAACATCTTTAAGTCTTTCACCAAAATTCGCTGTAAAGACCGTCTACCGATGCCCAAGTGCGTGGCCCGTCGTCTGGTGGATGTTTGAGGGTCCTCTTGGACATCTGCAGCCACAGCAGCGATATTCTCGACCGAACGGCTACTCCTGGGCCGGCCACGTCTGAAACTGTCCCGTATTGAGTCAGTCTCCTCGAGGCGAGTGACTAAACGCCACAGTGTTTGCACATTTGATAACACACGACCAGGAAATCGACAACAAGTTTCACGTGGAGCCAAAAGCACTGGCCGATTATTTGTCAAAAACATTGACACAAATTATTTCGCGTTTTTGAGGAGTATAGCGATCCATGGTTCGTCTATGTGTATTCTGCATCTGTTTGCTTCACGAATGTCAAAGTCGCGATGACATAAGATGCCATTTGCAAAAATGAGAGCATGTTCCGATAGGGTGATTACTTTTGCGCCACCTGTTATATATATATTATGAATTTATTTATTATTTTATTTATGAGGTATAATAAATGCCATTTAAAATTTTAAAATATTCTGTAAAATTAAAGTACATCATGGACCCCAAAAGATGAAGAACTTCATGTCCATTTTATATACAGTATGTCCCCGGATTGAGTTTACAATAGGTATGATTGACCAAAAATTTTCGAATTGGAATTTCATATTTTGGGATTCCGCCCTGCTTGGTGTGAAACTTATTTTTAGTTTACTTTCGATTTTTACTTCCTTTTACAATAAAGGAAGTATTGGATTCACCCCAAAAATTCGAAATTGAGTTTTCAACAGATCTTCACGTTTTAGAGTCCCCTGATCCCAAAAAACATATTTTTTTTCATTGGTCTGTCTGTGAACAGAATATCTCAAAAACCAAAAGAGGTATGGCGTTGAAACTTCATATATAAGTTTTGTGTAGTATGTAGATGAGACAGCAAGCTTTTGAAGAAAATCGCATAACCGGAAGTAGGTGTTTACTCTTGTGATTTTTCAGTTTTTTTCGATTTTTTCAAAAACGGCTCTAACGATTTTTTTTAAACTTTACATTTTTAATGTGTATTGATGTGAAATAGGTGATTTTCCAGTTGAATACTTCTAAAGTGGGTTTCTTTTGTTTTTTTTGCTATTTTTTTTATTAACTCCCATTTTAAATAAAACACCCGGTATATTATTACATTTTTGAATTCACCTTAAAATTCTAGAGAAAATTTGTCTCTTCAACTAACGCTCTATTTTGTACCGTTTTTGTAGTATTTGTAATTTTAGAAAATTTTTGACAAATGCTTAAAAATTAAAAATGAAATTTTTGACTAATTATAAGAACACTGTAAAAGGAAGTTGTGTGAGTGTATCACACCAGATTTTTTAAAGTCAAGTAGGCCTTGACAGGGAAGCGAAAACAATTTTATTTTCAGGTAAACTACCCGTTTTGTTCATGATACGGCAAAATTTAATTAAGAAAAGTTGTTGATAATGGTAAATTATGGCCCTATACCAAATTTCAGAAAGATCTGTCGACTTATAAAAAACTTATTTTTTAGAAAATTGTATTTTATTGTCAGGTAAACTACTCTTTTGATTCATGATACGGCAAAATTGTATTAAGAAAAGTTGTTTACAATAAGAAATTATGATCCTATACAAAATTTCAGAAATATCTTGCGACTTAGATTAAACTGTTATTTTTTAGATTAAACAAATTGCATTTATTAAAAATGACGGTTTAATCTAAGTCGACAGAGCTTTCTTAAATTTGTTATAGGGCCATAATTTATCATTATAAACAACTTTTCTTAATACAATTTTTCCGTATCATGAACAAAAGGGGTAGTTTACCTTACAATAAAATACAATTTAAAAAAAAATAAGTTTTTTATAAGTTGACAGATCTTTCTGAAATTTGGTATAGGGCCATAATTTATCATTATCAACAGCTTTTCTTAATTAAATTTTGCCGTATCATGAACAAAAAGGGTAGTTTACCTGAAAATAAAATAGTTTTTGCTTCCCTGTCAAGGCCTACTTGTTTTTCAAAAACTGAAAATATTCTTAAAATTCGTTTCACACCAAGCAGGGCGGAATTCCAAAATGTGTATGTATGTATAGGCTCCTTAACCCAATGAGAGTTATGGCCTCATCCTTTCTGGATGTTATGAAATCCATTTTCCGAGGTGGATTAGTCCTCATATCTTCCGGTCTTCATAACTTATAATATGATCTGGCTTTCTCTGCTACTTGTCTCCATTCTTTTCTATTTTTACTCTTCTCTCTCCAATTTACTATTTCCATTAGTCTTAGATCTTCCAGGACACTATCCCACCACCTGCTTTTTGGTCTTCCTCTGTACCTTTTCCCTTCCGGTTTCCATTCTGTTATTTTTCTGATGACTCAACTGTCTTGACATCGCATAATGTGTCCGAACCATTTCAGTCTCTGTGCTTTCACGTATCTGACTATATCCTTTCCTTTCTGCTTGTAGTTCAAAGTTCATTTTTCTTCTAAGTGTATTGTTGTCTGTCTTTACTGGTCCTAGTATATTTCTTAGTATTCTTCTTTCAAACTTTCTAAGCTCTTCTTCCTCTGCTGCTTTCAGGGCCCAGGTTTGCATTCCGTATGTTACTATTGGCCTTATTAGTGTCATGTAGATCCGTATTTTCGTTGCTTTTTGTAGCTGGTTACTATTTCTCTTTCTCTCTTTCTCCCCTTCCTTGTACCCTTGAGGGCGTCGGATTTGGGTTGCTTATCCAGTCGTCCATTTTTTCCATTCTTTTCTATTTTCAGCTAGTTCCTTCATCTCCTTCACTGTTTTCCCTCTATCTTTTCCTATTTCTGCTATTTGTTGTATCCATTTCTTCCTAGGTCGTCCTCTTCTCCTTTTCTTATAGTGTTTTGTTTCCCATACTTTCCTAGTCAGTCTGTCTGGGCTCATTCTTGTCATGTGACCGAACCAGTTAAGTTGTTTTCTTTGTACCTTACTCGTTATTGACTCCAGTTCTACCATTTCCCTTATTGTTCTATTAGTTAGTCTATCCCACTTTGTTTTCCCAGCTATTCTTCGTAAGTGCTTCATTTCCATAGCTTCTATCTTCCCTGCGTGTTTCTTCTGTATCGTCCAATTTTCACATGCGTATAATAGTGTTGGGATAGTTATTACATTATGGATTCTTACTTTTGTTTCTTGTTTCAGTTCCTTCTTCGATAACAGTGGTCTTAATGCATAGTAGAGTTTAGTTGACTTCCTCCCTCTGTTTGTTAATTCTGCGTCTATGTTGCCATCATTTGTTATTAGACTCCCTAAATATTCATAGGTTGTCACTTCCTCCAATGTTGTGCCCTTGCACTTTACTGTTGTTTTGTCTTCATGCTTCTTATTTATCACCATTATCTTACTTTTCTCTGTATTTATTTCCATTTTCATTCGTTCTATTTCTTCTGTCCATATGTTCACTAGTTTCTGCATCTTATTTCTTGTGTCTGCTATTAGCACTATATCGTCTGCGTACATTAGTGTATCTACTTTTACCGGCTCTAGATTTCGATACCCTATTAGTGTTTGTAGTTGTTTTGTTCTTTCCCTTGTGTTTTGAATTAATTTACTCATTACTATTATGAACAAAAGAGGGCTGAGACTATCCCCCTGCTTAATTCCTTTCCTCCATGCGAATTCATCTGACCTTTCTCCTCCTATCTGCACCTTTCCTTTAACATTTTTGAACGTGCTACGTATTACTTGTATGAGTGTTTTCGGGGTACGAGTTTCATTCAGGCATTTCCATACTACTTCTCTATCAATCGAGTCAAATGCTGCCCTGAGATCTATAAATGTCAAGACGAGTTCTTCCCCGTTTTCTAGTACCTTTTCCATCAAATTCCTTATAATGAATATGTTTTCGTTTGTCTGTCTTCCTGGCATGTATGCTGCCTGCTCTTCGACTATTTCCTCCTCTACAAATTGTCTCGTTTTTTTCTCTATTATTTTTGTGTAGATTTTAAAGCATATCGGTGATAGGCATATGGCTCTGTAGTTTCCACATTGTGCTCGTTCCCCTTTTTTGTATATAGGTACTATCAGATTTGTTTCCCAGTCCGTTGGTATTTCTCTCGTTTCCCATGCTCTTCTACATAACCTCCATAGCCAGTTTATTCCATCCTCTCCTAAGTATTTAATCATTTCCGGTTCAATTTTGTCTTCCCCTCCTGCCTTCCCTGTTTTTATATTTTTTATTGCCTGTTCTATTTCTTCTAGACTTATATTTTCTACTTGTGCCTCTTCCTCCTCCTGCTCATTATTTATTTCCTGTTCTTCTGTTATTTTGTCAAACTTATCCTCATAATATTCCTTCCATACCTTAACAATGTTGTTGATGTCTACCTGTAGATTATTCTCTTTATCTTTTATTCCCATTATTTCTTTTCCTTTCTTGCCTTTCATTGCTCTTATTCTTGCCCAAAAATTCCTGTTGTTTGTTAAATAGCTTTCCTGCAGTTCCTTTCCGTACTCTTCCCATGTTTCGCTTTTTGCCTTTCTGACAGTTATCTTTACTCTTCTCCTCAATCTAATGTATTCATTCTTATCTTGTTCGTTTTTGGTTGCTAGATATTTTTTCCATGCCTGTTTCTTCTTTTTTACTTCCTCCCTTACTTCTTCATTCCACCATCTGGTTCTTTTGTTTTTCCCATTCTTGCATTTAACTCCACAAATCTTTTCTGCTACTTCAATTATACTGTCCCTGAATATGATCCATCTTTCTTCCACCGACCAGTCTGTTTTCGTCTCCTCGTATCTTCTTAATCTTCTATTAGTTTCTCTTTTATATTCTTCTTGTATATCAACCCTTTTGAATTTATTTATTTTTATTTTATAGTATTTCTTGTTTTCCCTTATTCTGATGATTCTATCTTTTAGTCTTGCTGTGACCATCCTGTGTTGTGTTGAAAGCTCTGGTTCTTTTTCTGTTTTTATGTTTTCAACCATTTCTTCAAGATTTCTTGTGTAGACTATGTAGTCGATTAAGCTTCTCGCGTGCCTTTCCTCGGCTACAAACGTGTATTTTTCCTCCATATCCTGGCACCAAAATGTGTTACCTATTAGTAGGTCATTTGTTTGGCAAAACTCTAACATGGTTCTTCCATTTTTATTTAGGGTTTCTTCTCCATGGCTTCCTATGCTTCCTTGGCCTCTGTTTACATCTCTGCCCACTCTTGCGTTCCAGTCCCCAATTATCATAATTCTTTCTTGGTTTTCTCTTGCCCTATCTATTTCCTTCTGTAGGTCGCTGTAAAATGCTTCTACTTTTTCCGCCTCTGTTCCTTCTGTTGGGCCATATATTTGTATAATTACTATCACCATTTTTAGTTGTATGTGTATTACTATAATTCTGGGGGATATTGGTTCATATTTAATTATTCTTCTTTCCATTTCATTGTTCATTAATACCCCCACTCCCTCTTTTGCTCTATTTCCATATGGTACACCCGAATAGTATAAGCTATACCCTTCATTTATTCTGATATGCCCGCTTCCTATTTTTTTTGTTTCACTTATACCAATAAGATCTATTTTCATTCTTGTTAATTCTTCTGTCAGCTCTTGTTATTTTCCATTCAATGATGTTACGTTCCATGTAGCTATTATTATTTCTTCCCCCTCTTCTTCTCCTCTCTTTCTTGTATCATATTCTCCTAATTCACTAATAAATTCCAATTCATTGATCCTTGTTTCATTGCCATCGTCTTCTTTGTTTCTTTGTTTAGGTATTTTGTTTAATAGTTTTTTGGATAGTTTTTATTTGGCCCCTTGTTGACCTTTTTATGTATTCGCGCGTCTTCGTTTTCCTTTATTTCCTTTTCTATCTCTATTCTTTCTTCGTTTACTGGGAAGGCTTTTAATAAACTCTGGGTCCACACTGTTTTTACTTTGGGTTGTTCCTTTTTACTTATTTTCGGTTTGTTTTTTCCTATTTCTGACTGGTCAGGTGACCTTTCCTCTACTGTTCTCTTATGACCACCTTTTTCTTTCTCGTACTCTACTTCCTCTTGTTCTTTCTGCTCTGGTGCATGTTCGTTTACTTCCTTCTGCGTTTTTGCATAATCAAAGTATTCATTTAATTGTTCAACGGTAAATTGTTCGTCATTTATGACCAATTTGTTATAGGTTACAACCGCCTTTTGCCCATTTTTTCTAGCATTTTTCATGTGTTCGATTAAGATTTTTCTTTCACTTTGCACATTTTTGGGGAAATCTTCCGTGATCCACACTCGGGTACCCTTTAAATTTTTTGCTGCTTTTAATATTTCTAATTTTTTGTTCCACGATACAAGCTCCATTAAAATTGGTCTGGGCTTTGTTGGACTATTTGCATGCTTGCCAAGTCTAAGCATTTCTCCCACATCGTGTTCCATATTGATTTGGGTTCCAATGTCTCTCAACATTGTTCTTATTCTTTCTTTTAAACTTAAATCCGATTCATTTTCTGTTTCTTGCATCCCGTATATAACTATTTTCTTTTTCCTAAGTTCCCTCTCGACAAATTCCATTTTCTTTTCCTGCTCAGTGATTCGCAATTTCAGTTGTTCATTTTCAGTTTTTAACCATAGGTTCTCCACTTGGATTGCCTCTACGTATCTTTGAAATGTGTCAATTTTGTTTTCTATACGTTCCGATCTCTCGTTCACGTCTTCTAGTTTATCTAATTTTTCGTTTATATTATTTAGCAAGGTTATTTGATTATCCATTTTAGCAGCAGTTGGTGTTTTGTATTATTTTATAACTATTTCCGCAAGATGTATGTAAACGAACTTCACTTCCTGTAGTTGGAATTTCCCGTGATCCGGCCCTGTTCGATGTTTACGTTCGGACCGCGCTGGTTGTTTATCTTTGCACCGCGGAAAGCACCTGACCCCGGTCGACCCGTCGTAGGTAAGCTACTTATCGGTGCCTTCGTTCTAAAATGTCTCAATTTACGCCTTAATCCTAATCCTACCTCAGATCTGCTTGTGGTAGGTTGTTATCCTTCCTTATTTCACCTGTTTCACAATTTCTTTCACAGATTTTGCTTCTATTACACCTGTTTGTCCGTGCTAAACTCGGGTCGCAATTTACGCGTGTGTTCGCCTCGCTTTGTTATTATTGTCCATTCGCGGAACTTTGTTTATTTATTTATGTCGCTACCGCCTATCTTGACTTTTGTTTGGGTAAACACGGCCACGTTGATAACCCGCTTTTATCGTATCACCGGTACCGCGCGCGGCCCTGACCTCACGTGCAATTCCGTCGCTCGCTTTGTAGGCGCCTTGTGCTCGCTAACTTTCCGTTACCGCTATATTTCGCTAACTATGCCTTTCGCACTTTTCTACTTCCTTTCTATGAACTGTTAGAAATACCCCTCGAGTTACTGTCCCGGCCCTCTAGACAGGTTTCCGAGTACAATATTAATACATAATATAACTTTACATAGAATTCAACATGACATTTTTATGTACTCCCACATTCTCATACATAGACAAGTTTTGAATCGCCCCGAGGTTATCGTTCTAATGGTTTTCTCTCATATGCGTCTTCATATGTTTAACCCGGCAGTGCACGGGTCACGGTCAAAATGACCGGGTTTTTAGTTTTTGCCTTATTGTTCAAAAAAATTAAATGTAAACAGTGTCTAATATTTTAGGTATACCTCCCTTGATCGTTGGTTGGCACGACTGATAGCATAAAATTTTTTTTTCGGTTTGATTGTTTGTACAAAGTTTGCTCATTACTTACAAAGTGACGGAGCACGGTCGATTCGACCGGGTTCATGCACTTGTGTACGTAGCACTAGGCACTAGGAACACACAAATGTTTTGTGTACCAACCTCGCGGATGGCACAAATTATGAAGATATTGAATAATTTCTATCCACAATGCATTAAATGTTACAATTTTTGTGGTATTCTTTTGAAAATCAAATTTTTTTCGTTTGTATTCTTATATCCCGAAGTTACTTGTGTAGAAATAATTGTTTAGGTTTTTTATACTTAGCCTTTTTAAATATTCATTTGTCATTGAATTTTTGTGGTAACTTGGTATTACTATTATTTCAATCCTAAAATTCGATATTTGAATGACTTAAGGCCATCATATTTGAAAACAAACGCTTTTGAGCAAAAAAAATACACACGGTCATTTTGACCGGGTTTGTGCACTGGTGTTCGGCAATTTCACCCGTGTACCGCCGGGTTAACAAAAGAAAATTTCTGAGTAGCTTTATATTCACAAATTAAACATGAATAAGGTTTTTCTACGGTATAAATCTGCATATGTCGAACTAAGCTACTTTTCTCAGCAGTTTTATACGTGCAAAACTACACAACAATAAGGTTTATCTTCTGTGTATGTATCCGCATATGTTGAACTTAATGATTTTTTTGGGCTGTTTTATATCCACAAATTGAACAAGAATAAGGTTTTTCTCCTGAATGTATTTTCATATATTTAACTAAATAATTTTTCTCATCTGTTTTAACTCACAAATTGAAAATGATTAGGGTTTTTTTCCTATATGTTTTTTCATATGTTTAAGTAAATTACTTTTCGTAGCTGTTTTATATTCGCAAATTGAACAAGAATAAGCTTTCTCTCCGGTATGTATTTTTACATGTTGAACTAAATAATTTTTTTGGGCCGTTTTAAATTCACAAATTGCACAAGAATAAGGTTTGGCTCCTGTATGTATCCTCACATGTTTAACTAAATTACTTTTATCAACCGTTTTAAACTCACAAATTGAAGAAGCATAAGGTTTTTCCCCTGTATGTATTTTTATATGTCGAACTAAATTACTTTTCTTAGCTACTTTACATTCACAAATTGAACAAGAATAAAGTTTTTCTCCTGTATGTATCTTCATATGTCGAACTAAATTACTTTTGTCAGCTGTTTTAAACTCACAAATTGAACAAGAATAAGGTTTTTCTCCTGTATGTATCTTCATATGTCTAACTAAATTACTTTTGTTAGCTGTTTTAAACTCACAAATTGAACAAGAATAAGGCTTCTCTACTGTATGTATCTTCATATGGTTAACCAAATAACTTTTGTCACCTGTTTTAAACTCACAAGTTAAACAAGAATAAGGTTTTTCTCCTGTATGTATTTTCATATGCTTAACAAAATTACTTTTGTCAGCTGTTTTAAACTCACAAATTGAACAAGAATAAGGTGTCTCTTGTTTATCTGTTCTCATATGGTTGACTAACTCATCTTTCTCTACTGCTGTAGATGTAGCAAGCAGTTCATCTTTTATATCAACTTCCTCTTGTTTGATATTCAATCCGTGACAAACCGTGTTGTCGATAGTGCCTTCGATGATGTCTTGCTGTACATGTAAGTTTGCGACAACTTTATTTTCTTGAACTTGTGGTTGATGTAAGTTCGTGGTAATTACACTTAACAAATTATTGTCAAGTATTTCTTGCTTCAAGTCCATCTTGATTCTGTAAACAAACCCCCCAGCAATGTAGTTACATTAAGTTGCTTATGTCTATTTGCAAATTTCAAATTTCCTACAACTGAGTTCTGATATGGTTACTTACATTGAATAACATAAAATTCTAGGAAGCAACAAGTACAGAGTCAATCTAACAGAAAAAATTGTAAATAACTGCACAAACGACCATTTTATTTACAGATATAGTACATCAAATATAATGCAAACGAACTACTCTTATGTAGAGGGTCTCCCACAACAGGATATACAAGCAGTATATACCGGGTGGATGGTCATACCTCTGAACATAGGCAATTTAAATAACTTGTCATGGTTATGCATAATCCTGCTCACCATTTGCATGGAAAAAAATGATAGTGGTACTAAAGTACAGAGAATAATTTACAGCGTCGTTTAGTATTAAAAACTTATTGGATAATGTTAACTGTGCAAAAAACTATTAATTTTAAAATTTAGATATTCCCAAATATAAATGAGGGAAATATCTAAATTTTAAAATTAATATTTTTATGCACAATTAACATTATCCAATAAGTTTTTAATACTAACCAACGGGGAAAATTATTCTCTTTTAATTTAGTACCACTACCATTTTTTTCCATAAAAATGGTGAGCATATAACCATGATAAGCCATGTAAATTGCTTATGTTCAGAGGTATGACAAACCACGGTATGTAACATATCTACACTACATAAACACTATTTTAACTGCGCGGATGGTTTTTGGTACCATTTTATGTGAAAACAATTCGATAAGCACATATTGTGAAATATTTGTTTTAAAATGGGTAAAATTGCTTTTCTGTGTTAACACTGCACGGTATGATATACAGTGACCATTAAAAAATTTTACAAGGCGGCCGTGGATTGCCTTAACGTGTAATCAGCTGTTGCCATTTTATCTTAATAATTGGGAATTTTTGCCAAATTCATGGCTACAAACTTCAACATTTCTTAAACCTTGTTTCGAATACGAGATGCTTCGATTTAAAAAATAATGTGTTTTGGTTTAGGCTTGTAAGGACAATTTTTGTATTTTCGCATTTTTCCGCCTGATATACTTTGAGTGATTCTCCTTAGCATAGAATTTCGGCTTAGACCGCGTAGGATTTGTATATGAATACCCAGCATTTTCTGGCTTAATGTGCCTTGCACCTTGTGATTTCGAGCAAAAACCCGTGCGATGGCCATGCTCTTTGGTGGCTCGTGTTGTTTGAGTATCTTGAGAAGGAGGATACTTAGGCAGATTTGGCCGTTTTGCTGCTTGTGCATCCATATTCACTAACGTTTCGCAAGACCTTGCAGCTTGCATCATCAGAGTGAAAGTCGCACTAAGAACCGAAGGTCGCTGTGGAGCTATTTATAGTCCTCTGTGCCAGGCGCGCGGAGTGGCGTAACGCTGGTTGGTCATCCGAGTGCAACGTAATCCGTGGGGCGTGGCCGTATGACGCACGGTGCCGGTGGTTGTAATGCTTTACATCGTGTATCACAGGGGTCCACGTTTTACTAAGCTTAAAGCCATCTTCCCTGTTGATATTATTTGGATGTTTTTCTATTTCTATGGCTTCACGTATAATTCGCGGGAAGTAATGAGGTATTCTGGCAAGTACTCTGGCATGCTCAAATTCTAGAGTGTGCCCATTTGTAAATGTATGCTCAGCTACGGCTGATTTTGTGATGCGTTTGTGTTTGCAATCGCCTTTTTGTTCTTGGAGTCTTAGATCAACGGAACGACCAGTCTGTCCAATGTAACTCGAGCCGCAATAACAAGTAATGCGAAATACGCCAGCGGTTTTTAAACTTGAAATCTTGTCTTTTACCGATCTGAAGCCGTTACCCAAAGTTTCCTTACTCGTGAACACAGTTTGGTGTTGCATCGTTGCAGGACACGTCCTATCTTAAGGTAAGGTAGAAATGCTAAGCCTTCCAGAGGTGGAGATTCTTCTTTAGTTTTTTTTGTCATAGTCTTGTCTAGTGCTTTTCGTATGGCGGCAGTTGTGTATCCGTTCCTTTGTAAAGAGTCAAACAGATGTAGCTTTTCTCTCTCTAGATTTTCCTCATCTGAGATACGAACGGCTCTTGTCGCCAGAGTCTGGAGAATTGTTGCTTTTTGCATTGGGTGATGGTGTGAGTCAGCATTTAGATATCTGTCCGTGTGTGTTTTCTTTCTATAGACTGGATGTCCTAAACTGCCATCTGATTTACGTTTCACCAGGACGTCTAGAAACGTACAGAATTAAGGTGTTTTAGAAACAGATTCAATGTCTGGCGTCCATGTGACCAGATGACGAAGGTATCATCTACGTATCTCAACCAGCAAGTCGGTTTTAGCTGCGCTTGTCGAGAGCCTTGGTTTCAAAAGCTTCCATGTAGATATTAGCGATAACAGGTGATAGCGGTGAACCCATGGCAGCTCCTTCGACTTGTTCGTATATTTGTTCGTATTTTTTTGCTCGACTTCACAAGGTGCAAGGCAAATTAAGCCAGAAAATGCTGGGTGTTCATATACAAATACTACGCGGTCTAAGCCGAAATTCTATGCTAAGGAGAATAATTCGAGTAACCGCGAAAGCCTCAAACAGTACATACTTTGAATGATCTATTTTGATCGTTGCTGTAGCTATACTTAGAATTAGTACGCGTGACCTACATTTCGTATAAGCGTGGCTAGTAGTAGTAGTTGTGTGGACCGAAGTCTAGTAAATAGGCCACCATAGGCCCTTTTTGCCAACCCGATGTCATCCCCTCAACCATCATTATCGTCCTCTTCGATGGGATCTTCTCCCTGCTTAAACCTTCCTGATTTTCTAATGAAGATCAGAATATCGGCTGAGGATAGGGAGTTCAACTTTTCCATTCGCAGCGTAAGTGCTCCAAAGGTTCTGTACCTCAGTCCCTCGTACGCCTCGCATTATCCTAAGTAGTGAAAGGACGTTTCCTCATCCCTCCCACATCTTGGATAAATGGGATCTTTCTCTACTCCTATCA
>CALNHX010002111.1:0-192335 GCA_940337035.1 Agriotes lineatus | reverse complement strand
GATGGCTCTTGCATCGAAGGTCAAAAATGTGATGGAATATTTGATTGTATTGATGGCTCAGACGAACATAATTGTGCCGTTTGCGGTATTGATGAATTCCGCTGTAGCAACGGCGATTGTATAGCAGAAGATTTCCGTTGTGATGGTCGCTCTGACTGTGACGACGGTTCTGATGAGAATGACTGTGGTATGTGCTTTTTGTGTTTTGTTTGCTTTACTGTTTTACTTTTATTATCTTTATGTGTTGCTTTCTCTGAAATTACTTAAGCTTATGTTTGTAAACACATGCGGCATTTATGCACTTCCTAGCTTCGCACTGTCCTGGAGACTCTTTTCGCTGTGGAGACGGCCTATGTTTGGACAGTAGACGTCGATGTGACGGCTACGCCGACTGCAGAGATCAGTCAGATGAGGCTGGCTGTTTTGGTATAGGTGAAAGCACCACCAGTCGTCCTACCAGTAGGTGTTTAAAGTTTTTGCCTGCTTTTACTCTTCCAGTGTGATAATTTACAACTAAGAGTTCTTTTTCTACCTTTACGTAGACTAGTTCTGAAAAGCCGTAGAATTTTTGGCATGACGCATTTGTAGA
Source organism: Agriotes lineatus (assembly GCA_940337035.1). NCBI lineage: Eukaryota > Metazoa > Arthropoda > Insecta > Coleoptera > Elateridae > Agriotes > Agriotes lineatus. The sequence goes on along the minus strand of CALNHX010002111.1, from coordinate 191,746 downwards.
CTTGTTTTATTCTTTCTTCAGACTCATCATAGATAAGTGTGTTATCGATTTTTCTGCTCTTTGTGGGTTTCGAGTTTTTGACTTACCGATTTAGTGCCAAACTAACATGTGTGCATAGTAATTTTTTCTTGCGATTCTGATGGTTTCTATTCTACATTAGTATAGTAGCTTGTAGTCCTAGGTAGTGTTGAAGCAAGAGTGATATTTGGTAGAAGATACAGGTGCCAATAATGGGTTACTGAATTGAAGGCTGTTGTAGGATCTTCTTATAATTAATCGCTTTTGTAACCATTTTAAGCTTTTTGTTAATTTTTAACGCATGATAACATAGATGAGGTTTCTGTACAGATTAATTAAAAGATAATTTTGGGTAATAATTTAATGTAAACTAAAATTGAATAATATTTTCTATGTACAGTATTGGTAGTCACTATTTTCTTACTCTTAATACTTCATAAAAACTAGATGTAGGTACCTCTTATCGAATTTATCATACTTATAACACAATCATTTATATAAATTACATAATATTGACAAAAATAAGCTGAAAGCTTTATGCTTATTGTGATTTTACTGTTGCAAAATGCTTTATGTGTCCATTCGTGTTTGACAGCTTGTCGTGCTGATGAATTTCAATGTGCTGACAAGTCATGTATTGCAAGCACCTTTCGGTGTGATCAAGTTGAAGACTGCAATGATGGTTCTGATGAAATTGGTTGTAGTGGTAAGTACCATGTTAAATGTGCTTTCTGTGTGTGCAGATTAGGGACAGATAAATTGTATCTAATGTATTACAGCTTTTTGGTATTTGGACCATTTAATATTTCAACCAAACTATCTTACAAGTAGTTCTTCATTTGACATGCATTACTAATTTGTATTAAAGAACAGTTATGTCAACTATTAACTAAATTATGAAAATCTGTATGACTTACTAAATTCATTATAACTCTAACACATAAAATATACTTTTATCATAGTATTTTAATTTCATAAAATGATTATGGATTACATAAAAACCAGCACAAAATGTACTAATCAAATTTAATATTGTTTTTATTTAGCCATAATCATTTTTTTAAGTTTTAACAATGATTGCAAACGTGTCTAACTTATTTGAATTAATTTATCAGCAATTACTTACAATTTTTGTTGCAAAATGCTTTATATGTATATATGTGGGTGCATTTAGTGGCTTGTACTCCTGATCAATTTCAATGCGCCGACACAACATGCATTGCAAGCGATTTTCGTTGTGACAGCGTCGAAGATTGTGCTGACGGATCCGATGAACAGGGATGTGGTAAGTACTGCTTCGTGTTGGTGCTTATTGCTTCAGGTGAATTTTGTTTTTATAGATGGTGTAGTTATGTATATAGTGGAATTTTATATATCACAATGATCATTGGTGGTAGTTGGCGTTTAACACATTGCGTGCTACTGCAACATTTGTGTTTTCTGCAGTGTAAGGCTGGCACAAAATAAACCTTCAAATGTTTTATTAAATTAAAAATGAGCTTCAAAACCTGTTTTATTACATTTCTGTAATGCTGGCAACTGTTAAGTAGTCGTACATTAATGTAATGTGTGTGATATGCAAATCTACTAAGGTATGTACTGGGCTAGAACTTTATGAACTACAGAAAATTGAAGAAATGAGGTGGCATTCAATGTGTTAACAACTAGAATTATGGGGTTCTAGTACTTTTTTTTTTCAGGTTTCATAATATCATGTATCCATATAGAAAACATTTTTCTTGTGATTTATTTAGATATGGTTAGAAGTGCAAGGAAATAAAATTAAAATTAATATAAAATGAAAAGATATCAAAAATTATAGTAGTAAAACCAAATCACTTTTATAAGCAATTTAATATCACCAATTAATTTTTTTAACTATTTCTTTTATTTAAAGTTGCAAGGAAAATCGATTGAAAAATAATAATAATTTATTATACAAGACGATAAAGTTAAATTTTATCCATGAGTGAATCGTTTAACGTCGAGACAAAGTCAAGACGTTAATGATTCAAGAGTGGATAGTTATAACTTTATCGTCATGTATAATACAAACATTTTTTCTATAGCAAGAACTTTAATAATTTCAAAAGAAAATAAAGAAAGTCAATCACATTTTAAAATCTCAGTTACTAGGATAAATTAAAAAATTAAAGTGCTTTATCTACCCTTGAGGTTCAAGTGCTACTTGATCTACTATTTTGAGTTGATAAAGTAGCACTTTAACATCTGCTATAGAAAAAAAATAATTTTTGATCATTTGTGGAGATAAAAAGCTTGTAGAACCTACTATTGGCAACCGTCGTACACAATGTAAAACCATCCCAAACAACATGTTTATTTAATAGTTTTTCCACGTTAAAAAAGTTATAAATATTAACAAAACAAACATTTTGTGAATATGTTTGTTACCTACCATTATTAAAACACCTTGTAAGAGGTGGATACTTGATAATGTGAGCTTCACAGATTAAAATAAAAATTATTATAAAAATGTGTGTCTTTTGATATTTTAAGCACAGGTCACACGATCATTTTGTTTCATCAAATTAGTTTCTCAATCACGTTCTATGACATCATAGAAAAATGTTGGTTTATTTTATCAAACTGTTTGGTCACACCTAGGGTGCCTTGATGTCAATTTGACGTATTTGTCCTTTCCAGGGTACGGACAAATTGTTGTTTTTTCGTACCCTGATCATTGTCTCCTCTCACTCTAAAGTGGTTTAGGGTGAGAAGGGACAACGATGTGTCCGTACCATGGAAAGGACAAATACGTCAAATTCTCATCAAGCCACTCTAGTCACACCATGAAACTTGTTTTATAGAATTGTTTGAATTAGCTGTTATGTGAGGTTATAGTCTGCCTTCAAGACGCAAGTTTTTAATTGTTCATTTGTATTTTTATTAAAAAATGGAAGAACAAGTCATTATGCTTTCGTTAGTAGGTTTAGATCTGCTGCTGTGTAATAAGAAACAGCGAAAATCGAAGAAAATGTGGGCTCGTAACTGGCTACAATGGCACGATCAAGAACGAGAAATATTATCAATGGTAAACAAAGAATTGAAATATGAAGATGGTGATAGCTTTAAAAATTATTCAATGATGGGCGAAGGAATTTTCATAAAACTTCTAAACGTAGCCGCAAACACATACTGCTCAAAATTGCGTCAAAACAGTTGCATGGAAACTAGAGCACGTCTTATATTTAGAAATGTTTGATAAACACACTTGGTGACATCATAAATACGTCATTATGGATGTTTGTTCGCGTCCTCGATGTTTGTTCGCGTCCTCGACACCGTAAGGTAGAAGAGGAAAGATTATGTATGTATGATGTTTGACAAACAAATTTGATGAAACAAAGTGACCGTGTAACCTATGCTTTACAAAGTAATTTTCAGAAAACACTGCTGTACGTATTTATTACAATTTTCAAATGTTTTTGAATGTGAGTAACCCAGAAATTGTTACCGGTGAAAAGAGATTTACTACCCCACAACAAAACAAAAGTGCTTTAGTTAGCTCAGTGGTGGAGAGGTAGGTTTTTGATAGAAAGAAATGCTCGCTCGTGTGGCAAATACAAATTATACCTTAAAAATACTGGGACAAATTCAGATATTATTTGGCACATCTGCTGTGTCTGTAGGGATGGAGTGGGATACTTTCAACAAGAAGAAATTTCCCTCGGGTACAAGCATTTTCTCGCTTCCCAGATATGACTTACCTTGTACAGTATCTATAATTGCTTATCTCTGCATTCAATGTCAAATTACAAATACACTTACCGCGAGCTGCAATGGCTGGATGAAATTACAGCAAATAATCATAGGAATCCTACCTGCTTTGTGACGTCACATTGCACTATACAAAGAAATTCCTTAACATGTATTTCCCCATGGTGCAATTCTATAGGAAACAATAGTATACCGACAGCCTAGCGATAGTTTGCTTAAGGGGTTTCAGCATAAGGCGGTTAATTTCTGAAACATAATACATATGGGGAACGAGATAATTCACAACGTGCATTTCTTAACTAATAGAACATCTTTAAGTTAGCTATGGAATGCAGCAATTTGGCTGGTGGCATTGAATATAAAATCCGAAATCACAACTCGGGGCTGATGCAAAAGGTATTGGCAGCAAAACCAGCATGGCGGCTTGAGCAACGGAAAGCTGAACATCAGCAGGCTATAGTAACGGAAAACCAAACTTAGAGAAAAGTCTCAGCTTGAAGAATGGCTACAAGCAAATCATCGTCGGTATGTGGGCAGGCCACATATCAGTTCAGAATATTGCTCAATAGAATAGCTGCAGAAAGTATGTATGCAGGACTGTAAATGTTTCCAAATATCTGATCAGAAGAAGTCCAAAATGAAGCTTCACTTCAAGACAATGGGGCAGAACTTGCAGCTTCAATCTTGTAGGTGATGCCCTGGAAATGTCAAATCATATCAAAAGTCAAAATCACCTAGAAATGCCGGTAATCTCCCAAAATGGCTGCTATATTGTGTGAACTTCACATACTCAACAACACATCCTGCTACAGAAATTTTGTTTATACATATATTATCGAATGAAAACTAATAATACAATTATTATTTGATATTTTTATATTATTATTGTTTAAAGTCAAATACTTAAAATACAAAATTTGTAGGTACATAATGTAGATGCACAATTATTATCTTTTAAATAAATCACAATTAAAAAGTTTTCTCATCTTGAAATATTTTTACTCTAATTCTTTCTAACAGTACATTAATGCATGTTATAGCCACTGCATGTAGACCTGGAGAGTTTGATTGCGAAGACGGAAGATGCATACCAGAATCTCAACGTTGTGATGGCCGTCAGGACTGTCAAAATGATTTGGATGAATTTGATTGTGCCCTGCCTCCACCACGGGCATGTGCCTCCTATGAACATACCTGCAATGATGGCAGCTGCATTCCCAGTTACCTAGTGTGTGATGGAACATCCAACTGCCCAGATGGATCGGACGAAAGTGAATGTGGTAAGTAGAGTGAAGAGCCTAGGCTTGGGTGTATCCAATCTTGTAGATTCTTCTTTTGTTTCTCTTTGTGCAATGTAACAATTCATAACATAAAAATGTGTTCTGGCCCCTTTGGCCAGGAACATGTGCGGACCCTGACTGGTTCCAGTGCGCAGATGGTGCCTGTATCGAGTCCGTACTTCGTTGCGACAATTACTACGACTGCCGAGATTTTTCTGATGAGCAAAACTGCTTCGGTTAGAAATATGTTCGTGTATAATTGTGGAAAGTTTACGTGTTTTGTATAGATGTCATTTAGAGCAATTAGAAGTGAGGTTGAAGAATGATGTAGAAGATTACTATTATTATTAGTAATTATCATTTGGTGATAAAATGTATATAGTAGATAGACTAGTGTACTGTAAGATATTTAGTAGACTGTAAAACAAAATCATTCCCCTCCAATTTTGTAGGTTAGTCATATTTAGAATATTGGCCGAGTAGGTTTCTTGGTACCTACTGTTCATGTGACGACGTCTGCATTTTTTTATTATTGTTTTTTATTAATATTGTTAAGACTTATTATTTTTTTCTTTCTCTATTATTTATGGCTGTCTTGGAATTGTATTTATTGCACTATGAAATTGTACTGGGTGTATATTACCACATAATTGTTGAAATTTAACATCTGAAAAAAAATCTTAAAAGCATTGTGGTTATTGCAATAGGTACTCATGTTGTCAATATTATATTGGGATCCCTTTTAATAAAATTATCTAAGAAATATTGTGAGAAAAAATTCGTCTGAGATTAGAAAACTGAATTAAATATAAAAAAAAATAAACCAAAAAACTAAATGCATTTAATTAAGTTGTTAAATACAATTTGAGTAATATAGCACAATTTACCTTTAAAAAAATGCCTTTCCTTTTAACATGTCTTGACGTATCCTGTTATAAAAGGTTGAAATCTGCTGTGGAAATGTTTATTTGTTTGAGTGCATAAAACACTAGTGGCCCCGTTGCAAAATATTTTGCAAGTTACAAAACTTCTTTGTAACGTGTAGCAGGATTCATTAGGTAAAATTTAAATTTTTAAGTTTTCAAAGCTACTCTCACGTGATACTGCTACATATACTTGACCATGGCTAAATACTGGGGTTGTGGCAAATACGATATATATTCCCACTTTATCCACAGTTTGTCCTTGTGATTTATAAATTGTCGCAAATGATAGACGCACAGAAAAATGTCTTTTCCGAAGGTAAAAAGGTAGTGCAACATTAGAATGTGTTGATCTATACACAGTAATAATACTCTTCTGCATGGCTTGTGGTTTTTCCATTTAATACCAAATCTAAGCAGTTCTTAAATAAATGGCGTACCATTAATCTTATCTCATCTATTAAACCAGCAGACACATTTAAAACTGTCAAGGGAATATGTATTGATCCTATTTTTAGTTTTAAGCAATGTGGATATATTCCACTCGTATTTAACGAATCTAGAAATTCCATAGAAAATTATAAAATGTCATTATGTGATACATTGTATTCACACTCAAATATTGCTTTTCATATTCAGGCAAGAGAGATATAATTTTGTTGTTGATTTCATAGCAATGTTCATTTTTTGGGGCTAAAGTTGAGAATTTTGAGGGCCGCTGGTAGGAATGGCTAGAAAATAGTTTAAATAAGCGACATGCGCTTCACGTGAGAGCGCAGGCCGTATTTTACACAAACAAATTCAAGCAAGTACAGTGGTCCATTGCAAAAATGAGCAGAACACCGCGGGCCGACTTCTAAAGTTTACTTGTTCCACTGCTCCTGGGCCGTAAACTACGTCACTTGCGTGCTACAATATTTTGGTTTTTCTTTCAAAATTATGCAGTTATTTGCAATTTAGGACTTTTGTACACATCTAAAATAAGAATTATCGAATTCGGCCCGGTGGAAGTCTCAAAATAGATGTCGAAAGAAAACGGTTCATGTTTTAAATATATAGATTATTTACATTACTCAAGTTGACAACAGTTTACAGGAAATTATTCTAAGAGATACAATGCTTAAACTAAATATGACAAAATTTAAATTGTCAATATCTGCTTTATAATTAACCAAAAATTTTTTAAAGAAAATCGTACGACACTCATTAATGACCAATAGAAAAATTAGTTCACGAGCCGTAACCAAGGCAATAAAAAAATTTCTTGGAAATTTTTTGCAGGTAGACATTACTTCTTTTTAGGGTTTGTGTCGTTACGATTTTCTTACCAAATCTGCATTATTAATTCATATCCGGAAATTATTTTTCGTGCATTCCAACAACGTCCTAATTTGCCCTCACGTCCCGCTCGGGCAAATTAATACAACGTTGTTGGAACGCACTCAAAAAATTTCCGGAAAAAATTAATGCTCTTATGAGATTATATGTGATAATTTTTTATTAATAAATATAATGAAAAGGTACAGCAATAAAGTGGTAATATTTACACCCTTATGACAATATTTAAAGATTTAATTATGAAGATTGACCAGACTCTAAAGGGCAAAACAGAAAATAAAAGAAAGAGATTAGAGAATTCAAATAATTCCATGACAGAACATGCAGTGGTATTTAGCTTTTCCCAAAATGTATCAAAAAGATGCATGGACCTAAATGTTTTACCGCAATACTTTACAGTGCTAGTATGTATCCCAGTTTAAATTTTTCAGAAGTTATGTACTATTTTGTACGGTGGTGCATGAATTTTACCATTGTAGCTAAAATTTATTCCAGTATAGTTGAAGGAAGCAAAGTGTAGTATCTCCGAACCAGTATCCTTCGAACAACTCAAATATTCTTTTGTTTAGGTTGTCGAGCTGACGAATTTCAATGCACTACCGGTGCTTGCATACCCAGTTACCTGCGTTGCAATCGCCGAAACGACTGCAGCGATGGTTCTGACGAGTTTAATTGTGGAACACAACCACCAGTGACGCAAGAGCCAGAAACCAGACCAACTCCACCCATACGTCCCACACCACCGCCACCTTCCATTAGCTGCCCGTGGGGCCAGCAGGCTTGCAGAACTGGAAATCAGTGCTTCCCATATGCTGCTTTCTGTGATGGACGGTTCGATTGCAACGATCTTTCTGACGAAACGAATTGCGGTAGGTATTTGAGGCGTAAGCTTACTCCAGCTGCATTAGCTCCAATTAAACTTAGAAAAATCTTTTTAATATTCTCGCCCAGCAAGCAAAAATAGTAGTCATGGTTGTAATCGTGGATTTTTCCGCTGTGAAAATGGACCGTGTATAAAGAAGGAGCTTCGATGTGATGGAAAAGTAGATTGCCCACTTGACAGCAGTGATGAACTAGATTGTGTAGAATATTTTGATGGATCGACTGTTGCAGACAGTAAGTCGGTCGCATCCAGAAATTAAAGCGACTGACCTTAAAAATTTTATAGCTTGCTTTGTATATCCAAGTTGACATTAATTTGGTTTTATTAGGTGAAGGAATGGTTATTACAACATTAATTACACATATGTAAATTAGACTACTATTACAATGTTACTTCTTTAAAAATATATGCTATTATGGCAATTATTAGTGCCATATATATTATATGAACAGTAGTAAACTATTTGTAATATACTAGTGATGTCAAGTCAGATGTTGTAGTTATGAATTATATTGTTCTATAGCTTAAAGCAGTTTAAATATGATCAGTTTCAGACTATATATTAATTACTTAACATATCTAAAGGTAATAGAATATAATAACTGACAAGCTAATTAAAAAAGCTACACAAAATGTTTTAGAAAGGTATAGTTGTAGAATAAAAGTCGCTGGAGTAAAAAAAATATATTTTTGTGTATACCACATTAAAAATATAAAAACATTAATTATAGCACATCTTAACACAAAACGCAACAAAACTTATTATCAGCGTTACTTTATTAATTTGATTATTGGCATTAGTAGCATCTTGCACACATTTTTGAGTTACATCACAGCTATTTTTTCAACCAAATTTCAAAAAATGTTATTAATTGCTTCAACTATGTATTTTACAACATGGAGACACCCAAATGGAAGATCAGAAAACCAAGTAGGCCATATATTAAAGCAAAGAAGTAACATAAAAAAAATTGAAAAATATGAAGGGAAGATAATAAAAAAAAAGAAAAAAGGCAAATTAGAAAGGCTACAAGAAGAAATGATAAATAATTACAGAGAAAGCCTATTTAATGTAGAACAAACTAGAAATACATCAGACATAGAAAGTCAGTGGAAGAAGATAAAGAAAGCATTATAGACTCTGCAAGAAAGTGGATTAAATATTAAGAAGGGGAGAAAGAGCAACCTCAAGAGTACAAGAATGTGATGGCTAAACACAGAAGGAGAAGACAGAAATGAGCAATATATACGGTAAACCACTTGTGCAAACAGAAGAAATTCACATGGGTAAATGAGAAGTGGGGAGAAACTGAAAAGGAGAGAGAAAATAAAATTAGGAATTTGGCAATAAACAAAGCAAGAAATAACAAAACTACAGAACATAATCACATAATAATAGAGTTATTGAAAATTAGTTGAAATAAACTTCAACAACATATACTTAAATCAGTGAATATAAGAAGTGTTACTGGAGGAGTGGAGGTAAGAGGAAGGAAAATAGGGGTAAAAATATCTTCACATTTGTAATGATTCTGGAACAATAAAAGGAAGTACTTGGCTATGCGAATTAAATCAATTTCAAACGAAAAAAAATTACTGGCAATGGGATTCGGACTACAGCGCCTGTGAACACAAATCCACGGGCCCATCGAGGACCTCTCCCGGCTTTGCAATGCGCAGCTGTATTTAACAGAACGGACTTTATTTTGAAACTTTGACTATTTCACGACATTACCATGTATCTGTTGGGCTCCATTTTCGTCAAGTGTAAAGCCTAACCTATGTGCAAATTATCACTTTTATCTATTTCTCAGTTAACACAAAAATAAGCAAAATTTTTATTTTTTGTAGGTGCTCACCTTGTATATATTTGTCCGAAATTCTCTCGGTTTCATGCCAGGTAGACATAATCTGCATGCCAAATATCGTCTTCCTCCAACAAATAGTTTTTGAGTTAGCCCATCAACAGGTAGGCAGACAAACGGAATTGAAAAAAACTGCTTTTTGTCATCTAAAGACCCTGAAACTTGCAGATCTGAAGAAATCTTGGAAGGTGATTTTTTCGTGATTACAATACTTCCTTTGTCCTTTAGACGAGGGAACGCGGCTTCTCCTTTAAGAGCAGTAATTAGATAATGCATTTTATTGATATCAGCTAAAGATTTATTAGAGTCGATAAGAGATTTAAACCTTTCTCGAAAAGTTAGCCACTCATCAAATCTCCCTGAAAAATTAGGTAAGTCTCCGAGAGGCAGTTTTATGGCTGAATGAGAAACAGGTTGGTTTGTGGTTGACGTGATCATACCAACCGCGGGGGTAATTAAGGCATCTACCTTTACCTTTAATTCTGAAAATAGTGAATCCTGACACTCATAGCTAAGACCAAGCTAAAGCGAAAAATCTTCAAGGTGGACAGGGAAGCTAAAAAGTATAAGAAAATAAAGTTCCTTCCTACATGGAACATGAAATAAAATAAAAAAACAGTGAAGATACTCTAAAAGTAGGAAACTATTGCTTCCAGTCAATAAGAAGTTTCAACTACAGTGAAATGTCAATTACACTGAATAGGAGAAAAAAAGTGAAGGAAGCAAAACAGAGAGGCAATAAGGATCTTTACATTAATAAAAAGTTACTTCAAAGTAGAAAACTTACAAAACAAAAAAAATGAGGATATATGCTACCTTAATAAAACCAATAATAACAAATGCAATGGAAACAAAAGAGCTTACAAGGCAATAGGAAGAAGAACTAAGACAGTTTGAAAAGAAAATTATAAGTAGACCGAATTGCAAAATAGAAGAAGAAATACAAAGTGAAGAAATAGTGCAACACATTAAAGCTGAAAGACTCAAATGGTTCTGGCATATTATGAGAAGCAAGCAAAACAAAGTCCTAAAGATGCAAAGTGGAGGCCACGCAGAACAACAGCTCGAAGGAAACCAAAGAAGAGGTGGTGATATACAATTATACACAACCTGAAAGCAATGAACATACAGTAATGGGGAAGTTTCATCGAGGAAAGATAAAAAAACTATAGAAAATAGCAATTAAGGGAAGATATGAGTAATCCACTTTAGAAAATGAAAAAAAAACTTCTCAAGAAGCAGCTATAATTCTCAACAATTGAGACATCGTGATGGTGATGATGCATTTAAATGGAGAATTTATTTTTCTCTTAAATTTTTACATGTGTGGTAGTTTAAACAGAAAATGATAGAACTTCAACTTAAAAAATTTACATAGTGCTCTCATATATACGTTGTATGTTCATTAAGCACTGTAGCTTTTACTACTACTACATTACATTTAATTTTATATTAACCAGCGATTACAGTAATTGTTATAATATTATCAAGTATTTTGAAGTGAATCATGATAAATATTTAATAATCCAATCTCATCTTGTGTATTACTTTCTGTTTGCTTAACGTTTAAAAGAGATTGGATAGGAAGTGCATATTATGAACATCTGATTGATGTTTATTGTTGCTCCAAAAACAACATCACGCTTGCTCTATATATACCTTTCTCAAATACTTTGTGTAAATGGTTCATATATTGATAACTTTTTGAAGGTAGACTATTTCTAATACATTATCTCACTCATAACCGCATAAAAATTAATATGAACAAAAAATTAATGGTAATGGGGAATACCCTATTTATATGAAGCAAGGATGGGCAACCTCTCTAAATGCACTAAATGAAGTACTTTTGAGGTAAATACAAATCATGCAGTGTGAACATTTAAATACAATGGGTTCTAGGATTGAGATATAGGAGGAGTAATAAAGTGCGTTAAAAAGAAACCGTTATCAAGTGACCTTGTGTCAAACATTAATTTTTGAAAGTCGTGTAGTAACTTATTTTATGGATCGCATATGCACACAGACTTGCTTCGAGAACAGACAACTCAAGCGACCGAGCGCGTTGAATTCTGGGTAGAGTGATGTAATAATTTTCATATAAACACATAACCTCACTTTGACAACTGACAAGTCAAGTGACTCAGCGTGCTGAATTCTGGGTAGAACCATGTTGCAAAGAATACAAGGTGAAACATTCCTGGGCTGTGCAGTCGTTCAGAAAGTAGAGGGGAGAAGTCAACCAATCCCCAATGGGCCTACTCTGGAAATCCATAATGACCCCGATCATATATTGTTGCTGGCACTGTTAGTCGATGTCAAATTCGAGGTTAGCAGGTTAGGTTTTTCGTCAGTCTGACACAAACTGACGCAAAACCTCGAATTTAACATAGATTGTGTCACCAACAATGCACTTCAGTAGTGCCAAACAATACTTGGTGCATTTCTTATTGGTTGAATTTGAAGCTCCGTCCACAGTGCCTCCATTCTGCGGAACGTTACACCTTGCATTCTTTACACCATGGGTACGATGTAATAATCAACGACATGCAGTCACAAAACAAAATCTAGTTCAAAGCCCTCTCCATAACGTTTTTTTAAATGCACTTTAGCTAAACATTTTGTAATTTTAACGTGTTTTTTTATTAAGGGCTATTATGTATCGTTCAGTTCCTACAGTTTCCGAATGAACTACAGGACTTTTTTATTAAAAGAAATGTTTAAAACGTATTTTAGAATGAAGCCCGACTTGGCTCTAAGCTAGTCTAGAGTAGTATAATTTTTCTATACAAAACAAAGAAATATTGTATAGAAATAAATGTGAATAGTTATTCAACAATGCAACAGACAACAGAATATTTTTAAAACAAAACTTAATATACCTGCAAAATATGTCTTATTTCCTAAGCAACTGTATTAACAATTCATAATACAATACATGAAAGTCAATATTATTTTCTATAAAATTTTGTACTTCATGTAGAAACCTATTTTATCTGCAAACGTCACAAAAGTGTCTTTATTGACAAGGTAAAAGTGTCACTTTATCTGCCCAAGCAGACAAAATAGCGACTTTTGCGTACTTTATCTGCCTAAGCACACAAAATGATTGCTCTCTTTCTTTCTTTCTATGTTTGTTCGCCATCTCCTCCGAAGATACTGGACCGATTAAATTGTATGATGGCTTAAAATTTTGCTAATTTTTAGAATTAGTTCGTAGGCCGGTTTTTATTTTCAAAAAAGTACGAAAAAGTTTTAATTTAAATAAACCTTTAAGCAGCGGATCGGAGCATCTGTCGCCGTGGGTTATGGTGTGACAGCTGCTGTGGCCGTGTGCTATTAGCACGGGTGATTCAGTATGTTCATATATCATTACAGTTGCGCGTTATCTGAACAACAGAGGTTGGCGCAGGGGTACAGTGCTAGCCTGAAATTTACCTGAATACGTTTGCGGATAAAATAGTATATGTTATTCGGAGTAAAAGTGACTTTATGTGGCTTAGCTGAATTATTTGCCTCACTAACGTTCGGCTAAATAAACTTCAGCTTTGCCACATAAAGTATCACTTTTACTCCTAATAACATAATCTACTATTGTTTGAATGATAGTAATATCAAGGGAGATCAATTTCTAAATACATTCTAAATTACTTGTTGCAATTTTCAACTAAAATAGTGTCATTATAGTTGCCATTCTCAATGTCTTTTTTACCCTGCCAAAAAAGAGTGCCAAAAAGACTTTTCGATACTGAAATTTGAGTGTCAAAAAGTGTTTAGTAATGTACTACATTGCTACATTCGAAGTCGTTTAGAAATGTGGTACTTTTCTGCATAGCAACGGCGACTTGTTTTACGTTTGGCAGTACTGAAGTGTATTGTTGGTGACACTGTAAGTCTATGTCAAATTCGAGGTTAGCAGTCAGTCTGTATCAAAACTAGAGTGGCTTCAAAGCAAGAAGTACATAGGCGTGGCTACAGTTATGCGCCAATAGACGGTATCAGTGGCGTAGCAATAGGTATTTTTAAGAGGGCACATTAAAATTCCCATTTTAAAGGAAAACTTTTCATGCTGATTTATTTTTGGTTTCAAATGTTAAATAAATTAGCATGTCATAAGAAGTACAAGGTCTACCAGAAGCTCGCGAGGCCGCCCTTCGTTAAACGCTTTCCGCGGCGGGAGGACTCGCCGTGCGTCACCAGCTCCATTCCGCGCGAGGAATTATTACTAAATTTGCCCGTTTTGCTGTGAATTTTGCCAAAGCTGTGCATGGACCTTCGCCATTTGGTCGTGGCAGCATTTTAGACAATAGCTGGGAATCTGGCAGAGGGCGCAGGCCAAAGGCTCTTGAATACGCGTGCGACCTGAGAAAGTTCGAATATGGCGCTACGGACAATAAATGACTAACCCCAATGCGTCATGTAGCTACCAGACTGTAAGGTGCTCGCCCAAACCCCTTTTTGATATTATTAATGGGTTAATAGTCATGGAAACATGTAAACAAAATGACACGACGAACGGCAATGAACTGAATACAACAGCGGAAATCACCTTGTTGAACGTAATGGACTCGTCCGGACGTTTCTAGCATTCTGCGCATCTATGACGCGATGTACTTTACAAACTGAAAGACTTCTAACGCAAAACCTAACCTTGAATTTGACATAGACTTACAGTGCCACCAACAATACACTTCAGTACTGCCAAACGCATAACATCAACTGGAGCTGCTTATTGTGCTTTAGTACATAGAAATGAGTTCTGCTCAGCTTAGTTATGTTTTGACATTTAGTGTTACTTTTATGTAAAAATTTAATATTTTACAAATTTCTTATGAATGCAATAAAATTGTATACGTAACAAGTTAGAAAAGTGATGTATGGCTGGTTTGCAACCACTTTTCTAAACTTGTGTAATATACCTACTATTTCAACATTTTTTTAAATACATGTTATGTACAAAATCAAGTAACATAATATTTCATTTGTACTAAATTATTTAGTATACATATTTATAATGCAATTTGTGCGGTTACTTAACTGAACTGGTAATAATGAATGTTTTTCATTATTTGTAGTCAAATTTGCCCCAGAAATCTGTCAAAATTTAAAACTATTGGCTGATCTACCAAGACACTTTCCTCAACTGAACTACTTTGCACACTAGAAGTAGAAGCAACAGCCTCCCCGAATATTTTTATTGCACTTGGCGTTTTACAGTTGTATTAATAAAAATTTTAAGTTTTGTTTTTTCTTATGGTTACTAAATCGCAAAAAACAATGACAACGGACACTGCACAAAAGTCAAAAAATTGTGTATAATACACGTAGTAAAATAAATGTTTTTTTCATACATCGTGACTAAATTTATGACTAGTGAAAAAAACATATTTATTTTACTACTAGTATTATAAATAACTGTTTCACTATGTTATGAATGGATAGGTACCTATAAATAACTTCATCTGAAAAGGAAATAGTTTTTAATTAGATTTCATGGCCCTCTTTATCTTCAGAAATTTAAATTATCCTAAAATTTATTTCAAGCAGAATTGAGGTCTAAAATATGAAATTGGAATTTTAACATATTCAATCAATTTTATTTTTTAACATACTAATTTTTTAAGCTTTTAGTAGAGAGGCCAAACTAAATTAACTCGTCAAATAACGATTTTCGTGGGACTAAGTAGCTTTATACCGACAATTGGTACCTTCTTATTCGGTGGTGTTTCCTGAGTATGAAAAATCATGTTGTCGCTTTCTCAGCCTGTGGAGGGAAGAGCTATGACGTCACAAATATGGCCATTCTTGGTTCCAGGTTTTAGTACAGTAAAACTAGGGTTTAACCCAAACATCCAAAAAAGAAGTTCTGCCCAGCACCAAACTGTTTAGTACCCTCCGCTCAATAGGTGGTAAAAAGTTGCACAACATTGCTCATCGGGTTTAGGAGGGAGGGGGTGGAAATGTGGCAAAATGGTAGGTTTCAACAGTTTTACAGTTTTTTGCAAATATCTCGTTAACTGCAAGGTTTAGCGCAAAATTTATCTGATACAAAATGAATCTATATTTAATTTACAATAAAAATGGTCTTGTGCATTTTTGACTTCCAGACAAGGGTTACAGAGATATGGAAGGGGTAATGATGTCATTATTTTCCATTTAGCTTGGGATTCATCGTACTCACTTGAAAATGAGTTTTGCGTTATAAAGAGTATATTTCGTTATAAAAAGTACTTAGTGACGCATCAATAAGATAGGAACATTTGTATGTGTGTATGTATGTACGTTGGTACAGAGCTGGCAACTCTGCTACCATATAGGTGGAAACACCAAATGCTGAAGAATCGTCGAAAGACGCCCTCTGCTTCTACAGGATAAAAAGGAATGATGATGATAATTATGATGATGTATGTATGTACGGCTATGTGTATGTATATGACAATATATCTACATTGCTCCCCTCCTTTGTCGTTTTATCTTCATTTTGCCTATTTTTCTCTTTGAATAATTCATCATATCGTTTTTTTTGTTCCCATTTGTGTTCTTATAATTACACTTACTTAAATTACCTCTATCTTTTGTCATATCATCCTAAAAAGATAAAATCATGTGGATATCATTGAAACAGGGTTAACTACAAACTTTATCTAACAAGCTTTAATACAAAAAATAATGGAAATTGTTTTTCTTCACAATACATGCTTTTCAGTAAATTCAATGTTCTTTAATGAAAAGTGGTATGTACAACGTACAAGGTAGTAACATAATAATAAATAACAGCAATCAGTAACCTAAAAACCTTCAAGCTCTTTTTCATGTTGAAGATTATCTTCATCGAAGCCGTCGTCAATAATTAGTGCATCTCTATTGGTGCACCCATGTCCGGAGCAATTCTTGCACATGTTTGAACATTCCAAGCTACTCTGTCGACGCTTATAGTTCCTCACACACCCCAAATTACAAGTGTAAACAATGAGGAAGAGCAATTTTTCAGGATCAGCTGCCTTTGTGGTTGCAACTGGACGCACATAACCACCAATCCTTTTCCAACCCCATTTTAGTGAATCTTTATTGGCATTGAGCTATTGCTGCACTTGACGGTAAACTCTATAAGAGTGTTGTTGTGCAGCTGCTGAAGTAAGGGAAAGTACAGCTAACCTGAAATTTGTGTGTACAAGCTCCTTTGCGCTAATCTACAAGTAACATTGATGGCGCAGAGTATCCAAATTATCTACATTTGTTGATGCAAATATCGAAAGGAAGAAATGGTTTCCAGCCAGCTACTGCATCTGGGTCTGCATTTGGGTGGTTAAAAATCAACTGCTTTATGTAAAACTCCTTGTCACGTCGCACTTTTTTAGAAGGCGTTATTTTTCCCTTTCTATAACTTGAAGAAATGGTACCACATCCAGCAAAAGTGTAAACTGTCAAGAGAACATCCTTCATTTCCCAAATATCACGCTGAATGTCTCCAATGCAGTAAACTATTTTTTTTTGGTTGTATCTTTCTTCGGTACAACCATCTTCAACTGTTTGTTGGCTGGAGCATGAACAACCAACAAGACTAATAAATCGGTGT
Organism: Agriotes lineatus; assembly: GCA_940337035.1. Classification (NCBI taxonomy): domain Eukaryota; kingdom Metazoa; phylum Arthropoda; class Insecta; order Coleoptera; family Elateridae; genus Agriotes; species Agriotes lineatus. The sequence goes on along the minus strand of CALNHX010002111.1, from coordinate 174,125 downwards.
CATTACCAATTACGATACCCTCTGTTTCCTTCTTTGATTCGTCAATTGCAGTAAAAACGATATTGGTGTCAGCATCACATTCTGACTGAATCACTTTGCAGGCAGCTTGCTGTAAGTGTACAGATATTATTAGAAATTTTGCTTGTCCTAGAGTGACATTAATTCCATCTTCCACTTTCACTTCAACATGTGTAGTAGTGGATGATCTGCGTAAATGTTGTTCGTCTTTTATGCTGGGTGCTTTACCATAAGCATCTGGCTTCCCCACTTCCTTGAACACTTTATATAATACACTTGGAGCGAATATTACGAGCTCATAGGCGTGATTTTTGCTTTTTTTGACAAACAGAAAAAGTTACATTTTTACCCCCTCCATATCTCCGTAATTTTGTACTGGGGTGCAAAAATTAATAAGACCATTTTTATTGTAAATTAAATGCACATTAATTTTGTATAAGATAAAGTTTGCGCTAAACCTTGCAGTTAACGAGATATTTGCGAAAAACTGTAAAACTGTTGAAACCTACCATTTTATCACCTTTCCAACCGCTCCCGCCTAAATCCGACGGGTAAGGTCATGCAACTTTTTTTCACTTACTAAGAGGAGGGTACTAAACAGTTTGCCGCTGGGTAGAATTTTCTTTCTTGGATGTTTGGGTTAAACCTAGTTTTACTGTAATAAAATCTGATACCAAGAATCGCCATCTTTGTGACGTCATAGCTCCTTACTCCACAGGCTGAGAAAGCGACAACAGGAGTTTTTCTACTAAGGAAACACCGCTGATTACAATGGTATCACTTGTCGGTATAAACCTACTCAGTCCCACGAAAATAATTTTTAATTCGCTTGGCCTCCCTACTATTTTGTTTTAGACAAATATTCTATGCAGTAAATAAAGTGACACCAAAAGCACATATACTATCAAAATAATTCATTTTTATTGAAAAATAAAATAATTAACTTATTCAAAAAAACACCTGCGTGATTGAATACTTACATGGTCCAAGTGGATTGCCCATCCTTGACATAAAATTTTAACGCCCACTGTAAAACATCTTGCACCCCAAATTAATTCCGTATTGGAAGGAATGTCTCGTAGAACTGACCATTAATAGTATGAAGCACTAGAAAGTAGTTGCAAAATGCTTATATTTTTCTCTTTCAACAGGTGGTGGCAGCGGCGGACTCGACTTAAAAACCTATCCTAGCCAGCAGACCATTAAAGAAAGTAAGTATTTTGTGTTGTACTTTGTATATTAGAAAATCATTTAGATCATGGTATTCTACATAAGGAATATCTGGAAGTACTGACATTTTACAAATGGAAGCCTGTTGTGTGAGCTAAAGTTCATCCATTTGGCTCCACGCAGCAATTGGAAGAGTAAAGAAGAGGATGCGTGAAAGTAAAGTTTATAAATTGTCTATTCATTGAAAATTACTGGCTATTATTTGAGAAGTTTCATGGGAATGAATTAATGCATTCCAGTTCTTGATTAAATCGGACTTATAATAAGTGTAAAATATTAAATGTAACGAGGCTTATCCAATTATGAAAATAAAAACTATTATTCAATCAACGTATTAACCCTTAACCAACGTGGTATAATTGTGAAACATAAACTGTCTGGTGGAGTCCATGCAACTCCCTTTTATTGACAACACAGGGTGTCATATTTTGTAAGAGCAGACTTATTTATCGCTCATAAAACATTTTTAGAAATTACATATAAAACTAGAAAACTATATGCGCCAAAAAAATGCAGATTATCGACAGTGTAGTTTTATGTCAGTTATTCATATTCGTCGATATCAAACACGCATTGTCGGCACATTTTATTGCCGCATTGTAGAGAAATCGGTTTTTTTGCATTTTATGCATAACTATCTTCTATAGCTTTCGATCATAGATAAAACATTATTTTTGCACAGTTGTAGGTAGGACCTCTTGTTGTCAGCTTCTTTGCAAGGGGTAATTCTCAGGACTCATCGGATATTTTGCTCTTTCTTTTGACAGGGACCCATATAATTGTCTCCTGGAATGCATCTGATGAATAATATAGACATTAAGCCCATTCATGCCGATAATCCTCTAAAGTACGGCCGTGGACTACCATTCTGTATATCTGCTACAGGAATATTTAGGATACTTTTCGTCAACTGCACCTACGTCGGTTTTTTTACCCTCACTTTTGTTATAATACCTAATAAAATCAGAACAACTTCACTCTTCTTATGTGCGATAATACAATTGTGATAGTAGTGAAACCACCGAGACAGAATCCCGTGTTTCTTGATCTTAAGAATGGAATTAAGCAGGGATTTTACGCTTGTTTTTCAAGGGCGACATATATAAGGTTATTTTTTAATAAAAGATTCAATAGTTTGACCGAAGTATACCAGTTATCACTGGTGACATTTCTGTTAGTTCCAAAAATTGACTTGCAGAGACGAACATTAACCTGACTTAGAACAGGCAAGCAGCTTTCTTTCTGCATCAATAATAGCATATTACATACTGAGGTGGAAAGTGTTTCATTACTGTCGAGAGGTTAACTTTATCTCGAGACAGGAAGGAAACTTTTCACCGTGGTATGTATACTATTTTATTCACAATCACTTTATTCCAAACAAAAGTTGGAAAAATGTATTGAACAGTTCTTTAAAACTGCCGTTAAGTAAATAATAATACAGTGCGGCTAAATCTGTTGCCATGACAGAGGTCGCAAATGGATTACTTCCCATTAGAGTATCTGTATATAGTAAGAGTAGGGCAAACGATGACATTTAGGGATCCATGAAGTGAAGTTAGTCATAATTTCACAGTTGACTACATTAATATAATGAAGGAATTCATCCTGTGAAGTTAGTTACAACTGTCATAGGTTATAGCTGACTATAAATTATTTAGTATTTTGTCCTGGTAAGAAGTTGAAACTAAATGTGCTTTATGCCCTGTAATACACTTTTATTTATTAACTAGTAAATACAGTGGTCTTAAGCCAACTTTATATTCATTTGCTGTTCACATCTACACATCAGGAACATATATTGAATAATATTCAAATGTAGGACTCCAAATCTTAACATTTTATACCGGCTTGCTTCCATCTACTTGTAATACCTCCTAAAAGTAAGGATTAATGAAATAAAAAGAAGATTAAGATCGCACTAGTTTTCCTACCTAATATGAAAACTAAAGCTTTGAAAGCTAAAGCGTTTTCATGGTTTGGCAATGTTATGCGTCCTATAAAAGAATTCGTAGCTACTCAAAAATCCATACTATTTTTTAATTCCATTTCATCTACGGCAAGCACACAGTCTTTTTCTAATTTTGTGATAGAATTGGAAAGTTTAATTTGTAATAATTTAAAAACGCCTCTTAAAATCGCTGACTGAAAACTCAAACTTTGAAGATGAAAATTTAATGTACAAACGGAAGGGAACGGAAAGGCCGATTTTTTTTATATCATGATACCCAGTCTTAATATTTCTTTTAGATTAGATTAGATTAGATTTCACGACTGCCTTTTGCTGGCATGCGCACGTCAGCCCTTAGGGCTTTTTGTACTGTCGGGAGTTTTCAAGTTAGCAAGCCGACATCCGTGTCTTTTACTAGACTTGCAATGTCCCCTACTAGCTTGTGGTTGTCAATAGAGTTAAGGCTCCAATCGAGTTGGTGTCTTTTACGCTCTAATGCTGGGCATTCAAAGAGGATATGATAGGCTGTTTCATCATCCTCTTGGCATAGTCTGCAAACAGGTTCATCTCTATAGATATTGATTCTGTGCATAAATTCTCTGAATGCTCCAGTGCCTGTTAGTAGACTGACTACTTGCTTGATTCGAGTTCTGTTCAGTCTCAACAGGGTTTTGGTGGTATGTGGATTCGGAGTTTTTAGCAATCTTTTGCAGTGTGTTGCTTGATTGTAGTTTCTCCACCTTAGTTGGTGTGCGGTATTGACCCATTCATTAATGGCTGAGCGGGCTTGGTTTTTCTGAATGCTTAGACCAGGTTCTGGACCGGTCATTGCATTACGGGCTGCTTCTTTTGCGAGCTTGTCCGCCTTTTCGTTTCCTTCAATACCTTGGTGACCTGGGATCCAGCATAATTTTACTGTATTTCCCTGGCTTAAAGTTTGAAGTTTGGATTTGCATTCCTTGACCAGTCTCGATGAAGTACTGAAAGCGTTTAACGCTTTCAATGCTGCCTGACTGTCTGAGAGAATGTGTATGTCTCGATTGAGCAGCTTCTTTTCTATGCTGATGTTTGCGCATACGTTAATAGCTTGTACTTCAGCCTGAAAGATGTTACAAAGCTTTCCTAGACTGACTTTTTCGTTGGTTCTAGGATTGGTACTGTACACACCGGAACCTGTACCCCCTTCAAACTTAGATCCATCAGTGTAAAAAATGATGTTCTTATTTGTTGGAGTTGGTAGTTGGTCCGGATTCCAACTTGTGTGTACAGTAAAGTTCTTTTCAAAGTCATAGGCTTTGATTATAAGATCAGAACCCATTTCTAATATTGGGTTGTTGATGTGTGACATGATCTTGCCATGTCCTAGATTATTAGCTGTGGTCATCCAGTGACCTGTACTTTGTAATCTGTAGGCTGCCATTCTGGCTTCACCTTCCAAGAAGATATGCAGAGGTGGCAGATTTAAAATAGCATTCAGTGCTTGTCCTGAGGTGCCTTTAAAGGCTCCAGTGATGCACCGATTAGCTAGATATTGTATTCTGCTGATTTTGTGGATCACAGTTGCTTGTTTTATTTTGGGCCACCAGGCGATTATTCCATATGAAATTATTGGTCGAACCATGGTTTTGTACAGCCAGAGGGTCAGTTCCGGTTTGAGCCCCCACGTACTACCTATGGCTCTTTTTCCAATAACTAATGTTTGTATGCACCTGGTGATTGTTTTGTCTAAGTGGGAGTTCCAAGTTAGTTTGGAATCGATGGTTAGACCTAAGTACTTAACCTCGTTCTCCCAGTTGACATTTGTCTCAAACAGTTTTGTGTTCATTCTGTTTGTGATGTTCTTTCTACGAGTGAAAGCGACGAGAGTGGCTTTGCTGGGATTAATTCTAAGATTATTCTCTAGACACCACTCTTCGGTTATCTTTAGTGCTGATTTCATTACATTGTCTACGGTTCTTTGGTATTTACCTTGAATCAGTATGACAATGTCATCAGCGTATCCTTGAGTGTAGTAGCCTTTGTTATTGAGTTGGATCAGCAGTTCATCAACTGTGAGGCACCACAGGAGTGGAGAAAGAACTCCTCCCTGTGGACATCCCCTTGTCGCCTGCACTGTCTTTTCCTTGTCAAATAACTTGACTTTTACAACTCTGGTGTTGAGCATTGCCATAGTCCATCTTATCGTGGTGTTATCGATCTGATGGTTTGTCATTGCTCTTTCAATAGAGTGGTAGGAGGTGTTGTCGAAGGCACCTTCTATGTCTAGAAATGCTCCGACTGCGTACTCCTTGTACTCCAAGGTTCTCTCAATTTTCCCCACTAGTTGGTGTAGGGCGGTTTCACATGACTTCCCTGTTTGGTAAGCATGTTGATATTTGTGAATCGGGAGTGAAGTTAGGGCTTCCTCCCTCCAGTATCTGTCTACTAATCTTTCCAACGTTTTAAGGAGGAATGACGTTAGGCTGATAGGTCTGTAAGATTTAGCTTCTGCATAGCTGCTCTTACCAGGCTTAGGGATAAATACTACTTTAGTCACTCTCCAGGATTGGGGAATGTAACCCAAGGCAAGACTTGCTTGGAACATGTCTTTGAGTGGGTTCAGCAGTATATCTATCCCTTTCTGCAGCATTACGGGTTGTATGCCGTCGTTTCCAGCAGATTTGAAAGGACTGAAGAGGCTAGTTGCCCATCTAATCCTTTCTTTGCTGACTATTCTCTTAGCTGTTTCCCAGTCTTCCCTCCTAGGGGTATGATTGGGTTCAGCCAGAGTGGGTTGTTCCACTGCTCCGGGTAGGTGAGTTTTTATCAAAAGAGATAAAGTCTCCTCTTCCGTTGTAGTGTATTCTCCGCTTTCTTTTTTAAGAGTGCCTACTGGGTTCATGGCTTGCTTTGAGATGATTTTGTGGAGTCTAGCTGTGGATCGCGTGGTCTCCACCTCCTGGCAAAACTTTTTCCAGGCTGCTATCTTAGCTGCCTTGATCTTTTTGCCATAGTCTGTGAGAGCCTTGTGATAGTTCTCCCAGTTATTTGTGGCTTTAGACCTGTTAAATAGACGTCTGACTTCTTGTCTGGTCTTTTCTAGGTCTTTATTCCACCAATTTGTGTGTTTTTTTGCTCTTTGCTGACTTGGGTCTATTAGAGGACAGCTACTCTGAAAGGAGTCAATCATGGCCTCTTTTAACCGGTCAGCATTTGAGTCTAAAACTACTTTATTGGAAGATCTAAACTTTAGGTGTTCTATCTTCTCTTGTAGTTTTTGTTTATATAGGTCCCAGTCTGTCTTTCTTGGGTTGTAGTAAACTCTTTGGCTTACTTCCCGTTGAGACAGTTCAAAGGTTATATAATTGTGGTCAGATAGTGATGGTTCGTCTGAAACTTGCCATTTATTCACTGATTGACTAATTCTCATTGTGGTTATGGTAATATCTATAACTTCATGTCTATTAGTGTTATAAAAGGTTGGAGTGTTACCTTTATTGACTACTACTAGATTGTTAGTTAAGATAAATTCTAAAAGTGACTCACCTCTTATGTTGCAGTTGGTGCTGCCCCAAATGGTGTGGTGCGAATTTGCGTCGCAGCCTAGGATGAGGTCTAGATCGTCTTGGGAGGCAGATGATACTAGGTTCTCTAGTTCCTCGCTAGGCGGTGGGTCCCTGGAATCGGATGGAAGGTAGACGGAGCTTATAATGGCTTGGTCACAACCTTCATCGTTATTCCATTTTATTTTAATTGTGGTTATGTCTCTAGAACAGAATTCCATTAGTGGTAAACAGTCTAGATTATTTCTTATAAGTATGCATGTTCTAGGACTTGCATGATTATAAATAAGCTTACCTTTAGCACCCCCTAATCCACGGACTTGTCCCTTAACTATCCATGGTTCTTGGATCAGTGCTAAATCGATGTCATCTGCTAGCAGCTTTCTGCTTAGATTTGCAGTGGCTGCTTTGCAGTGGTGGAGGTTAATTTGCACTACTTTCAAGTTCTTCTTTCCTATCCTTGGAGCGGATAAGGAAAGTGACCTTGTTGAGGCCTAGGTGCGCTACACAGTTGATGGATGTTAGTGCTTGTTTTGCCCTGTCATCTATCATTGCTGCGAACGTTCTACCGCCATCTTCTAGTGGAGTGACGTTGAGTATTCTCCAGGTATCGGTTTGGAGATCTGCCTTCCGTTTGTTTTGTTTTCCGATCAAACGGAGAATAACCTCGGGTTTCTGTTTGTCGTACCACTTGGGGACGTTAAACAGTACCCGGACGGAGTTAATAACTTTTGCCCGCTCTTTTACCTCCAGCTTGGCATTGGTCCACGGGTGCAGCTTAGGTACTTGCTCACTTAACCAGTGTTTTGTGAGTTCGTCCTTGCACGCAACCACGTATGTACCAGCTTCGAGATAGTGGCTGGTAAAGAGAGGTGTGTTCTCTTCTTCTTCCATCTGGAAGATGAGATTTATCAGACTGTCTCTGACTAGGTCACCTTGTTCCTTTGTCAGTTTGACGTCTGGATATGCAGCAGGGTAGATGGCCATCTTCACCGTAGTGGCTGCCTCAGCAAAATCAAGCTCTCTGGTGCCTGCCTTTGGTGAGGTCGGCTTGTCTACTTTCTGCCTCGGCCTCTTTTTGGCGTTTGCCGGGGAGGGAGTGGCTTCGTCAGAGCGTTGCGTCTTTTGTCCCTGGTTGGTTGCAGGTTTTTCAGATTTCGAAGCTGGGTCTGCTGCCCTCTTCTTCTCCATCTTCTGCTTTCTTTTAAAGTTTGGGTCGTACTTAATGCCCTTGGCTTCGCAGGCTCGCTTGGCGCGTTCTCTGCGTTCCTTGGCTGTAAGTTGGACCTTTTTGAGGGACACTTTGCCTAGTTTATCGGCTATGTCCGCTCCGGTTGCGGCCTTTTCCTGCTCGGAAGACTGTCCTTGACTGGAAGTCTGGACTGTCAACTCTGCAGTAGAGGCACACTGTTCCATTTCTATCTCGGTCACCGAAGTCTGAGCATCAGTGGTCGGAAGCGGTGATGACTCCATCAGTGTGTCGTCTTCACCCTGTGAAAAAGCAGTTGTTAAATCCATACAAGTGAGTATTTAATTCAACTGTAAGAGGTTTGGCTAAATACTTCTGGAGGGCGCCTGGTATCCAGAAGGCTCCGTTGATGACGCATATTATAAGCCCCTGCGCCTACACCTGCTGGTGCTCTGCTTTGCACGGGTCGCATAACACATTCGAAAAGGGGATTTTGGAACCAGAAAGGCTGATCTTCTAGACAGCCATGCATCTCTTGAGCCTGGTCCCCCGCCGTGAGATTTAGGATTTTTATTGAGGTTTTCTCCTCTTGGTCCGGGCGGTGAAGCCAAGACCCCCAGCACAGATATCTCCCGTAATACATGCCTACAGCAGAGATATCCATGTATGGTATAACGGCAATGACGTGACCAGAGGTTCGTCTTTGCCGGCATCGTTATCCCAAGTGCAGACCCTTAGCCACGACACGACAGCTGGGCTTGGGGGATGTTTATCGACTTCCCAGTCTAGATCCGCGGGGTTCAGTCTCAACGGGGCCACCACGAGAAGGATGCAATCGCTAGGATCGCATATCACTGATCGTTGCCAGTGATACCCTGCGGTCTTCCTTGTTGTCAGGCGGGAGGTGCAAGACCTGATCAACTTGGCTGCACTGCCTCGGCATGAATCTTCACAGCGTTTATAGCCGTTCAGTTCAGCTGGCAATGCTCGACCCCTAAAGACTTTAATATTTCTTAATAATAATCTAATTTTTTTTGTTGCTCTGCAAAGAAGATTAGTCAATTTTCTATTACTTTTTCTTAGTTTAGTATGTTGAATCATTAAATTTTCGTATTTATTTTTGCAGTGAGGCTCAGCCTTAGAAGTTGGTCATTTGGAATTATAATTTTCTCTGTAGATGCTGTTTAACCAATTTGTTTCGTTTCTGGATCTTTGGGTATGCTTACAAGATGTATACCATTTTCTGAACGGTTATTACACCCAGACACGCAACAACCGGTCATGATAACGAAATATGTACTTACATCAAAAGTGCAATAAATCTGACTATTCAGTTCACCTGTCATCTGTCAAAAATTGACCAATGAAAACGTCAGGTTTTGCATTTCATAGCCAACCAAAGTAAATTTTAGTGACTATTGTACTAGTACTCAAGTGATTATTTTGAACAAATTAAAATATTTATTGAAGATGTTTACACAAATTGTATTTTAACATGTGTAACTAAGTGTTAAGCCTTTATAATTTGGAAAATGGGTTTGGTTCACTGAATAGTCCTCCAAATACTATTCGTATTCAAAGTTAGGTAGACTATTTTTGGGGTGGCATCACTCATGTTCATTACTCCGCAACTCATCCTATTTGTACCCACATGCAATGGACCTTCGTGATACCTACTACCCCAAAAATAATCAACATAACTTTGAGTACTTATGGTATTATAAGTGACAATTTCAATGTCACTAATTTAAAACATCGAAAGCACATGGGCCAGCTAAATTTTTAAATTCTAATGGGATCCAAAGGGATCTAACCAATGAAATGCTGTTGCCGCGTTTGCTCTACTCTTACTATGTACAGGTACTCTACTTCCCATCTGCTGTCACCTGTATGTCATGGTAAAGGTTGGTAATGGCTCATTTTCCAACTTTTTAAGTTAGTAGTGACCTTATTACATATGGTTGTGAATAAATTCTTTTCTTATATCAGTTTTTTCCACAGCAAATATAAGTATTATACACGTAGTAGGTCGTAGCATTAGCTAAACATTGAACTGTAATTTACGGGTTAACTAGGAGTGTACGTTTAAAAAAAATATTGGCATGTAAATGCTTCAAGCATCTCATCAACAGTTACATTATCTCTCACTGAAAACACGGCTTGGAAGTATTCGTAACATTTTTACAATTCCCGAGGTGGCTGAGGCTGGATCAACATTTTAGCTTTCTTTTTTTTTCCTTAAGACATGTCAAAAGAACTGAAAATCTGAGAGCAAAGATAGTCATTCTTAACATTTTTCGGCCAGTACCATCTGTGACAAACATAGCACTATAGATTCGTTGTTTGATGCGATTACAGATGTCAAGAGAAGACGAAGAAAACCATTCATTTCATTTACATTGGTCTTCTTCTTTTGCAATTCCCGTTAGTACCGCTAGGCGTCGGGCTTCTTCAGCCAGGCGTTGAAGCCTCTTCTGTCCTGCGCTAGTAGTCCGTATGTCGCGTGGTCTTCTCCATTGGATCCGTCCGGCTTCTTCCAATTGTTTTCTGTGAATCATTTTACAGTGTGCGAGTGATTAGCCCTGCCACAAGGGCCTCATTACCTCGAGACAACTGGGCCATACCCTGGCAGGGGCCCTTACAGGGTGCTATCAGCCAGGCCAGCTGAACCCTGGTTTTTTTTAGAGGTGTTACCCCTCTATCTCTCACCCTTTGTCCTGGCATGTGACAGGCAGAGCCCGGCTACCCTATTCTAGGGTCCGGGTTGGCGGGTTTCTTCTCCACAAACATTTATTTTAAAATTATGGGCGGCGACATGTTTCGAAACCAAATTGGTTTCATCCTCAGGTCATAATGATACACATGTTAAAATAAGGTTAACATTTTTAAACGTTGAAGACGAGATAGAAACTGTATTAAAAAACACACCACATTAGAGAAGAAACTAATTAACCAGCAAACTACGTTATAAAGATCGTTGTACTGGTTACTACATCAAAATTTAAAGTTTTTAAATTAGAAAAGTAAAGGAGTGGCTGACATTGATGATGACAGAACAGAACAGAATGCATTGGTATCTCTAAATTTTATAACAGTTGCATTAGAATTCCTTTGCTGATGTTCTTGTATAGTATACTGTTAGATGCAACATATCTTTGGTAAATATTTTTTCCATGCATAATTTGGTTTCATACACTCATCATATCTCTAAATGGCTCTTGTAGGGAAGGATTTTTTAATAATTCTTACCATAAAGGTATTTTTTGCTAGTTGAACTGCATCTTCATTTGAACTTGCACTTTCGTCTGTAGTTATTTCTTCCACTGCTCCATCACTTTCTTCATCTGAAGATTTAGTTTCATATTTGCTGTCAATAACTATCTTCGTCATTTTTATTATCTTCAAAGTCTAAGAAATTACTAGACATTTTATCATTGCAGGCGCTAAAAACAGTTTTTCAAATTATTATTTTCTTTTGAGATGTAATTTTTTAAAGTCACGTAAACTATGTCGTAGAGTCCCTGAGACTCCTTACGACACACTTTGAAGTCTGAAAATTGAAAAAACCACGGTCACTCTAGTATATTATCAACATCTTTACTTTCACAATATATTGCGAGGTGCAAATCAATTGAATCAATTGTAAGAAATAAATGTACGTCGGTTAAGGGTTTAAACAGTAATACTTTGTATTTCTTTTGATCATTAAGAAAATAATCTATTGTTTTTATAGTTGTTTATAAAATAGTTACTCGTTAAGTAACAAACGACTTTCGGAATTGGACCGTGTCATTGTTGACATCGAAAAATGTTTCACTCACTTTCATAAGGGGCTTCATCAGGAGGAAAGCAAAAGAGCACAGTAACTCAATGTGTAAACCATACCAGAGGCGAAACTCTTTTGCAAGGGAAGGTATAGAAGAGCACGGTAACTCAACTTGTAAACCACGCCAAAGGCAAAACTCTTCTAACGATCGGAAGAAGAAAAGCGAGAATCTATAGGCACGTGTTTCAGTGACGGTGGGCGGGGCTCAATCAGGACAAATGCTTTCCCCTTCCTTCTATGTGGAAAGTGCTCACTCCTAAGCCCCGCCCAGCATCACTGAACCACGACGGCACTTGCCTATAAATTCTCGCCTTTCTCCTTCCGTTCGTTAGAAGAGTTTCGCCTGTGGCGTGGTTTACACGTTAAGTAACTATGCTCTTTTGCTTTCCTCCTGATGAAGCCCCTTACGAAAGTGGGCAAAACGTTGAGTTTTTCGATCTCAATAATGACACGGTCTCCGAAATCAATAGTTACTCAGTTTAAATAAAATAAAAAACATGAATTTCGAACATTTAATTGGCGTTGTAAATAGCCTTAAGTGTTGGTGGCATTAATGGTATAAAATCATAGCTGTATTGTGTTCGTAACTAATTCTCTTTGTCTTTGTTTTTGTTTTCGGAATGCAGGCGTGTACAAGCCTGGTGAGTATATTAAGTCTTTTTGAGGCTTTAAATACGATTTTCATCTCATGTGACCCCATTTGTCATGACTACTTACTGTTAAAGGCGTAACCATATTTTATCTTATATTAAAATTTGAAAAACAAAATTTGATTAGTCAAAATTGTTAATAATAAAATATATTAATAGTTTTTCTTTTTCCGGTTTCCGGTCAAATTCTTTTATTTTAGTGTTTTCCAACTATATATCTATTTTACCATAATATTTCTATTTCTCTCTTTTTATCTTCAATAGAACTTAATATATGTGTTGATTCTTATCACACAACAGAATATTTTGAATATGGTTTATGCTTATGTAAATAACTAGATATTTAAATTTTGTAATGAATAAATTCTATTTCAATCTGTTTCTTCTTAGGATTGGGCGTGGATTAATTATGCTTGTTATAAATTCGTGCTTGTGCAATATTGACCCACCTCTTTGTGATTTATTTATATGTAGTAGTTATATATATGTTAACTTATATTTTTAAAAATTCATTCAATGTTCAAAGAATGAATTTTTATGTTTATGTATTATATTAGCTTTATTGTTGAAAAACGCATTGTGTAAATAAACCCTTCCATAAAATGATACAAAAACCATAAATTGTACAGAATATCAAAATTGTTGAAAACACCTTCAGTTAACACGTTATACACTAAAGTACTAAACTAGCATTACAATAGTAAGTAAAACTGTTTCATACTACTATCATCAAACATACACATCACATGGTTACACTCATCGATCACCGGTGTATGATTTAACAGCTACTACAACGACTGAGCAGCTAACCAACCGATGTATATAATCCTGCATGGGTTACAATACTGTCATTTTCGTGTCTAATTCATTGATGTATCTCTAGGTCGAGAAGTTGTATTCCAATGTCGTGACGAGGGACCTCTGCGAGCTAAGGTACATTGGCTGCGTGGAAATGGTTTACCATTGCCTCCAGGATCTCGAGATAACAATGGCCGATTGGAGATCCCCAACATTCAGATTGAGCACAGTGGAGCATTCGTTTGTGCTGCCATTGGGTACCCACCCAGCACACCAGGCTCACAAGTTCATGTCTATCTTACTGTTGAACCTTGTAAGTAACGTAATATATTTTTATATATACTAAAAACAAATAATGCAGTTTATGGAATTTAAATGAATGAAATTGTTGATAACTTTGTGACTAGAGACATGCAACCTGTAAATTGCATCACAAGTACATTTATGAACATAACACAAATAGTAGTAAATATACGTTTTGAAACATTTATTCTATGGTAAATTTTGTTGTGTCTGGAGAATCAGTTGTTTAATTTTTTCAAACCTTTGCTTCAGTATCGTTGCACATACAAGGAAATGTTTTATATATAGGAACGTTGATTCTTCTAAAACTATTTGTTACAGTCTCAAGTAAACATTATTTAGTGAAGTCAACTGGTGTGATTGTTAGTAGTTCAAGATTTATATACAGTTATGGAACTAAATAAATGTCCCAGCTTTATACTAAATGGGCAAGACGTTGACACAATACTGTAGTGGCAGAAAGTTAGTTGGTGGCCTACACTGTAGGACCAACTGAATGGTGCTTGCGTTTAGAACTTTGCCAAATTCCTTCCTGGAAGTAAGTTCCAGGGAAAATTATTTAAATAAGTAATTTTTCAGTTATAGAATTTCATTCCATTATTTAGTATCGACATCCTTACTTACAATTAAGAAATAATGTGTATGTTAATATATATATTATTTGTATTTGGAAATTGGTTCTATATAAGGGGCTTATTATTACTTTGTTAAAAATTTATATACAATTATACAAGAAACAGTTCTCTATTAAGAAAAAGAATAGTAAAAAATTAATATTAAATATGATTTGCAAGGAAAACTAAGTAATACCGACATTGAGTATTTTTATTCACAAGTTCTAACACAGTTAGATGCTTAACATTACTTCGATTACACACACGATTAATTCAAAAGTGATTAAATTAAACTGATTCAAATAAGACATCAATGTACCTCTCAACAAAAGTTGAAACTAATGAAAATAGCATAGTGAACCATTAAAAAATCCTATTCAAGTCACTGATCTGTTATTTTAGAAGGTAAAATCACTCTTTTTCATAATTTAAACACAAAATGTTCTCATAACAGTTTTACTCTTTGAGTTAAATACCAGGGAGTATTTGGCTGAATCAAATTCGGCTGTGAGTACAGTAATCTCAGAAACCACAGGGGATTTGAGGTTGATTAAATGAGTGAAAAGTTACACATTTATAAAAGAAAAAAATGTGAAAAGATGCTTGTTTGAAAAAACCAAAAAGTTGATTTTTTGTTTTTATTTTTTCTATCATTGTAGAATTAAAGAAAAACTGAAAATACTTCTTTATTGTAACGTATTCATGCATATATTGTACTTATAAAAAATTTTATCTGACACATGACACTTTCCGACTGTTCATCACCTTTTAACCATTTTTGAATGTCATCTTCAAGTGTGTCACATCCAAGCAACAGTTTAAAGTCATTAAGCAGCAAAATATTTACCTTTTATGCAGTTTTCAACTTCACACCAAAGTTTTCTCAATTACCTACTCCACAAACGTTGTATGGGGAATTATCCTTGATATACCGATGGGGCCAAAATTATAAGGTGGTTTGCACTGGGCTGTTATGATGTTCTTACCGGGTTCACAACTTTGAAATTAAATTGGTTCAATAAGATGTAACCGATTATGGAAAACAATAACAATCCTTTTATACAAATACAAATATGAACACCGAATACCGGAATCTAATTTGGTAATTAGAGACTGATCATGCCAGAGTAACACAAAACGAATGGAGATGCAATCCTGGAATCCCAGAGTGTCTACGTTTATGTAGGTTGCTTGTGCAAGGTAAAGGGTTCCATATTCTTTGAATGTAATAGGATTGTCCAGCCCAGGCACAAGCTATACTTTCGCCTTGCAGAGGAAATCAATTTTCTCGGCTCGGATATTATGATCCATTTTTTGCCAGGCACGGCGTGTCTCAGGAAGATTTTGTTCTTCACTTTCGCCGGGCCCATTGTTCCTGCAATTGCCTCTGTTCCATGATGCAAAGGGTAAATAGAAATCATGTTGTGTTGATATGGAATGCCTGCTGTTTAGAGAACTGCCATCTGACGTTTTATGTAAGTTTGTTTTTAGAAAGCTTCCTTAGCGTGACCATACCGTGATTTCTTAACAGCCCGCACACAATTGATTTAGAAGTTCCACATAAGAGACAAAGAGACCAACCAAAAAGTTACAATTTAGAAAAGTTAATGGTGGCTGATACAAGGAAGGCATATCAGCGAAGGATTAAAGAAAAATATGGTAAAATAGTGGATGGAGGGACTGTTGAAGAAAAGTGGACAAATTTTGTAGAAATAATAGAGGCAGTAGCAGAGGAAGTAGTGGGTAGAGAGAGGAAAAATAAGGCGGAAAGTTGGTTCAAAAACGAATGTAGAAAAGAGCGGAATACGAGACAAAAAGCAAGAGAGCGGATGATCCAAACAGAACTCCCAGAGGATGTAGAGAAATACCTTCAACAAAGAAGAGGAACGAAGAGCACATATAGAAGACTCAAAAGGGCTCACGGTGACAAGAGGCTTCGCGATATGGAGGAAAGAAATTAGGAACTTTTATCAAGAGTGCAAGGAAATAGGTAAAGGACCACAACACAAAATCCTATTGTGCAAAGATAAAGATGGGAAATCACTAGCAGGAGAAAATGAAGTGATAAATGGATGGAAAGAATATTTTGAAGAAATCTTAAATGAAGCAACGGAAGTTGAAAACGAAAATGGAGTACTAGAGTTAGAGTTGAACAATGCAGAGATAGAGGAGGTAATAGCAAATATGAAGAATAGGAAGAGCCCTGGCAGGAATGGGATCTCAGCAGAGCTCATAAAGTATGAAGGCTACGAGATAAACGACAGGATATTTGAAATAATCAAAAAAGTACGGCGAGACGGCAAGATACCTGATAGATGGAATGAGGTAGTTTTGATCCCTGTGTATAAAAAGGAGAGAAAACCCGGTGTAAGAACTACAGAGGACTTGCGCTTTTGGACACGGTTAGAGCTTACAATACCGGGATCCCGGGATCCCGAATACCGGGATCCCGGACAATTTTTGTTCGGTATTGAAAACCGGTATTGATGTCAAAAATACCGGTATTTCGGTATTAACGTATTACTATAAAAATTACATTTATAAAAATATTTATTACAGTTAAAAATGAAATGTCTCATAATGTGACCAATAAATCAAAATATTTATTCAAAGTATTTTTAGTTAAACAAATTATAGCATAATTAATTTAAATAGATTTTAATTATTAGACATACCATAACCCCATGGAGGTCATGGATACAAAAAACTTTACTGAGCAAAGAAAAGGAAACGATGAAGCTTCCGTTTGGAACCATTTCCTAACAGAAAATAGCGGGTAATTGGCTAAATGTAGCCTAAGAGGTGTTCTAAAGAAATAAAATGCGGTGGAAGATCTACTAGTGGTCTTCATACTCATTTAAAAACAATTCATGTATTAAATCTTAAAAAAGTGTGAATTCTCTAACAGTGACGGACAAGGCGCTTCGAAATATCCGAAACTATTAATAACGAATTATTTTAAAAACCATTAAAAAAATTAACTTCCTGAAACTCGCACGCATGACCTCTCGCGATGGCCTGTCTTTATATTTTCATTAATTCTTATGACATAAGAGAAGGTTTGAGTGCAAGGGGGTTTAAATACATACCAAAATCTTCACTAACAGTAGGAAATATGGTGCTAGGATATAGCAAGATTATTAAAGAAACTATAACTATAACTCCTTTTGTAAGCAACGTTAATTTCAACAATAAACTTTTATTTGTTTTTTTGATATTATTTTGAAATGTCGTAATAACTAGGTATAAATCTAATAAGTAAATTTTTAGTAATACCGCTTTTAATACCGGTATCCCGGTATTAAAAATTTTGAATACCGAATACAGGTATTAAGATTTTGGTCCGGTATTGTAAGCACTAGACACGGTGTACAAAATATTAGCCTCAGACTGCAGGAAGTGGCAGAGAAGGTGATTGGTGAATATCAATGTGGTTTTCGTACGAATTGGTCAGTAATGGATCAGGTGTTTGTTTTGAAAGAAATACAGACCGCATGCTATGAGCATAATATAGAGATTTACGCTATTTTCATAGGCTTTAAAACAGCATACGTTTCAATAAAAAGACAACGACTATACCAAGCAATGAAGGATTTGAGACAAATTAATTCAGCTAGTGATGGTACTATTAAACGACACATTAAATACAGTCAAAGTCAATGGTGGGATGTCCGACCCCTTTAAAGTCAGCAACGGACTGAAGCAAGGTGATCCCTTGTCCACAACTTTGTTTAATTTAATGCTGGAAAAGATAATCAGAGAAACCGGAATTAATACCACGGGTCTGTTAACGAACAAAAGACACCAGTGCCTGGCGAGAACATGAAATGAGCTACAAAGAATAACAAGGAACCTCGATCGGGAAGCGAGAAAGGCAGAGCTGATTATAATCGAAGAAAAGAGCAAATAGAAATAAAACTAGAAAACAACAGGGTAATGAAAATAGATGTGCAGGCTTTTGTAGATCTGGGAGTGTTAATAACGGAAGATGGTAATACAGCAAAGAAATAGCAGCAAGGTTGGTGAAAGGTGATAAGTGCTTGGGTGCATTAAGCAAGATAATGAAGTCAAAAAGTGTACCGAGGAACGCGAAACTATGACTATAAAACAGTGTTAAGACCTACAGTGACCTGTGACCTACGGATGTGAAACTTGGGTGATGAACAAAGTAGAAAAAGAAAAGCTTGAAATATGGGAGAGAACGGTGCTAAGGAGAATATTTGGAGATAGAAAAACAAAAGATGGATGGGAAAGAAGAAATAACGAAGAGCTGGGACAGCTGTATGGAGAGGCAATAATCACTCAATATGTACGAGCACAGAGGCCATGGTTGGGTCACATAGAGCGCTTAGAAGACAACAGACAGACGAAAAAGGTACTAAAAGCCAACCCGCAATTCATAAGAAGGAAAGGGCAACCGAGAAACAGATGAATGGAGGCACTAAAATCAGATCTAAGAGATAAAGGCATAGTAGAGTGGAGGAAACTAGCAAATGACCGGAAAGAGTGGAGGAAAACTGTCCAGCAATGGGCCTAATGGCCTGTGAACACGTTATATATATATGTTTGCCGGGCATGGCCTGTCTTAGGAAGGGTTTGCTCTTCACTCTCGCCTGGCCCATTGTTCCTGCAATTGCCTCTGTTGCATAATGCAATGGGTAAATGGAAATCATGCTCTGTTGATATGGATTGCCTGCTGCTTAGAGAACTGCCATCCGACATTTTATGAAAGTTCGTTTTTAGAAAGCTCGCTTAGTGCAATGTACATTAATCAACTTTGACGTTACCGAAATTTCTGAACAGCCTGCACACAATTGATTTAGAAGTTCCACTAGTTTAACCGGAATTGCAGCACCCCGACTTTTATATTTTATTAGTGTCTTTCGTAAAGCAATACACACAATTGAGTTTGACACTTGCCGGTATATGGACAATTATATACAGTGAATTTATTATAAGGCGCAATGTGGTTTTTACAGATACGCCATGGCCATACCATGTGTAAATGGGTTTATTTTAAAATGCAATATAGGACGTTACTGAGTGTTTTTTGTACGATTAACTTGATAAGAGGCTTCCACGAATGGGGCCCCCAATTAATCCACTGCGAGTTCCGGTTCAATGGGATTGCCGGGAACTGCCACTTAATAACCCTAACTTGGGTTCAGTTAGTTGTTGGAGTGAAACAAGACTTAACAAACACGAGTATATTGAATAACAACGATTACAAACGTCACTGATGGACCGATGGTTTTTTACAAAAGCTTCAACTGTTGTGACACGCTTGGATTGGCCACGCGAAAATAGCGAATTGCGCGTAACCGTAACACAAAACAACCTGGAAACGTCTTTACCAGGGAGTTAGACCGAAACGCAAACTAGCACAAAGCATAGCTGAACTTGCTTCCTCGAGGCTCTGGATCTAACTAACTCTGAATTTACAGCGAGACGAACTCGCCAATTCAAGGAGGGGCAAGCTCAAACACTATTGGCTGAGGCGATCCTGCGTAGCCAATCGGAGCATCGCACGTTATTTAGGAAAAATGCTTATTCTAAGAAACCTTAATGCTAAGCTCTCTCAATGAGGCAATTGAACGAAATCCATAAACCCATGATTCCCAAATATGCTAAGTCGGCTTAAGTTCTAGTAGAAAATGTATCCATCCGCTTTAAAGCCATTAAGGGAAGCTTACAAATTCCTTTCCAACATTAACAGAGGCAAACAAATACGGCAAGATGCAAATTTGGCTTTACCACGACCTTTGAATGAGATAAAACAGTTATGACTTGAATTACGTGATTAATTATAATCAAAAAGGTTTTGATGCACGCATCTGTGTGAATCAAACACTGAGTATGTAAAAAAATTATGTATTCTACGAAGGAAGGGATTCATTTGATCAAATGGTGCAAAGACTTTGGTTTACAGTAAGTATGTGAGTTACTACATGTTATATTCCTGGTTGTTATTTGTAATGCTTATTTTTCAATTAAATTATAGTTCATACATTGCATTTTAAAATAAACGCATTTACACATTGAGTGGGCTTGGCGTATACTTAGAAACTAATAGGTCAACATTCAAATCCTTATGGAAACTACAAGACCACATATTGCGCATTCAAATAAATTCACTGTAGAACAGTAATAAGATAACATGAACAAGAAATTGCATTGCTTGAGTAAGCAAGTATTCTAGTAGGCTTAACGCTCATTTTAATTATGACATAGAGCCCTTTGTAATACAAGCAGACGCATTTAGTGTCGATTAGTGTTTCACAATGAATTCAGAAATTTCCTGCACTCCGCCAGAAATACGGCAAATTGCCGAAAATGCTACGGTTAATTTACTGTCATTAGTGTCATTGGCTATAACCTTAAACTCACACTGACATTTCGTGCAATGTCACCAACCGAAAAAAAGTTGATTTCGAGTTTGGTAATGGTTCATGATCGCACTCAAAGTGGATGCGGTAACGGCTTTGTTAAGACAGCAAATTAGGAAAAAGCATTTATGAAACTTGATGTAAATGCAAAAATTTTATAAAAACTTAAATTTTTTCTACAGTAATTTGTCGTACTTTTACCAACACCTAGGGCCGGTTGCAGAAAGCAATGTTAAGTCTGGTGTTAGCTAACATCGCGTCAAAGTGAACAAAATCGCATCAAATTTTGTTTACTAATGTATTAGTTACCATAAGCATTTGAGATTTGATTAGTTTTTGTTCACTTTGACGTCGCGTTAGCTAACACCAGACTTAACATTGCTTTCTGCAACCGGCCCTTAGTTTATCAAAGATATGCTTTACAGCCAGTAAAGCACATTTATTAGTACGTTCTAAAGCTTTCAATTTAATTTCCATCATAATGACTTTACACTTGCACCCACTCACTTTGTACCATACAATATAATTTATGTAGATCACAAAACAATATGGTATAGGTACACTATAAAATTTACAAAGAACAACTGAAGCAAATATACTGCACTCTAACCTGTTTCTGCTTCTTAGAATCATCAGTTAAAGCAGAGGCTGGTTAAGCCGAGACCAGATAAAAGACTGTAGTCAGTAAATCAAAATATTTTGAAATTTTTTCAGAAACTACGCACTCACTTAACTAATTTTATCTACGACCACTACTAAAAGTAGGCCTTTTAGCGCTAGCTTGTTTCACCAAAAGTGACGTTTTATAGTTTAGCGTGGTTAAAGAAATCAGCTGTTTACTTTTGGCTCATGTGCTAAAAGTGAAGTGAGGTTATAAAACTACAATTTCGAACTGGAAGTGAAGTTGTAAAGTTATTCTAGTTGCTTTTTGCTTTACAGGTAAAGTGTTTTTGGAATAAGAAAATATTGTATGCAACGCGTGCTAAAAGTCATTTATGCACGAGACATGTTATAAAACTCAGCCTTCGACTTCGTTTCATAATGTTCATGTGTCGTGCATAAACGTCGACTTTTAGCACTTGTTACATAAATAGCTATTATATCTCCTACAGTTTCCAAGAATCCTGAACTCGTAGCCGAATTTGACTCACTCTGTATTGTGAGTTTGCCATTTATTGCATTTGTGACATCATGTTACAATTTTTTTAACGAAGTATTTGAACAGTCGAATTTTTCAGTTCAGTCTTTCAGCATTGTAGGAAACTTTTCTCTGTAAAATATTGAGTGGAATGAGACCCTTTTTATTTTTATAAAATAATTAAATTAAGTAATTTTTGATTATTGATTTTAAAGTTTCAATTTCAAGAATAAAATTAAATAGTTTGGTAAATTGTATAAACCAAAATACATATTTATTATTTATTGTTTGCCATGAAGGAACAGAAACAGCGGCATAACTGATACATCCTAGATACGTGCAAATTATTTAAAATAAACAATAAACAAACTACAACAATTAAGAGAAGATCTCAATAATTGCACTGTTTACAATTTTGCAGTTATTTACTGAATTAAAATATTATGTTAGTGTTGGTAGCTTAAACCAACAGCAGTATGGTAAATTATTTAATTGTGATATAACTTGATGCACAGAATTTTATTGTCCGTGCATGCAGCATGGATGCAAAGTTCAAAAAGTGGTCGATTTCATTCGTCCGTTTTAAAATATGGAATCTTACCTCCAATTGATACTGAATACCACGGTACAGGTATGACTGGCAACTTATTTGTTAATAAAATTAAACTAAAACATTAACACTTTACTTATGTCTTTCCATTTCCTTGGGTAAGTGAAACAGCGCATAGTAATAAATGACATTCATATATTCTAACTCCAACTTAATTTCAGACACGCCACCTCCTACCCGGCCATCAACAGCTTGCGATCTTCATGAAGCCACTTGTGCCAATGGTGACTGCATAGCTAAACATTTAGTCTGTAACGGACATTACGACTGCAGCGATGGCTCTGATGAAACTCGTTGCAGTAAGTAATTGCTTCTTCCTCTCTATTCTCTTTCACACTTTTTCGCCTCTAAATAGATGCTCACTGTGAGCCAAATGAATTCCGATGCAACAACAAGCGATGCGTGTACAAGACCTGGCTCTGCGATGGCCAGGACGACTGTCAAGATGGCAGTGATGAACTCAATTGTGCCACAAGTACTCCAGGATCTCCTTGCAAGACCACTGAATTTGCGTGCCACTCCGGTAATCAATGTATTCCTAAGAGCTTCCATTGCGATCAGCTAAGTGATTGTGTTGACGGAAGTGATGAAGTCGGGTGCTGTAAGTAGTTGGCATTTGGCTTGAGGAGATCTGTCGTAATTATTTGTTTTTAGCAAATGTTGTCATCTTCAAGCCTCCTCCTCCAATGGTCCAGCTGAATGTTGGAGAACTGTTCGTGATAACCTGCACTGCAGTAGGTGTACCTACTCCTGAAATTGTCTGGCGTCTTAATTGGGGCCACATTCCTGACAAATGTACCACTACAAGTGTCAACGGTGTTGGTACCTTGAATTGCCCAGATATACAAGTGAGTTGCTTTAAAAGCTACTGCCACAAGTAACACTAAAATTAATTTAATTGTAGATCGACGATCAGGGAGCTTATTCTTGTGAAGCTATTAATGTTCGTGGAGCAGTATTTGCTATACCCGACACAATTTTGGTAGTCAGTGGAGGTCCAGAGATCTGTCCCAAAGGTACTTTCAACGAAGAAGCGCGAAATACCAATGAATGCATCGATTGTTTCTGTTTCGGAGTTGCAACTGAATGTCGATCTGCCGATTTGTTTACATATCAGGTATATTTTACAGGCCCCGTTGTAGTGTCTACGTCCTTCATTGCAACCTACTTTACAGCTACAACCACCATTTGATTCACACAAATATCTTGGTGTACGAATAGATCCTTATTCGGGAGTTATAGATATACGAGATGAGCCAATTTATAGAGGATCACAACCCAGAATTAGTCCTATAGGTCGAAATGGTGTACATGCGCAGTTAGCTTCACCTTATGGTGATTTGGTTCAACCTGATGTTTTACCGTACTTTGCTTTACCTGAAAATTTCCATGGCAATCAGTTGAAGAGTTATGGAGGATATTTGAAATATAATTTACGTTATGAAGGTTTCGGAAGACCACTTACTGCGCCAGATGTTATACTAACTGTAAGCTCTATTTTTTTTTAATTTAGAAAGGAATAATAAAAAAAATATTACTCTAGGGAAATGGATATACATTGTTGCATATTGGTAAACCTCACCAATCTGGTAGAGAAGAACAGAACACCATACGATTCTTTGTGGGAGAGTGGGTTAAACGTTCTGAAACTGCTCCAGAAACTGTAGCAACTCGAGAAGAAATAATGATGGCAATGGAAAATGTTGAAAATATCCTGATCAAATTGCAGTATGTTGACGGACACCTAGATACAACAATAAGCAACATTGAAATGGATTCCGCAGCAGTACGCAACACGGGACTAGGACAAGCAGTTTACGTAGAGGAATGCAGGTGCCCAGTTGGATACACAGGACTGTCGTGCGAGGTAGGAATAAAAATGTAAAGTGAGATAAATGTTTATCATCGTTACATGTAGAGTTGTGCTGCTGGATATGTTCGTCACCGTTCTGGACCATGGCTTGGCCAGTGCTACAAGGAACCAGAAGTGTGTCAACCAGGCACATATGGAGATCCTGCTCGTGGTAGACCTTGTGAAGTCTGCCCGTGTCCACTTACAAACCCCAGCAATCAGTGAGTTATTTATAACCATTACTTGCATTATACAGTGCCTTCATAAATGATCGAATGTTTTTGAATGATCATAATTTTGGCGCTATTTAACTTCGATCATTGATGAAGGCACTGAACCTGTATTATTGGAACACATTCTAATCCTCATTGTGCTCTTCCAGATTTGCACGAACATGTCATTTGTCACCAGACGGTGAAGTAACGTGCGATTGTCCACCAGGTTATACAGGTAGACGTTGCCAACAATGCGCTGCTGGGTACACTGGTAATCCTTTGGTACCTGGAGATTCGTGCAGACCAGGAGGCATTTGCAGTTCAGAAGGAGCTGTAAGCTCCCAAGGCGATCCCAGTGGCAGATGTGTTTGTAAAGTAAGTATTCACTTGTTTGACAGTATATTATACAGGGTGGAGCGCGACAACTTGCGTTTTTGAGAAGAACTGCATGAAGTCTCAGAGGGTCGCGGAGGGTGGGGGATGGTCTCAGTGGAGGGGCGCAGATGGGAAGTTTGTGTTCCCATCCGTTTTAGTCACGAAAATGTAGTGGTCAGTGGAGGAGCTCGCATTTGCCGTTGAGGCGTACTTTTTATTTACGGTTCAAAATCCCCCCCCCCCGCAAGGTTGTATACCTGGCCGGCAATCGATTTTATCGTGGGGGGATGCATTCAGGAGTTCAGGCAATGTGTCAGCGATAAGAAGAGAACCACAGAGAACCGTTACAACACCGGAAAATGTCAAGCAAGTTCAATTGTCAATGCTGCGATCTCCCAGGTGATCTGCCCGGAAACATTCCGTTGCTCTTGGCATTTCAAGACATTCTCTTCATCGCATTCTTTATGACGAATTTTATTTGCACCAGTATAAAATGTTTGGGTTACATTTCCACCTTAGCGGCTGTGTGAACAAACAAAATATGCGGTACTGGAGTGAAACCAATCCCAGGGAACTTTACGTTTAACGGTATGTCATATCGAGTGATCGAATAAATTTCACCTCCAGTGTGCTGTGATTCCTGGTATACATTTGGCAGCACTGAAGTGAATTGTCAGTCTATGTCAAATTCGAGGTTAGTAGGTTAGGTTGTGTTTGTTTTTTGACACAAAGTGAAGCAAAACTTAACCTGAAAATCTCGAATTTGACATAGACTGACAATCCACTTCAGTGCTGCCAAATGTATACCAGGAATCACAGCACACTGGAGGTGAAATTTATTCGATCACCCGATATCAAGAATAGGGATCATTGGCCCTTACTTTTTTCAAGAAAACGGTCATGCTGTAACTGTGAATTCAGGTCGTTACTTGACAATGCACCAGGAGTTTTTTCTGCCTGATCTCGAAAAAATGGAACTGGTTGATGTATGGTTTCAGCAAGATGGGGCTACAGCCCACACAGCAAGAATTTTGATGAATTTGTTGAGAGAGACCTTCCTCGGGCGGCTGATCTCCCTGAGAGGGGACATCAACTGGCCGGCGCACTCGCCTGATTTATCCCCCTGTGATTACTTTCTTTGGGGTTATCTGAAATCCCTGGTTTATAACGATCGCCCCCAGACCCTGAAAGCCCTACAAGACAACATTAGAGCGGAAATTGCCAACATACCGGTTGCCGTGATCCAAAATGTGGAGAGAACTTCCGAATTCGACTTGTGTTTGCAAGACATTATTTTTAAAACCGTGTAATATCAAACTTCCCATGTTAAGTTACATTTGAAAAATAAAAATGAAGGGTTTTCAGTTTTAATTTAATTTTGAAAAAAGCAATTTGCCCCGTCCACCCTGTATAATAATACAAAGCACATATTATTATGTATTTGAAAAAGCATTGGACTGGCAGCAATTTCGCCTATTGGACAAAATTATTTTGGCTTTTCTGTAGAACTAACATTCTTTAAAATTGTTGGAAATAACAGGAATTTTTGGCATTTTTCTTAGAGCCTTATGTGACACTTATACTTCCATTCTCCTTTTTAAAAATATTTTAATAGTAGTACAAAATCATTAAACGCAAATCAATATAATTATTTTAAGTAAGAGCTTAACTCTGTAAATAAATCTGTTGCTTTCATTTCAGACAAAAAATGTTCGGATAAATATTTGTGTGGGAAAAATGATCTAAAATTTGAAAAAAAATTGCCACTCAAATAGTTATTATACAGTGCCTTCAGAAATGATCGAATTCTGATTAAGGACGTATGTAGGCAAGCCGTTGAACAGGAATTGGCATTACTGTATAACATGAAAACCATTCTCCTTCAGTTTTCGTAGCAGTGGCGTCCGAGTGGGTACTGGGGGTAAACACTTTATGTCAACATTTATTAATTTCTCATTAAGAAAAAATAAATAACACTCAAATCAACCTAGCTCTTATGAAAACAGTCTTAATTTTTCAAAATCAATAAACTTTACCTCGCAAGTAAATTGGAATAACATTATACAATAAATTTTTTTATACAAACTTTTTATTAATACAAAATGTATTCAAGTGTCTTCATGTAAAGTGGAAACTCCAATTTCAATCACATCAATTCAATTTTCAAAGTTAGTTTTAGAAAAAAATAGTACATTTCACTTAAGATAAGTAATTTGCCTATTCTACCCTAAATGCTGTTTAAGGGACTACCGCTGCTGTTCACATAACTTGACAAATGGAACCATGCTTCATCAGACATATATGTTACATCCAACACATTATCGTCATTTAAATTTTCATTAAACCACTGGCAATATTGCATTCGTGATCTCCAATCATTTTCAAGTAATTCTTGTACTACTGTTATCTTGTGCCGATACCAGATGCGGTAATTGCCACTTTTGTTAAAAAGTACTTGACAATTACTTTTTGAAAGTAATTACTTAACACATTCAATTACTCAATTACTTTTAAGTGATTAAATTACTCTAAAGTATTTAAATTACTTTACAGATATTTGAATTAAACGCCGTAATTGAAATTACTTGTGGTAATTGAATTACTTTTACTTTACAATTACTAAATTACTGTCCTCAATTGGTTATTAAATCTCCAGAACGCAGAAAATAAGAAAGAACCTTATTAAGTTACATGTTAAGCAAATGGCAACAGGGCATTCCTGGAGCAATATAAGTATAATTTATGACTTCCTATGACTAGTTGGACAACAGTAGTTTTGTGCATGAGAATGTATATTAATATTATAGTAGTATAGTCTGTGCAGGATATAGCATTGTAGCTTGCTAGTAATCATCGTGTAAGAAGCGGAAAATGTGTCTGCGGCAAGTACAGATTACAGAGTAAAGTATGGTTAAAATATAATTTACTTTTTTCCATAACAGTCGACAACAAATAGCATCATTATACAGTATTAGTTTATAATAATTATTTATTAATTTTAATTTGCTTGTTTAAAATGATGTACTAGCACATGGCTATCTAAATACTAATAAATAGAAATATATAACAATTTTTAGTGAAAGTAATTGAAAAAGTGATTTATCTTGTGCAATTCCAATTACCAAGTAATTGACAATTGAATTACTATTTTATTTGAGTAATTAAAAATTTGATAATTCAATTACTTCATTGGGCGGTAATTGGTAATTAACTACTTTTT
Source organism: Agriotes lineatus (assembly GCA_940337035.1). NCBI lineage: Eukaryota > Metazoa > Arthropoda > Insecta > Coleoptera > Elateridae > Agriotes > Agriotes lineatus. The sequence goes on along the minus strand of CALNHX010002111.1, from coordinate 146,208 downwards.
TATAGTAATTTGCCCAGATCTGGCGGATACATGTGGGGAATTTTTCTTAAAGTCATGACCCGATTCAACAGAAATACCTAAGTATAAAGGAATATATGCGTAAATTACGCTTTAAATGACCAATTTATTGTTTACATACCACTTTGGGCAGCCAATGTGGAAACTGATTTGTGCGGGCTTAGTTCTATTCGATTATTAATGTCAGCTATTTTTTTCGGTTAAAACACTTGATGTGCTTTTACAGATGCAGTGTTTTCCGTTGAAACGGTAAATAATAATCCGCTTATGTTCAGCAAAAGCTTCGTAATTGATTTGCACACCTGGAAACGCCTAAGTAAATTGTTCGATGCATGACAGAATGAAATATGACCATGAACCATCGTAATTTCGGGTTGCACTGTGAAAGTGAGCCATTAGAATAAAAGCATCTTGTTCAGGTGTGAACGGCATGGTTATAATTTGTAATCTTTCTTTCTTTCTTCTGTTTATCCTTGTACCCTATCTGGGTGTCGGATATGAGGTCCAGTCCTTCCATTCCTTCCTGCTCCTTACCATTTTTTTCATCTCTGCTACTGTTTTGCCTCTCTTTATACCGATTTCTTCGATTCTTTGTGTCCAGCGCTTTCTGGGTCTGCCCTTCTTCCTTCTTCTTTCGCCTGGTGCTTCTATGATCTTTTTTAGTAGCGATTTTTCTTCTTTTCTTATTATATGACCATACCATCTTAGTTGTTTCCTTTCTATGAAGTCCATTATTCCTTCTTGTCTTAAAATTTGTCTTATTCTTTCATTTGTCTCTCTGTCCCATTTTGTAACTCCCTCAATTCTTCTCAGGAACTGCATTTCTGCTGCATTGATCTTGCTTTCGTGCTTTTTGTTTATGGTCCATGTCTCGCTGCCGTAAGTTAGTGTTGGTCTCGCTATACTATTGTATACTTTCAGTTTCGCTTGCTTGTCTACTTCTTGTTTCTGTAGTATTGGTTTGTTTATAGCATAATATACGTTCCTTGTTTTCTTTATTCTTTGTGCAATGTCGACTTCTATTCTTCCATCATCTGTTATTACTGATCCGAGATATTCCATTTCTGTAACTACTTCTATTGTTATCCCATTTATTTCTATAGTTCTTATTATCTCAGTGTTTTTGTTATTTATAATCATAATTTTTGTTTTGTTAGTATTCACCTCCATTCCCATTTTCTCCATTTCCTCGTTCCAAATTTTAACCAGTCCCTTCATTTTATTGTAAGTATCTGCTATTAGTATTATGTCATCTGCGTAGATTAAACTATCTACTTTGATTGACCTTAGTTGGTGATGTCCTAGTTGTGATTGTAAATGTTTTGATTTCTCTCTTGTATTTAATTTGTAATCTAAAATAAGAAAATAATCTCAAAACTTCAAATTTGTGCACTTACATCAAACTCAAATACGTTATTTAGTGAAGTGATTTTTGTAAAAGCATAGTACCTACGCTGAAACCACAGAACAATAACTAAAACTGGCTGTAAATTTCATACAACGTCTAAAAGCATAACGAACGAACGCCAATGATAAATTTCAACGTCAAAATATAACGCTGCATGTGTAGCCAACATGAAATAGTTAAAATAACTAGCGCCAACATAATGACCACTCAAAAACGTTCGATCATTTCTGAAGGCACTGTATTTGGGAAGAATAACTGCACTTATAATTTTTTAATTTCAATACTTAAGATACATACATAATCTGTAACTTTTTATATGGTTTACACAGTGTCGAGGTGCTGGGCGCACCGAGCCGCTGAGGGTATGTGCATTTTTAAATTCGGCGGAGGCACTTGAGGTAGTGGAGCCTATCTAAGCTAGAACACCACTTAGCCGTACTGCCAGCTCTAATTTCAATATCATAGACTTTATTTACTTCTATAGGGTTTGAACGTCAAACTTCAAATTCTTGTGGTTCGGTGTACATTTTCTTTGTTGCCCAGTATGCCAGTCCAATGCTGATTTGAAACCAAGGATTAAAGTATTTGTGTATTTGTATTAATACTAAACTTTAACTGAATTTCATTGTTTCATGCTAACTCTAATTTGAAATCTTGTAAGTAAATCAACTTCCTTGCTCTGCAATATGACAATAATCTGTCGTAACTTAAAGTCGATAATTTTTTCAGCAAAACACTGATGGTCCCACTTGTAACCAATGTAAGCCCAATACTTTCCATTTAAGCGCAGAGAATCAATTTGGCTGTATCGCTTGCTTCTGTATGGGAATTACCCAACAATGTACCAGTTCGAATTGGTACCGAGATTCGGTAAGCATGTTGTAACCTGTAGAAATGCACAAAGAATATAATTTTCATTTCCAAAAACAGGTCAGCACTTTCTTTACCAGCTCCAGACATGAATTTAAGTTGGTAGAATCTCTAAGAAAAGAAGCACCCATTGAAGCCGGCATACGCTTAGATCAGAACACACGGGAAATTGTGTACAGCGACTTTTCTAACAGAAACCAAGATGTCTACTACTGGTCGTTACCATCTCGATATCTGGGAGATAAACTTACATCATACGGGGGCAGTCTTCGGTACTCTTTACGATACGTGCCAATGCCTGGAGGTCAGAGCTCTCGAAATACAGCACCTGATGTCGAACTCATTAGCGTAAGTGGAATAAATGTGAATAAATTGTTGGAACTTTAAAATAATTATGTATTTCAGGACAACCATATTAATCTTCTTTACTTTGGACGAGATTATCCTCAACCAAATTCCAACCAGAGTTTCTCTGTACCTCTTCTGGAGCAGCACTGGCAGCGTGCTGATGGCCAAAAAGCTGATCGAGAACATCTTCTTATGGCTTTAGCTGATCTTAAAGCTATTTTAATTAAAGCCACTTACACTACAAACACCAGGGAGGCAGCGTAAGTGTTTTCTATAAGTCATTTGTGACGATTCAGAAAAGTAAGGAATATAGCAATAATACCTGAAAAAATATTTTACAGGCTGCTATCCGTATCTCTTGATACAGCAAATGAACGGAATACTGGGCGAGAACGTGCTCTAGCCGTGGAGCAGTGCCATTGTCCAGTAGGCTATCGAGGCTTATCATGTGAAGACTGTGATATTGGGTACACTCGTGCACCTGAAGGATTGTATTTAGGTCTATGTGAACCTTGCTCATGCAATGGCCATTCCAATGAATGTGATTCAGAAGGTGGTGATTGCATTGTGAGTATGCTGATATCTTTTGCTGTGGGCGGTTGGGAGTAACGAAAACATTATTTCACAGAACTGCAGAGATCACACAACAGGACCTAATTGCGAACTGTGCCTACCTGGATACCAGGGTGACCCTACAACTGGAGGGTGTAGGTGGGTAGGAGGCGAAAATCAAACCTGTGAATGTAACCCAGACGGATCTATATCAAACTACTGTGTTAACAGAGTTTGTCAATGCAAGGTAAATTTTATTGTAGAATACCTACCTTATTTCCAATGGTAAACCAAAAGCAATAACTGATTGTTTATAAATTGATTAATGCTTAAATGATTAATATTAATTAAGTATTACATACCACAACAGACATTTCTCTTTAATTGATACACACAAAGTGAAATTTAAATTTCTTTAATAGTGTAACTTTATACATGAGATAAAAAAAATTATTCTGAGCAGGCCTTGATATGTGTTGTACGTTTGGCAGTACTGAAGTGTATTGTCAGTCTATGTCAAATTCGAGATTAAAAGGTTAGGTTTTGTTTGTTGTTTGACACAGACTGACGTAAAACTTAACCTGCAAATCTCAAATTTGACATAGACTGACAATACACTTCAGTACTGCCAAACGTATAACTCATATCAAGGCCTGCTCAGAATCATTTTTTTTTTATCTCATGGTACCTACTTCCATAAGATTAAGATCTTTTTTCTAAGGCATCAAGATACCGTGTTCATTGTTTGCCTACTGGTTCTCTGCATTCGAAGTTTGCTAAACTTTATTTTCTTCTATTCTTGTGATGTGTCCCAATCATCGCAGTTGGCCATTTTTTATTGTTTTTACAATGTTCTTATCATCAAAGATCTTAAACAGCTCCTGGTTGTATTTTTTACTTAAAATCCAGGTTTCTGACCCATATGTGAGTGCTGGTCTTATATATTATAGAAACCACCAAAGATGAGCCCTGCGGCATCACACGCTGAATTTAGTAACAACAAACATGCGTGTACATTTGTTCACAAACTCCATGCGTACGACAGTGATAGCATTACAATAAGCGTGTGTTATGATGAAAGTGCTTATTTGATTAAAGTAGTTTGAGTCACATACCGCGTCGTCACTAAAACGTCAACTGTCAAATAATATTTGTGAAGCCTTGTTCGTTTTTTCGGCGGGTTATAACTACGTTTTCAAGTTATTATTTACGATTTGATACAAATTATGTCTATTAAAGGTAAAACGTTACGTTCGCAATCTCAGCAGCTCTTGTTAAATTTATTGGATTACTTCGAACGAGAAAGGAAATTGGGGTCATATAATTCCATTGTCGTGTGTACAAGAGGTACCTAAATAAAACATAATTCGCCTAATTATATTTTACATCCATCGTTTAATTATTTGTAGAGGGCAGCGGAAGGTCTAGGCATTAATGTTTCTACTGTGAAAAAAGTTAAGAGTCGTTCTAGTATGAATCCAGTTTTATGTAGCCCTGGCAAGAAAAGACCACGTAAAAAGTTGAAATCTACTGATTTACCGGATACCTCGAAAATGTTATAAGGGATACCATATACACGATGTATTCGAAAAAAACCACATTACCATCAATTCACTGAATACTGAAGTGAAAGAAAGCCATATTTTACTCAGTAACACCAGCTTAAATTCAATGCTATTGAATTAATATGGGCACATGCAAAACAATTTTACAATGATTACATCGGCAGGGATGGTTATAGTGATGATCGAGTTCTTGCAATGTGGAAGGAAGCATTAGAACAATGTACCAAAGATGTGTGAGGTAATTGTGTACGTCACACTGAAGAAAAAATTAGGACTTGGGATAAGCGTGAAAGGATTTTAGATGTAACTGTTGATGAACTAATCATTCATGTTGGCAACGATTCAAGTGGCTCTAGTTTAAGTAGTGATAGTGGTTAAAAATTGTAATTATTAATATATTTACATTATTTTATTTTAGTAGTTGGTTATCTAAATTCCTATGTTCAATGGAATTCTTTTTTGTAGCACTGCGTTGCGGAAGAAATACAGTTGTATATTTATTGGTTAGATTATTATATCGTTTGCAATTGTGTATTGGTAAATGATTTAAGTTGCATATAACCTTAGTCATCATAAAACCAAATAAAAGCAAATAACTAAAACGAAAATAATTCACATTGACAGTACTTGACAGCTGTTTGTTTTCCGGTTAAAGCGCCACCTATTGGCTCCTGATTGCTTGAGAATACAACTGATGCTAATTTGACTAGCAAGTAAAATCTTATATCATACGGATAGCATTGATGACGCAGGGCTCATCTTTCGTGGTTTCTATAATAGTGCAATTATTTTAATGTGCAATATGGTCTTGTCGTTTTCATGAGGATTTGATTGTTACCTATTGGTTTCTAAGGATACGCCACACCCAAACAAGGCCTTTACAACGTACATAAATCAAACAAGTAGAGACACTCATGTCAAATGTTGAAACCTGTCTAGAGTGCCTAGGACAGTGACTTAGGGGGTATTTCTAAGTTTGACTACCAGATGGCAGAACAAAATTCTACTAATTACAGTGACTTTATAAGGACAGTGCAGTTAATTTTAGGTGGCGCCCATTTTGAGGCGTTTCCACTACAGCCTGCATAAACAAATCTAACAATATTTCACTTGATTTCAATAATATAGGCAGCGGTTGTAAATAAACAGGCATATTAAATGTAGAGAATAGTATTTTAAGCAATTACTCTCTTCAAATGATAACAGATCTCCTTTAGATAGTTAACATCAATTAAAACTTGCATGGGTGTTTATCTACAAATAACTCCGATTTTATCAAAAAACTGTTTTAAAACGATGAAACTAACAATAATGGTTTTCAGTTGAAAACGTCTGAAATATGACTACAAATACCTGTGTAAACTGCAGGAGTCGTCTGTGCCGCATTCACTCCACTGTGACAGGATTTGCATGTGAATTTTTTTAACGGTGTCATTGACATTACTAACAAAATATTACTAAAGTCAAAATTATTGCTTGGTTAAAATTTAGTTTGCATTCGTACTTACTTTATTTTTGTGTATAAAATAACACAAATGTACATCAATGATGATACAATATTTATTTTGATGTTTAGGCCGTGTTCAGTACCTGATCTACTTGAGATAATTTATAAAATGTCAATGTCTTATTTTGACATTAGTAACTTTTTGTAACTAAATACGCGTACACTGCTAAAAATATTCAATAGGACATTGAAACGACTCTTAATGGCGGATTTTAAAACAACCAATCAGAAATAGGGCCAAAATTGACCACACTGTCATTAATATAGTCACTGTACTACTAATCAGAGCCAGTGTATATAGGAGAGTACCGCCATTCTTTGATCCGTGAAAATGCCACCATCGCCGCCATTTTTGTTCCCATCAGCAATAACTGATTCAATTATGTCTAAAATTTGACTTGAAATTGGTAAGACTGTAAGTCTATGTCAAATTCGAGGTTAGCAGGTTATATTTTGTGTCAGTTTGTGTCACAACTGACGCAAAACCTTACCTGCTAACCTCGAATTTGACATAGACTTACAGTCTTACCAATTTTAAGTAAAGTTTAATTGCCAACGGCACGGCACATTGACGGAATTGTGCTACAAACTTCAAAGTGACGCATATGTCAGAGGAATAAATATGGCGGACGTGGCGGTACTCTCCTATATACACTGGCTCTGCTACCAATCATGATGTCGTAAAGTAGTGGCGCATCTGTTAGTGCTATCAAAAAGTGCCCCACAGGAGCCGTTCAAGGTCGTTCAAATCGGTATTTTGATATCAAAGGAACCGCCATGTAATAACTCACGTACTTGGCTGTAAACTGAAGTCTTTATACCGTTTGATCAACAGAATTCTTTCCTTCGTAGAATATGTTATTTTATCTACAACTGTTGAATAATAAGTGCATTATATATCCAACTTGAAATACAAAAAGCGGCTCATATTACACTAGTGGAATATGAAATTTCATATTCCACAGGTTATTTTTTTTAATTAGTGGGCTACATTGTCAATAAATGACATTAACATCGAGGTTAGCAGGTTAGGTTTTGCGTAATTTTTTACACAGACTGATGCAAAACCTAACCTGCTAACCTCAAATTTCACATAGACTTACAGTGTCACCAACTTAATAATACAGAAAGCAGTTAGGTACCTGTCATTATCAAAGCTATATAATTGAGAGATCCTAAAAAACTGATCCACAGCCTGCTGAGGATCAGTTTTTTTTGGATCTCTCGATACATGTTCATTAAAAAAGTCCATAAGAGGCGGCTGTGAAAATTCAAACGTATGAATAATATGTTGGTGGCACTGTAAGTCTATGCAAATTCTAGGTTAGCAGGTTAGGTTTTGCGTCAGTCTGTGTCAAAACTGACAAAAAACCTAAACTGATATCCTCGAATGTGACCTAGACAGTGCCACCAACATATTATTCATACGTTTGAATTTCCACAGTCGCCCCTTATGGACTTTTTTAATGAACGTTGTCATCCTTCTCATCTGTCCATTATCGTTCGTAAGGATGTGGTGGCATTATGATGTTTGCGTTATCTTTTTGGACCATTTTGTTCTATCTTGCGTTTCGTAGGTTGCGTCTTTAAATGTGCATCCCGTGGCTGATTTGATCTAGTTCGTCCATCACGTGGGAGACCATTCTTTCGCTCTTTTGCCTTCGACATTGCCTTCCACAATTAGTCGTTCCACCCCTTACCATGTGGCCAAAGTATCGAAGAATGTTTCTGCTTATTGTTGTTCTGAGCCTTGTTTTCGTATTTAGTTCCTGTAGGACTTAGGCATTCGTACGGTGGGCAGTCCAAGGTATTCGTAAAATTCTTCGATATACCCACATTTCAAAAGCACTTATTTGCTTGACATCTGTTTTCTTGACGGTCCAAGTCTCTGACGCATAAGTGGCAATGGGGAATATAAACGATTTAACAAGTAGCAGTATGGTGTGTCTTGTGATACTGGTGTTTTTCCATATTTTGGTCAATTTGACTGTTGCTGTTCTACCCATCGCAAGGCGTCTGCGCATTTCCTCTTCGCAACTCCTGTTGTTGGTTGTTATTTTTTCTAACCTAAAAGCATTTGGTAACCATAACCTCAAATGTAAACCTCGTTTAAACACAACAAAGTAATTTTACACGGCTAAATTAGGGAAACTGTCATAGCCAACCTTCATGCCAAAAAGATGTGAACAGAGTATTCATACTCAGTAACGTTCCTATATTGCATTTTAAAATAAACGCATTTACACATGTTGTGGACATGGTGTATCCTTAGAAACCAATAGGTAACAATGAAATCCTCACCGAGACTGCAAGACCAACGTACATAAATCAAACAAGTAGAGACACTCATTCTAAATGTTGAAACCTATCTAGAGTGCCTGGGACAGATGGCAGCACAAAATTCTACCAATCAGAGCCAGTTACTAGTTCTGCTACCAATCATATGTGATAAAGTAGTGGCGCCATCTTTTAGTACCATCAGAAAGTACCCCCCAGGACCCGTTCAAGGTCATCCAAATCGGTATTTTCACATTAAAGGAACCGACAGTGAGTGTCTCTACTTGTTTGATGTATGTACGCTGGTCTTGCAGTCTCGGTGAGGATTTCATTGTTACCTTTTGGTTTCTAAGGATACGCCATGTCCACAACATGTAAATACGTTTATTTTAAAATGCAATATAGGAACGTTACTGAGTATGAATACTTCGTTCACATCTTTTTGGCATGAAGGTTGGCTATGACAGTTTCCCCAATTTAGCTGTGTAAAATTACTTTGTTGTGTTTAAACGAGGTTTACTGGCAAAACCAGCGTACATAAATCAAACAAGTAGAGACACTCATGCCAAATGTTGAAACCTGTCTAGAGTGCCTGGGACAGTAACTCGGGGGGTAGTTCTAAGCTTAACTATCAGATGGCAGCACAAAATTCTATCAATTAAAGTCACTGTACTACCAATCAGAGCCAGTTACTGGCTCTGCTACCAATCATATGTGATAAAGTAGTGGCGCCATCTGCTAGTATTATCGGAAAGTATCCCCCAGGACTCGTTCAAGGTCATCAGAATCGGTATTTCGACATCAAAGGAACCGACAGTGAGTGCTCTACTTGTTTGATTTATGTACGCTGGCAAGACCACATTGCGCCATAAAATAAATTTATTGCATAAGGGTCTTGTATACCTTGATCTTGGTTTATTTTATAAATAGTGTAAGTGTATGCTTATCTGGAACCCGTAGTAGCATCCATTGGCCATTAAAATTCTTCTCCATATTTCCGTTTCTGTAATATTTCCTTTGGTAATTAATGTGCCCAGGTATACAAATTTTTGCACTGATTGGAGATTGTAGCTATCTATTGTTAAATTGTGGTGTATCTGTTGATACCTTCCCGATTTATACAGATATGCATAGGCTAACAGTTGATTTGATTTGATGATCGTCCCTGCTGTATTGATTCCTCTTATTATATTTTCTAAGACTAAATTAAACGGTAAACATGACAGGGCAGAACGTTGGTGAAGTCCTTTGCATGCTGTAAAAGTACCTGAAACTCCCCCTTGAATACCTATTCAGTATTTCACTCTTGCCAGTATTATTTTGGTTAGTTTAACATTTTAGTACCATATGTTGCATGCAAATTTTCCATGTGAAATAATGTTTGCCCCTCTTCAGTTTCAATGTGGGCCAGCACTTGATTTTAATTTCTTAATTGGAGTTAATTTATATGTTAATTGAATGGTATAACTAGCACTTACAAATGTCTGGGCCTATAACCTGTTAGGAATTCGCACCAGAGAAAATAAAACATTAGTGTAGCAGAGCTGAATACAAAGAAGCAGTATTTAACATTTTAAACTTCATACAACCACTACCAATAGCAATAATAGATACATTTTCTTTCTAGACAAATGTGGAAGGACCAACATGTAATCAGTGTCGTGAAGGAACATTTGGATTGAATGGATCAAACCCTGAAGGCTGTCAAGACTGTTTCTGTTCAGGCATTACTGACCAGTGTACCGAGAGCAATCTTTACAGAGAACAAATACCAAGCCAAATATTGTACCAACATAATCATGGATATAGTCTAACAGACGAGTTAGTATTGTAGAATTAATATAACACCCTAATATTGTTCAGAATATTTTTAGTACTACCTAAACACAGACCATTAACAGCATTCTTTAAAGTTGAACTTAATAGAAGTAGTTAAATATGTTGTTGTCGATTTCTACATTTTTAACCTTACAGGAATCAGCGCAACCGGATTACTACAGATTTCATCTTAAATGTGGCCGAAAATAAGATTGGATATTCGTTTAGACCAGGCAGTAATGAGCGCTGGTTCTGGTCTCTTCCGTCTGATTTTACAGGAAATAAAATTAAAGCATATGGTGGTAAATTGGAATTCACTCAACATTACTCCTCAGACAGGTATAGGCCATACTCCCCTGATCAAGATGTCGTCATTATTGGCAATGGTGTTACAATATATTGGACTAATCCTGTTCATCAAACTCCAGACAGAGATAATGTGCGTTACAGCGTGACCTTAATTATCAAACCTCTTACTAATAATTATTTTGCAGAGAGTATCTGTTCAAATCAATTCAAATGCAAATTGGCAACGACTAGATTATAGGCAGGGACCCCGACCAGCTTCACGTGAAGATATTTTGATTGCTCTTGCTAATATTAATGCCGTACTGGTGCGTGCTACATTGTCACCTGATGTTACAACATCTTATATTAGCGATATTACATTGGACACTGCTGTTGAGCAGTACACAGGGCAGTCGAAAGCTAGAGATGTAGAAATTTGCAGATGTCCTTCTGTAGGTGAACGTGTAAATTGTAAAATAATTAAATAACAAATTATTTCTGCAGGGATACAGAGGAACTTCATGCGAATCTTGTTCAGCTGGTTATTACAGAGATATCAATGATTTACAAACAGGACCTTTAGGATCTTGCACACGGTGTCCATGCAATGGCAATGAGGAAAGTTGTAATTTAGGGCCTGATAATCGGGTTGTATGTCATTGTTTGCCGGGTTACACTGGAAGATCATGTGAAAGTGGAGGTAAGATATCTTAATTTTTTAAGTACTTAGTGGTTTACATAAGTATTATATACAAAATAAATAATAGACGGGTTCAGATATGTGCCAGATACTTGAAACCACACCATAGATGTAATAAATTTTTTATGATAAAAAATACTTATCCATGACCAAGGTACGGATTTTAAGCAAATACATAGTTGAAAATATTGATATGATTAAATGTCACTAATGTTTCGACACATTGAATGTATTTCTGCAAAAATAATGGCAGTATAATTATAAGAATAGTATAAATAGATGTGCAAGTGCCTACCTTGTGAATGCAGTAAATATCGGGGTTTGCAATATTTGAAAGCTTTACGTATTTCCAAATAATTACTCAGTGAAAATTGTAACAGACTAAATTCAATATTACGACAACGCACCAGTTTCTAACGGTACGAATCGGTATTTAAGACAAGCCCAAACAAAGCTAAACGACTAGCGCATAAGCTAACTCAAAATCGGGAATATACTACATAGGACCGCTGCCCCAGCCCGTTACAAAAGAGTTGCCAACTAACTTCAGTGGAGCGAGGGGGGGGTCCAACACGAGATCACACAGGGCAACGGCCTAATAAACGAAAAGCAGATCTTTATTGCTAGAGCGCCACCACGTTTCCGACAAGGGAAAAATGCATAGGTGAACCCACTGAGGAAAAGTGGAAACATAATGGATTCATCTTTCAAGTATAACCTTGGCCGCGTCGTGGTCAGCAAGCCAAGTGCAACATCATTGGACCTACCTTTCGAAGAACTCACTTCAACAGCTGGCCAAACTCCTTTTACAACTGAAAAAATACGTACACAAATCGATTGTACAATATCAAAAGAAAATCACAGTTAAACAAACGTGAAATGTATTAGCAAAAATATTTAACCCTTTAACGCTCTCTGGTATGACAGTTATACCACTGTGCATAATAGTCAGTAATTACAAAAATATATTGAAATTAATCATTATATTTACAGTAATTTTTGTTTCTTATGTATAATTACATACTTCTTTCTTTCTGTGTGCATTTACTGTATCCATGCATATATTTTAAACTTTTTTGTGCATATAAATCCGTGTCTTGTTCATGAGAGACAATAAAAATATACCTTTGTACTGCAAGCATCGTTTCTCTAAGGAGACAATTAATATTCACCCTAAAGTCAAATACCTACTTTTTGAAGAACTTGCAAATACCATGCAAGTTAATTGAGTTAAAGTGTAATACATGTGTATAGATGGGGTAAGCTTGGAACTGACTCCTTCTCAAGTGATGGCACCTGCAGGGATGCAGATTGAGTTTACATGCAAGTATCGCAGTCATGAGCCACTGCAGATTGTAATAATGGAATATGGAATGCCCATATACCGTGATTCCGATGTTTATCAAAGCTGCGAATTTGGTGCCCGCAAGACTTTCTATAGCAGGGTTGACTATTCTCCTACTATAGTACAGTGCTTGGTTAAAAATATGGATAGTTTTATAGTAGGAATGATAACTTCTAGGGTTTATCCAGGTTTGAACTACACACAGTGCTTTCATGTCCCAGGTGTCTGCAATATGTGTCATAGGCGCTACAGTGGTGGTGGTTTTTATTTTAATTATTCGTTCCCAATCTTAACATTTTTATTTTTTTAATAGGTAAAGGAATAAGGGTTGCTGATGTCTGCTACAACCATATAACCAACTGTGTACTGTTTGCAGCAGTTTAGATATTAACATGATAGTTATATGTTCAATATTAAAAGTTCGTGTATATTTATGAACATTTTTCGGATTTCTTATTTATATTCTATTTCAGAAGTACCAACGTATCCTCCACCAACTGTATATCCACCTCCCGAACCTCCAACTATCATCATAACAATCGATGCTCCTGCAATTCAGATTGTGGAAGTTGGCTCCACTTTACGGCTTACATGTTCAGCAACTTCAACTACGCCGAATGTAAGTTAAAAAAAATTGTATAAAAAAAACCTTGTACGATGCTTGTTATAATGCAGCTTAAAACAGAAAATATAAATATTATACTTTTAGGTACCAATAAGATTGCACTGGAATAAGGATGATGGATACTTACCAGATCGTGCCATTGATGATGGCAGAGGTCTTCTAGTAGTAACAGATATTCGCGTATCAGATGCTGGAAATTACATTTGTCAAGCAACTGATAATTATGTTGTAGTTACCAAGATGACAACAGTCCACGTAGGAGGTAAATGTCATGTAGTTAATGTTTATGAAAAAAGATTTATAAATTTGTATTATTTTTCATGCTGCACAGATATTTTGCAAAGTGCATTGAATGTATCAGGTATAAAATTTATTAGCATCTCAACCACTATAAGAGTACACACAAATTTAATTGTTTATCAAATGCAGGAAATCCAGTCCAACCACCATCAGCAGCCGTTACTCCATCGACATTGCAAGTTAATGAAGGACAGACTGTAGAATTGTATTGCAGTGGTAGTGGAAACCCTACACCTACATTAGAATGGGTTCGCGTTAACAGAGAACCACTTAACCCATCGGTAAGCCTGTAGTTTATTAAAAATTGCATTTATCAACGTTTTTTATATAATAGCACACATTTGCTGGCGGAGTATTCCGTATACTGTCTGCTCGGAAATCTGACGAAGGTCAATATGAGTGCATAGCAACTAACAGCGCTGGAGTTGACAGAAGTATAGCATATATAAGAGTCATTGAAGTTCCACTTCCCACAATGACTGTTACTATAACACCTTCACAATTCTATGGTAAAACTAGAGACACCTTCACTCTGACATGTGATGCACCAGGACCATGGCGCAGCATAGCTTGGTCTAGATCTGCTGGGCAGCCGTTGCCTTATAGTTCAGTTCATAGCGATGATGATAGAATTTTGACTGTTTATGATGCTAAGCCTGAGGACAGTGGAACGTACATTTGCACAGTTACAAGTTACAGTCTAAGTTCAGGAAATGGAACAGCTTATGTGTTGATATCCTCAGAACAGCCTGGGTAAGTAAAACTGTAAACTTTTTATAGCAATCATGTTCGCCTTTACATCCCTAATGGAGTATCACTAATATGAAATTTGTAATTGCAAATCTATCAAGCTTGGGATATAATAATAAGCAATTTTTTCTAAGTGCTTGTAAGATAATACTGTTAAAACACAAAAACTTCATTTAATTTTGAAAATTATATTAAGAAGACCTTTTTTTTATAAAAAATTACGCTAAAACACGGCGTTCTGGTCTCAATAAAAGAATTTTTTACTACTTCATAATGAATAAACATTTTTTTCAATGATTATCTGCTGTATCATTATTTGAAACACATTTTCCCCATTATGTTCACTCTCCTATCGAAGCGTTCGAAGTCCAGTGTCCATTTCCATGCTTGGTGATAACCACTCTGCTCGGAGCAATATTTTTCTTATATTTATAAACAAAAAACAGTGAAACAAAACCTTCAGTAAGTTTATTCTACACCATATTGACCAAAAAATGGAAAAAAAATTGTCAGCGTCGGGATGATACCTTCAAATGTTACTGGCAGTCAAACCTATTATTTTTAAGTTCACCTTGAAAAAACTTTTAGGCATTAGTCTTGAGCAAGAGCAGGACAAAAGTTTTGATATCAATAATAATACCAATAAGTTTCTCTATGATCAGTACTAAGATTTACATAGTTATTGTCTTGGTCTTGGGACAGTTGAGATAAAGTTGGAGACTAATACCAAAAAAAATGCTTCCACCATTAATACCAAGACTTAGGTAGTTCTTATCTTGTAACAATTGAGATGAAATTCAAGACGAATACCAACAAATTACGCAAGTATTGGTATTGTTCTTATTGAAATTTGTAAGGATTAGTCTTGAGTTCATCTCAACTCTCCCAAGATCAAGACAAGAACTATGCAAGTGCGAGTGAATGTGAATAAATTTTTCTATATCAGTCATGAACTTCATCTCAACTGTCTCAAGACAAAGACAAGAATTACGCAAGTGTTGATATTGTTTTTAGAGAAATTTGTTGGCATTAGTATTGAGGTTCATTTCAACCGTTCGAAGGCCAAGACCAAAGGTTTGGTATTGATAATAGCATCGACTAATTTCTTCACCATCAGTACTGAAAGTTACATAGTTTTTGTTTTGGTATCGGGATTGTTGAGAGGAAACTCAAGACTAAATACTGACAAATTACGGAAGTATTGGTATTATCTTTGTGAAATGTGTAAGCATTAGTCTTGAGTTTCATTCAATTATCCCAAGACCAAGACAAGAACTATGCAAGTAGTGATATTGGCTATGAAGACATGTTTTGGTATTAGTCTTGCACTTCATCTCAACTGTCTCAAGACAAAGACAAGAGTTACGCAAGTGTTGGTATTGTTGTTAGAGAAATTTGTAGGCATTTTGAGGTTTATCTCAACTGTCCCAAGACCAAAGGTTTAGTGCTGATAATAGCACCAACTAGTTTCCCACGATCAGTACTAAAAGTTACATAAGTTTTGTTTTGGTCTCAGGATAGTTGAGAGGAAACTCAAGACTAAATACCCACAAATTACGCAAGTATTATTATTGATCTTAGTAAAATTTGTAAGCATTAGTCTTGAGTTTCATTCAATTATCCCAAGACCACGACAAGAACTGTGCAATAGTGATATTGACTGTAAAGACATTTTTTGGTTTTAATCTTGAACTTCATCTCAACCGTTCCAAGACCCCCCAAAGGTTTAGTATCGATAATAGCACTGACTAATTTCTCCACGATCAGTTTTTGTTTTGGTCTCAGGATAGTTGAGAGGAAACTCAAGACTAAATACCGACAAATTACGCAAGTATTGGTATTGATGTTAGTGAAATTTGTAAGCATTAGTCTTGAGTTTCATTCAATTATCCCAAGACCACAGCAAGAACTATGCAATACTGTGAAGACATTTTTTGGTTTTAATCTCGAACTTCATCTCAACTGTCTCAAGATAAAGACAAGAATTGCGCAAGTGTTGGTATTGCTGTTAGAGAAATTTGTAGGCATTAGTATTGAGGTTCATCTCAACCATCCCAAGACTAAGGGTTTGGTATTGATAATAGCATCGACAAATTTCTCCACGATCAGTACTGACAGTTACATAGTTTTTGTTTTGGTATCGGGATTGTTGAGAGGAAACTCAAGGCTACATACCGACAAATTACGCAAGTATTACGCAAGTATTGGTATTGATCTTAGTGAAATTTGTAAGCATTAGTCTTGAGTTTCAAGCAATTATCCCAAGACCACAGCAAGAGCTATGCAATACTGTGAAGACATTTTTTGATTTTAATCTTGAACTGCATCTCAACTGTCTCAAGATAAAGACAAGAATTATGCTAGTGTTGGTATTATTAGAGAAATTTATAGGCATTAGTATTGAGGTTCATCGCAACTGTCCCAAGACTAAGGGTTTGGTATTGATAATAGCACCGACTACTTTCTCCACGATCAGTACTGAAAGTTACATAGTTTTTGTTTTGATATCGGGATTGTTGAGAGGAAACTCAAGACTAAATACTGACAAATTACGCAAGTATTGGTATTGTTCTTAGTAAAATTTCTAAGCATTGATCTCTAGCTTCATTTCAATTATCACAAGAGCAAAACAAGAAGTAGACAAGTAGTGATATTGACTGTGAAGACATTTTTTGGTATTAGTCTTGAACTTCATCTCAACTGCCTCAATACAAAGACAAGAATTACGGAAGTGTTGGTATTGTTGTTAGAGACATTTGTAAGTAGTAGTATTGAGGTTCATCTCAACCGTCCCAAGACCAAGACCAAAGGTTTGGTATTGATAATAGCATCGACAAATTTCTCCACCATCAGTACTAAAAGTTACATAGTTTTTGTTTTGGTATCGGGATTGTTGAGAGGAAACTCAAAACTAAATACTGACAAATTACGCAAGTATTGGTATTATCTTTGTGAAATTTGTAAGCATTAGTCTTGAGTTTCATTCAATTATCCCAAGACCAAGACAAGAACTATGCAAGTAGTGATATTGACTGTGAAGACATTTTTTGGTATCTGTCTTGAACTTCATCTTAACTGTTTCAAGATAAAGACCAAAATTGCGCGAGTGTTGGTATTGCTGTTAGAGAAATTTGTAGGCATTAGTATTGAGGTTCATCTCAACCGTCCCAAGACCAAGACCAAAGGTTTGGTATTCATAATAGCATCGACAAATATCTCCACGATCAGTACTGAAAGTTACACAGTTTTTGTTTTGATATCGGGATTGTTGAGAGGAAACTCAAGGCTAAATACCGAAAAATTACGCAAGTATTGGTATTATCTTTGTGAAATTTGTAAGCATTAGTCTTGAGTTTCATTCAATTATCCCAAGACCAAAACAAGAACTATGCAAGTAGTGATATTGACTGTGAAGACATTTTGTGGTGTTTGTTTTGAACTTCATCTCAACTGTCTCAAGATAAAGACAAGAATTATGCCAGTGTTGGTATTGTTAGAGAAATTTGTAGGCATTAGTATTGAGATTCATCTCAACTGTCCCAAGACCAAAGGTTTAGTGCTGATAATAGCACCAACTAGTTTCCCCAAGATCAGTACTAAAAGTTAAAGTTTTGTTTTGGTATCGGGATTGTTGAGAGGAAACTCAAGGCTAAATACCGACAAATTACGCAAGTATTACGCAAGTATTGGTATTGATCTTAGTGAAATTTGTAAGCATTAGTCTTGAGTTTTATGCAATTAACCAAAAACCACAGCAAGAGCTATGCAATACTGTGAAGACATTTTTCGGTTTTAATCTTGAACTTCATCTCAACTGTCTCAAGATAAAGACAAAAATTATGCCAGTGTTGGTATTATTAGAGAAATTTATAGGCATTAGTATTGAGGTTCATCGCAACTGTCCCAAGACTAAGGGTTTGGTATTGATAATAGAATCGACAAATTTCTCCACGATCAGTACTGACAGTTACATAGTTTTTGTTTTGATATCGGGATTGTTGAGAGGAAACTGAAGACTAAATACTGACAAATTACGCAAGTATTGGTATTATCTTTGTGAAATTTGTAAGCATTAGTCTTGTTTCATTCAATTATCCCAAGACCAAAACAAGAACTATGCAAGTAGTGATATTGACTGTGAAGACATTTTGTGGTGTTTGTTTTGAACTTCATCTCAACTGTCTCAAGATAAAGACAAGAATTATGCCAGTGTTGGTATTGTTAGAGAAATTTGTAGGCATTAGTATTGAGATTCATCTCAACTGTCCCAAGACCAAAGGTTTAGTGCTGATAATAGCACCAACTAGTTTCCCCAAGATCAGTACTAAAAGTTAAAGTTTTGTTTTGGTATCGGGATTGTTGAGAGGAAACTCAAGGCTAAATACCGACAAATTACGCAAGTATTATGAAAAGTATTGGTATTGATCTTAGTGAAATTTGTAAGCATTAGTCTTGAGTTTTATGCAATTAACCAAAAACCACAGCAAGAGCTATGCAATACTGTGAAGACATTTTTCGGTTTTAATCTTGAACTTCATCTCAACTGTCTCAAGATAAAGACAAAAATTATGCCAGTGTTGGTATTATTAGAGAAATTTATAGGCATTAGTATTGAGGTTCATCGCAACTGTCCCAAGACTAAGGGTTTGGTATTGATAATAGAATCGACAAATTTCTCCACGATCAGTACTGACAGTTACACAGTTTTTGTTTTGATATCGGGATTGTTGAGAGGAAACCCAAGACTAAATACTGACAAATTACGCAAGTATTGGTATTATCTTTGTGAAATTTGTAAGCATTAGTCTTGAGTTTCATTCAATTATCCCAAGATCAAGACAAGAACTATGCAAGTAGTGATATTGACTATGAAGACATTTTAAGGTTTTAGTCTTGAACTTCATCTCAACTGTCTCAATATAAAAACAAGAATTATGCCAGTGTTGGTATTGTTAGAGAAATTTTTAGGCATTAGTATTGAGGTTCATCTCAACTGTCCCAAGACCAAAGGTTTAGTGCTGATAATAGCACCAACTAGTTTCCCCAAGATCAGTACTAAAAGTTAAAGTTTTGTTTTGGTCTCGGGATAGTTGAGAGGAGACTCAAGACCAAATACCAAATACCCACAAATTACGCAAGTATTATTATTGATCTTAGTAAAATTTGTAAGCATTAGTTTTGAGTTTCATTCAACTATCTCAAGATAAAGACAAGAATTATGCCAGTGTTGGTATTGCTAGAGAAATTTGTAGGTATTGAGGTTCATCTCAACTGTCCCAAGACCAACACCAAAGGGTTGGTATTGATAATAGCACCGACTAATTTCTCCACTATTAGTATAAAGAGTTAATAGTTTTTGTTTTGGTCTCGGAATAGTTACGAGAAAGTACAAGACTAAATATGATAACTAACGCAAGAGTTATGTAAATCATCGTATTGATGATGGAGACATTTGTTAGTATTAATATTTTAGGTACTTTATCTCAACTGTCCCAAGATCAAAACATAAACTATGTATGTCTACAAACTCCAAGATGTAATTGCTCTCCTATTTTATTAATGATATAACCAAGTACTCGGTATAAATAAATTTTCTTTATTTATTTAATATTACTAATGGTATCTTCTCTACTTTTGATTCTAATAGTTGTCGGTGCAATTTATTTTAGTTTACCCATAATCCAATCTTGAAATTCAAGCTGTACTAAGGATTATTGCTATTACTTATTTCAGACAATTCCCGAAAGTTGTAATCGAACCAGAACGTCAAAGCGCAGCTCAAGGTGCCACAGTAGAAATTCGTTGTGATGCAACTGGAGTACCCCCACCCACTATCAAGTGGACGAGAGTTGGTGAACCTTTGGGATCAAACAGTCAACAACTTGGACCAACCTTACGATTACAAAATGTGCAAATTCGCGATACGGGCACATATGTTTGCATTGCCAGTAACAGTGGTGGCATTGCACAGGGCTCCTCTTATGTTGAAGTTGAAAGTAAGAATTATTTTATAGTTGGTATGACAGCAATCTGATATAAAATATTTTGAAGGACGGGAAGCTCCTGTAATAGAAATTCATCCTAGCAAAGCACTAACTGTGACATCAGGAAGCAGCCTTGTAATGCAGTGTCGTGTGAATGCTGGCTATCCTCAACCCAGCGTTCACTGGAGTCGACCTAACGGACAGCCTCTTAGTAATTCAATTGAACAACTTTCAAATGGTGTTCTCCGGTAAGGCATGACTAATGTTCCCATTAACCATTTCACACAATGGATTTTGAAGGTTTACAAGTATAACTATCGTCGAAGCTGGTGAATATATGTGTACAGCTGAAAACATAGCAGGAAAAACAACTGCAATTGGCCATGTTGAAGTACATACAATTCCTGTGCTAACAATAGTTCCACGTAGTGGTACCATTACTGTTCGGGAGGGCGATCACATTCGCCTGGAGTGCAGAGCTTCTGGTGTTCCACAACCTACAGTGCAATGGTCTAGGCAAACTGCAAGTTACGGCGTTTCACGAAACTAGTATGATATAGTACTTATAATAAAGTAATTTACTTACAAATGTTAATTGCAGTGCTGGTTCTTCTGATGCTTTGACCAGTGAAATGCAAAATATAGCTGTATATGAAATTACGAGAGTAACATCTGCCGATCAAGGTTACTATATTTGCCAAGGACGAAATAGTGCTGGAGCTGCTGAGGAGCGCGTGAGCCTTATTATTGATTCGGTTCCGCAACGTGGTGATATAACCGGTAAGATTTTTTTTTAAATAATTTTTTTTGTGTAAATATTGAAATTGATATTTAACTAAAATCTTTTCAGAAATGTTTAAGTGGAGTTTTTATGCTTTATTGTAAAATTTTGGTTATTTAAGGTGGCTTTTAATTTAACAACATTCACATGGCTAGCAATTTGCTATCGCACATGTAACTGGTACTGTGTTATAGGTGTACGTGTGTATTATTTATTTATTCACTTTTACTTAACATTTCTAATGTTTATATTTACTTAATCATTTTTTCTTTTTCATTTGTGCTTCATACTAATTGGGCAAACAGTAAGGCCGGGTAAGTTTAACACTACTTGCACTACTTTTTTGTAGAGTGAGGCAAAAATTACTGCAAATGAAAAGTCAGTTACTTTACAATATGAATTTATGTAATTCTTCTTGCCCAGACACTACTTAAATTCCTATGATTTCTCATTATTATAGTTCATACAATTCAGTATCTTTTATATTTAAAACTTAAAATACATGTAATCGCAGGGCATTCCGTTGGCAAGGTTTAAAATTGGAAAATAAAGATAGGCATTTTGTACTCTTTAATTTGATGTAACAAACTGACATTAAAAGTACATAATTATGTAAATGTTTTTAACAGTTTCCCTGTATCTTTATTGTAATTTTCCTTTTAAATAACTAATCATAAAAATATTTCCGTTTGTAGTTCTCTTGACTCTAGACGTATTTACATATTAATTTAGAGTTAATTTTATTGGCTTTCTTGCCGTTTGGCTAGCTGCAAGAATCCTTCACGCATCATTTTCTATGCCAGTGGCCATTAAATCTCTCTGAAGATACGTAACTTTTCTTATGAGAGTTTTTTTACTATTTTAAAGTACAACTTGATCTGTTAAGGAAGTGGTTTTGCATTTTCTCCCACATTTTTCTTTCCTTTTGGGAAGCAATCACTCAGATTCGTTATATGCACTAGATTATTCTACACCAACACCCAAGGCTATTTCTTTAACATTCGTAAGTGTATGTTCTTTGAGAGCAAGAACTGATTTCCGCTTGTTTAGGGTGGTATACGTTTTGACACAACAAAGAATAAAATATAGTTTAGGGAATACGGAACACCGGCATTTGTCACAGTCACGTCAGTCTCCCTTGGTAGCCCAGCAGATTTATTAATCCTATAGCTGGTAATCAAGTCAAAAAAATTGTGAAAATCGTACGACACTCATTAATGAGCAATAGAAAAATTAGTTCACGAGCCGTAACCAAGACAACAAAATTTCTTGGAAATTTTTTGTAGGTAGATCAACCTAACTGAGAGTTTGTGTCGTTAGGATTTTCTTACCAAATCTGCATTCGAGCATTAATTTATATCCGGAAATAATTTTTCAAATAATTATTCAAAATGTAAAATTTAATTTATGAGCATCATTTGACTTTTGATGCACATCACCTGAGCAATCCGCTTTGCAGTCATATTTTGCTTACAACCTGGTGATTTCTGCAAGCACCCTCAACCTGCTGCTACCATAGCTGTGAGAGCCCGCTTGGAGGTTATGTAACCATCCACTGAAGAAACTTGGTTTCCTAGATAAGTAATTACGACCTAGTGAACTCCGTTGCAGAAAGCTCCATCAGAGTTGTGGAATTATGCCTTCTTGGCGTAGAGTTCTGTCCTTCGTGTCGTGCTATTCAACCGACGCACCTGCTTGGTTCCCTTCAGGTGTTAGTCGATTCTAAATTGGGTTAAGATATTCATTCTGCGAGCATTATGTGTATTAACATATTTCCTGCTGCGATTATTTGAGTCCTTTACGTAGTTGTTGTAAGCAACACTTGTTGGTGCTTATAATATTTGGTAATAACATCTTGTAAGGAACTGCACGCCGTCTTCACTGAGTCTAGCTTGCGGGCCCTCAAGTATACTCTCGTAGCGCTGCGATGTTCGAGATTTAGAAAAATGATAGCTAACAACTTCTTCTTCACTAACGTTTTCCTGAGCGTACTCCTACAGCCAATCTATATCTTCTTCACTTTGAATATGTTCTACTATATTTAATGGTAAGCTTGGATCCTTTACATTAGACCATTTACTACGGGATCACCAAACATAGCCTCATAAGACGTAGGCTCTATGCCTGTGCGAAAAGATTTATTTTTCTACATTTGTATAAATCTTAAGCCTTTTGCTCACTTAGTTGTGTTGTTTTCTTTCATCCATATGATTAACAGGTCACATATAGATAGGTTTGTCCTTCTCACAGAAAGATAGCTCTGAGTGTGACGTGGCTTTTCCTGAACAATTTTCGTAATGAACATTTCAGGAAGACCGCAATTTGTATCATTCACAAATTGTCTCCCATTATAGCTATGTAAGATACAGAGACTACCAAAAATATAAACAATTTCCATCATATTGTGTGCAGCTTGTTTAACTCTTTTTATTGAAATTATTAGCAATTATTGGCTTAGATAGAATACCCTAGCTCTTAAGTTTTTTTTTTGTGTAATTGACATGGAGTACATAACTTGATATTCTTCAATAACGTTCCTACTGATGTTACAATAGTAGTTCTACCTAGAGTTATTTGAAATTAATGAAATATAAACTTTAATATGTAGCAGTAATTGTTGCCTCATTTACTATAGTAAGAATAAAGCCAATATTAAGTGAGTACTTTGTTATAATACAAACATAACATTGGCTTTTATATTTTTCTACATAAATAACTATCAAACTGGTATCAATTAAACATCAAAACCTTCAGAGCTAATACACAAATTCTTGCAGACTGCAAATCATTTTCTATCATTCATTGGCATAAACTGTCAAGTCTTATTGGGTATCTTTTCTTCAATAATTTAATTTTTTATTTTATATTTTAAATAAAACAACAGGAAATTGTAAAATATATTTCTAATTAATGCTGTGAGCGAAGAGAGCTGTTTATAACCACTTTGCTTTTAACCCCTTCTTGATTTTTTATAATACAAACATTGCACTTGTTTATTTTAATATAATAAAATTTAGGTGAAGATGGAAGTGCAGGTAGTGACAATGAAGTAACGCCGTATCCACCATATATTCCTCCCAGGTATCCGCCGTATAGAGACAATGAACACATTCCTACTTATGCCGATAAGACCTTTACTGCACCAGTTGGTACCCGTGCCGAGATTCGATGCCAAACTAGAACACAAGGTAACTGTTTATAATGTCACGGCTCAATACACAACGTTTTGTTATTTTCCAGCAGGTTCAGATCCTATATATGTAAACTGGGTACGTGGTGAAAATTCATCGCTGCCAGAGAACTCCCAAATTAGCAATGGCATTCTATATATCGAAAACGTCCAACCGTCAGATGCTGGTGAATATCGGTGCCTTGGTGTCCATCCTTCAGGAGCCATCGTTTTCAGCTTTAGCGCTCATCTGACAGTTGTTTGTAAGTACCATTTATGTTGTAACTTTAGCGTTTCAATATATAGACAGCTTTTTATATTTTGTTTCCGTATACTCTTTACCTTCCTTATGTTGTTTCTTGTACTAAGTTTGTGTTTTCTGTTTCATTCAGCCGAGGAAGACATATGTGCACTAAGAGGTACTGTGTTTTCGTCGGTGTTACCTTGCTTGTGCTTCAGGCTGATGAATTACTATATCAAACTTTCTATTGCTAAGTGCCTTAAGTTTCTGAATGACAGTTTTGTACAAATGAACGTAGGATCAAATAAGAGCGGTAGTGTTATGCAGCATATTATGCATGTGCTTGTTGCACTTAGTTTTTATTTAAAAAAAAAGATATATAGTACCTACATTATAATGATAATCTGAAACTTAATGAAGCATATGCTATGCTGCAAATGTAATTTTCAATATTAATTCAAGTCTATTTTTAACCTAATAGGTACGTTTGTTCGTTATTTAAAATTTATATAAAAACATTTTATATCATGACTATAATTAATTTAAAAAGTGCTGCTTGAATCATATTTTATTTAGATATATTTTCTTTACTGCCACTTCAGTTTCTGCTTAATTTCGTTGTGATTCCTCCAAGTCAACTTCAATAATTGCATGAAAAATGTATGTGCATTTGAACAGCAAAAATGGCTAATAGGATGTATTGTCATCGATGATTATAAATATTTATCACATAAATAAAAAGTCAAATTAAGTAAAATATAAAATCAAAACTTTGACCAAATAGTGAAAATGCGTAAAATACAATCAGAATCACAACTAAAATTACAATCGGAAATAACGGAATTAAGTAAATTAATGTGGAAATAAGAAATAGATGTGATGAAATAGACAGAGAAAGAGAAGCTTTACATAGGAAACTAGGGAATCTACAAAAAAAGACACATACTCAAAGACCGACCGAGTTTAGAGCAAGACGGAAATACTTCAAAGAACAACTCCTACAACTTCAAAATATACGAGCTAGGAATCGGTTCAAAGGGAAGAACCAACCCGTCAAAATCCTCAGATTTGTTTATAGGAACTTGGAATGTACTAGGCACATTTTACCCTGGGGCTTTAAAGGATCTAGAATATGAAGCACGAAAATACAAACTAGACATACTCACAGTGCAGAAAACAAAACAGTGCGACAATGTACAAATAGAGTCGGAAGAGCATATATTTTTTAACAGTAGCAGTCAAACAAGAAGATTCAGAACAGGTTTTCTAGTAAACAAAAAAAAATAAAGGAAGCAGTGTTAAAATTCACACCTATTACAGAGAGAATGTGTCATCTATTGTAATGGTATTAGGCCCACGACTCGATTCTGCTAGCAGTGCAACATAACGAACAATTCAATAAGCACAAAGTTGGGGGTGTTTTATATAACTGCAGTGAAAAACTTAAAATTCAAACAATAATGAGATGCGAAGAATAATAAAGTAGTAAAAGGAACTTTTAAATAAATTAAATAATAGGTTTGTGCATAATAAATAGCCGAACCGAAAGAAAGTAATAGACACAAAAAGGTTTGCTTTGTGCATGTAAAAGAAGCCTAGTTTTCAATAAAGCTAGTCAGTGAAATTTGTGAGGAATCTAAAAAGGTAAAGAAAACTAGAATAAAATAACAGTACATTGCAAAAGACCAATTTTGAGAAAGCAGGCAGCAGGACATGAAAGAAAAAATGAGAAGTAACAAACTCTATAATTAATCAGTGCATTTAAAGTTAGTGAAAAAGCAGAGCAATTAATAAAATGTGTTAGTGTGTGTGGCGCAAAGGAACAATGTTAAATGTAAGAAAAAGACAATATTTTAGTTTGTAAGAAATATGAAAATTTAAAATTATGTAATCAAGCTTATTTCTATTATGTAATCAAATTCATAAAAACTTATTTCCGTTAGCTTTGTAACTTAGCAACCTAGATTAGATTTTGTTTAACAACAGAGGAGAAAATATGAAATAAATTACTAGGCTTTATGTTTGAAATTTATGCTCCAGATTTTTGAATATTTTATATAATAAACGTGTTCTCCAAACTTTACAAAGTGGACCAATGTATTGCATACGTGTTAGAGTACATGTGGGTGCATTTGCAACAAGTTCCGCAACAGAAATTTTACAAAATCCGACGATAGCATCTCCGAGGCTAGCGGTGCTGTTCCACTCCATTTTCCGATCCTCGAGTACGGACACAATTTGCATCGGGGTCAAGAGGGTAGTATCCTAGGACAGAGTACAGGTCTGTAGCAGCGTCTACGGCGGATTTGGCAGCAGCAGGAGCAGGATTAGCAGAAAAATTCAAACGGCGTCATCTCAGCAAAGGACCCCAGGCAGTGCAGGGAGTTTTTACAAGGTACAATATAACCCTCAAAATAAGTGAGCGTCGGAATTTCGGGGGGCGTATGAGATTAGGCCTTACTAAAGAAGATACAAGCATGTCCAAGGCTACAGCGAAGGCGTATTTCGAGTAATCAGCAAGGTGTCCCTAACATTTGTGGTTAGGCGGAGGTTTTAGAGCTGCCCAGAAACAAACGCCAGAAGTAGCGTCGCTTCGAACAATCAAGGGACAGTCTTGACGTCAAAAAGTACATAACTGCTGAAACAAAAGCTGTTATTTGTCACAAAGCGCGAAGATTTAAACAATTACCGTACGAATTTTCATAATTTCACTAGCATTTTAACTTCAAGCACCGCTGACTGGCACAACACTATCCATTTTGTGGGATTTTGACAGTATTGTAAACATTTAGCTACCGCGTTTGAACTACTGACTGTACGGTGCCGTTTCAGATCCATTGTAAATTACAGTCAGCTTCTGAACTCACCTGAGATTCAAAGAGCTTGTGTTCTAGCTAGCGTTTTTCTAATTAATTGCAGCTAAGTAAAATATCGAAAGGGGCATACAACCATTTATTTTGAGCAGTAAATAAGTACAGGTCATATTTTAACCAGCCTAATAATTCAACGACAGGCAAAGTTCGAACACAGTAAAATAGCTAAACAGAGAATTGTGCATATTGGATTTGCCCATTATTTTAACTTATAATTAATTAATTGGAGACCTAGGAGGTTATTTTCCATTACACTATAAATAAATGGAAAACATAAGAATGTCAATTTTATCAATATCCACGTCCCCACTGAAGAAAAGGAAGAGGACGAAAAAAAATGATTTCTATGAAGACCTCGGGAATTTTTATGACAAGTTACCGGGCCAAGAAGTTATAATAACAGTGGGAGATTGCAATGCAAAGCTAGGCAAGGAAGACGCATACTACCCAACAATCGGTAAATTCAGTAAACACGAGGAGTCAAACGAAAACAGATGGAAATTGATAGGTTTTTCCGAGGGGAAGGATTATCGCATTGTGAGCACGCATTTACAACAAAAAGAAATATACAAAGAAACATGGAAGGCTCCATTTACTCATTCAAGAAAAATTCGTAAGTCAGGTGAAGAATATCAGGTCATATGGGGGAGCCGATATGGGATCTGATCATTTCCTAGTGCAAGTAACAATTAGATAAGAAAATTTGATGACAATGAAAAGGCAAAAAAGCACGGAAACAAATTATAATATAGAAAAATTACTAGAACAAGAGACAAGAGCTAGATATCAAGATAGAATTGGAGAAGAATTCGAAAAGAGTACGAAAGATGAGAGGTTGAAAAGAAATGGGAAAATATAGAGAAAATAATAAAAATAGTAGCGGAGGGAGTAGTGGGAAAGAAAAAGAGGTAGAATATAGAAAGATGGTTTAATGATAAATGCAGAATAGCTCAAGATAAAAGGCAAAAAGCAAGAGGAAAGATGCTTCAATCCGAATCAGCAGAGGATGAAGAAAAGTACCAAAAGCAAAAGCAGCAAACGAAAAATGTATACAAAAAAGAGAAAAAAGCTTTTCAAACGCACAAGTTACAAGAGTTAGAAGATAGGCACAAAAATAAAGAACTTTTATCAAGGCATCACAAATACACATAAAAGATTACAACAAAGACAATTATTCTGCAAAAATGAAAACGGTAACCTGATAGGGGAAGAAGTAGCGATAATAAAAAGATGGAAAGAGCACTTGGAGGAAGCCCTAAACGAAGAAATCGAAGAAAGAGAGGAAGACACAGTCGAAGAAGGAGAAATAAATAGCACAGAAAGATTACAAGAGCCAACAAGAGAACAAATACAAATGGTAATAACAAAAATGAGAAATGGAAAGAGCCCAGGAGGAAGCGGGATTGCAGGTGAATTTATAAAGTATGGGGGAACGGTGATGAACAACCAAGTATACGAACTATTTAAAGAAGTATGGAGACAAAAAGAAAGATGCCTGATCGGTGGAAGGAAATAGTTTTAATCCCGTTGTACAAAAAAGGCGAAAAGACCCTATGTGAAAACTATAGGGGTATCGCGCAGTCGACAAAATACTACAGTGCCTTGATAGAGACAGTGGGGACAACAGGCATAATTTGCCACAAAATGGCGGCCAATGGCCTACTTTAATAAATTGAACGTTTTTGAATGGTCATGGTTACACAACGTATAAATAATATGTTGGTGGCACTGTAAGTCTTTGTCAAATTCGAGGTTATCAGGTTAGGCTTTGTGTCAATTTTGACACAAATTGACACAAAATCTAACCTGCTAACCTCGATTTGGTATAAACAAACAAAAGCATCAACAAATTTTGGCTTTTAATGGCAGCCGATTCGAGCGATCAATAAAAAAGAATACACTCTATTGTCGCCACTGTCTCATATAAAGTCACTGTACAAAATACTAGAAGAAATCAACTCCAGGAATTCGCAGAGGAGACAATCGGAGAGTATCAGGGCGGTTTCAGGAAAAACTGGTCAGTAACCGACCAAATATTCACATCGAAAGAATTTCAAACCACGTGCTATGAATACAACACGGAAATCCATGCTATTTTAATTGGCTTCAAAGGAGCTTACGATTCAATAAGAGAAGAACTGTCAAATTTTGCTTTCTCTTTGGTGATTTTTTGTTACCAAATGTCACTTACACCGTTCAAAAAATGCACATGCAAAGCCTGCTCAGAATCACAAATACGTTCAATTGTAAGTTTTATGTATTTGTACTCTTCTGCATGATACATTACAAAAAATCTTTATAAATGTATTGGCAATAATTAACGTGAAATTTTTAAATATTTGACAGTTAAGAACATGCAAGTGCTATGAATACCACAAATCAAAAGCGAAAGTGAAACAGCAGTGGCGCCAACATACCACCAATTTGACAATGCAGATGTCAAGTAAATGATTATTAGATGGAGGCTATCGGTTTACATAATCGAATTGCCAATTTATCATTACCGTTATTACAGGTGCGGATGGTGCAAACGCCGCCTATAATGTGGGATTTCACATTCAAATGTCACAACGAATGGAAACTTGTATTCGAATCTTTCAATAACTTTATATATCCGCGAACCGAGTTTCAAACTCGTGACTTTAATCTCAGCAACTGAGTACTCTACCATTACACCATACTCACAAAGTATTACATGACCACTTACCGGCTGTACCTGAGTAGAAATCGCCAAACACATACCAAGAAAAAACTACCAGATTTTATAAATTGTTATTTGTGGAAGCTTGGCTCGTATGCGGGTTTGAGCATTGGGCACCTTTTGGGATATGTTGTCCACGTCCTAGGAAAGTTTATGACCCAAAACTTTTTAGTTCTTTGAATTAACGTTCCACACAAGCTGGCGCAGAAATCATCCTGATAGGTTATTTCATTCTCGAGATACAATATTTACATCCATCCAGTAGGACACTTTTGCTAAATTTAATTTTTCTACTTTCCTTTAACCCTAAAGTGGTTGCTGCTTCACAACAGTTGTGCAGTTTCATGAGACCTTTCATATAATTCTGGTCGCGATTGATTGAGCGGTTCCGGCAAAAATTGCAATTAGTAAAAATGGTTGAGGCGGAATGTAAGAATTGATATTCAGTTGTCAATTTTTAGATTTTTGCTTAAGACAAATTTTAGTTAGTTATTCATAAAGCCTGTGGGAGGTGATCCAACACCCACATCACCCCTCATAGTTACGCCACTCTTGTTTTATATTTAAATATATTATCATAGGACTTAATTTAGCGTTTACAAAAACATTTACGAAAATTTATATAAGTACATTATATATTGACATGTTAGAAGTTTGTTTTATATACGAAATGAAACTAATATATTAGAAAATTATACACTTCCCCTTATTCAAAATAGCAAGACACTAATTAATATACTTTAAACACCTAAAATTTTGTAGGTAATATTATTCCATCACACTGTATTTGCAATATGCAAAACCATATCACCCAGTTTACAACAGCATCAGTACACGAAAAATAACTGCAAGTAATTTTTACAGCCCCACCGAGAATAACGCTACATCCTCCAAAGCAAGTGGTACGCCCCGGCGATAATGCTTATGTAGAATGCGCTGCAACAGGAGAACAACCTATTACCATTACGTGGACACCTCTAGGAAGAACAATGCCCGAAACTGCATATGCACGCGATGGTCACCTTCGGTTCCAAGGAATACAAGTAATTGATGCAGGCCGATACAGATGTACAGCAGTTAACTCTGCTGGCGAAGCTGATGCTGTTGCAGACGTTGTTGTTCAAGGTATGGGCACCATTTTAATATTTTTATTTTCATTTTATGATGATGATCAGTTCTATAAGTCACCGAGCTCTGTAGGTTAGTGGTTAACATGCCTACTTAGCATTTGGGAGGTTGTGAGTTCGATTCTCGTGGCCGTCTGCTCTGATTCAAGTTTTTAAGTGATTTCCCTGAGTTAACATCTTCTCTGAAGTGAATGTCGGAGCAATACTTCTCCACATTTCCCGGCCTTTCTTCCATTCTCTCGCCCATCCTATAATTCCCGTTCTTGGCTGAAGAGGGACACACGGTCCCTATTGCAGCCCGCCCCCAGTTGGGGAAATTGAAATTACGAATCTTTACCTTACCTTTTCTATGAGTCCACGACACCCATGGCTCCATAGTTCTTTGTTTTTTTTCACTCCTTGCTTTTCGCCTTCTAATACTAGTCTTCGTCAGGCAACTCTTTTGCATTACTCACTAGGATCTTTACATTACACATTTTTAATAACCCTGCTCCATTCCACTTGTATTTGGTGCTGAAGCCAACCCCCGCATATAATTCTATGAGCCCTTTGCTTCCTGTTACACCGTTTAAGATTCTTAGTACCTGCTGCTCTTAATTTTAAGTTTTCTTTTCACATATGCGTTGTTGAATATATCTTTTGCTGTTAATACTTTGTGTTATTACTTATTACGTGCCACAATCCATCTATCTACGTCTCCCTCTATGCTGCTGTTTTTACCCAGTTTAATTCAAAGATACAGAGATTAATTCACCCCCTCCCTCGAAGTAGTGTTCTGTATTATTGTAGTATTTCTTCTTCTTTATCTTGCGCCCTTTATGCCCTAAAGCGTTGGGCCAGTTGCCTCGATCCTTTTTTTCCGTTCTTTTCGATCTGTAGCCAGCCTATTCATTCCTACTTCATTCTTTCCCCTTTGTTTTGCCATTTTGTGTATTCCTTCCAACCATTTCAATCTGGGCCTGCCTCGTCCTCTTGTCCCCCCCCCCCCCTCCCGGTCTTGCCTCAAGCACTTGCTTAGGTATTCTTTCTGCATCCATCTTGAACACATGTCCATATCAGCCCAACTGCCTGTTTTGTATTCTTCCATTTAGGGGTGTTTGTTCCACTTGCTCTCTAATTCTGGTATTTCTCACTCTATCTCTTCCCGTTTTGTTGACCATTTTTCTTAGGAATTTCATTTCTGCCCCCTGCAATCGGCTTTTATGTTTTTCCTCCATTGCCCAGCTTTCTGATCCATATGTCAGGATAGGTACATATACTGCATTATAGATCTGGAGTTTCGTTTTATTCTGAATTTCTCTTTTCCCTATTATAGTGCTGTTCATTTGGAAGTACACCTTTGTTGCTTTCTTTATTTTATTGTTTATTTCCGCGTCGTTTGTTCTTTTGCTTGAGATGATTGTACCTAAGTATTCAAATTCGTCAACTACCTCCAGTTCTACATCCTTACAGCGAATTCTAATTTCCTCTGCATGTTCTTTGCATATTATTTTCATGATCTTACTCTTTGCTGTATTAATCTCCATCCCTCTTGCTTCTATTTGTTGTATCCATATGTACCGCCTCTTGTAGTTTTTGTTGTGAGCCTGCCATTATTAAGATATCGTCTGCATATATAAGTGCTTATATGTATATCAGTGTTAGATTCCAGTAGTCAACTATAGTTTTTCTTATATTTTGTTTGCATCTTTTTATAAGACTGTTCATTAAAATATTGAAGAGTAGGGGACTCAGACTATCGCCCTGTTTTACTCCCAATATCATGTCAAATGGTTCTGAATATTCTCCGCCGATTCGTACCTTCTCGTATACATTTTTATATAGATTTATAGTAGCCGTTTTAAGTTTCGGTGTGACTTCCAGTTCATCTAGGGCATTCCAAAGTTGTTCTCTTGGGACTGTGCCGAAAGCGGCTTTGTTCCATTGTGTTCTTTTGTTTTTTCCATCATGCATCACCAAAGATATGATCTTGAGTCTGTCAGTTGGGTCTGAAGACTGCTTGTTCTTAGAGTTTTTCTTCTATTTCTTGTCTTAATCTCTTTTTCTGTATTCTAGAATGTATGTTGTATATTTTATCATTTCAGACTGATTGCGTCTTCTCCACTTACTTTTCCATTCCTCATATTTTTGATTGCTTCAGTTATTTCCTCCATAGAAATAGAATTCTCGTTATGACGGTCTTCTTCATTTTGCACATCCTCTGGTTGGGCAAGATTTTGTTCTTTGTCTTGCATATATATAATATTATACAGCTCTACAGGTCTTGTAAACCCATGGCTTCAAAAGTTTTTATTATTCTTTTCCACTTTAGTCTGTCCTTTGCCTTCTCTTGCCAATCTTCCACTCCCACTGATAACAGGTCTTCTCCCACTGCTGCCAACCATTTTCTTCTTGGTCTTCCTCTCCGTTTATTCCCTCCTTCACCTGCTTTAAGGATTTTCCTAACGAGTCTGCTGTCGGGCATCCTTGTCACATGGCCTAGCCACCTTAACCTCTGTGTTTTTACTTTTTGTCCAATATTTGGTTTCCTATATAGGTCCATGATTTCCCGGTTGGTTCTTCTTCTCCATCCCATTTCCTCTACTTCTATTCCTCCATATATTTTCCGCAGTATTTTCCTCTCCCATATATTCAGCTTTGCTTCTTCTTGTTTGTTGAGGATCCATGTTTCACACCCATATAATACAGTCGGCCTTATTATCGTCTCGTATATTCTTATTTTTGCTTTTCTAGATAAGCTTTTAGATTTTATTAGGTTTGTGAGGGCTCCTACTACTCTACTACCCTTTGCTAATCTTTTGTTTATTTTGATTTCTTCCTGGCAAGTGTTCGTTATTGTCACCCCTAGGTATTCAAATTGTGTCACCTTCTCGAAGTTGTATTCTTTGTTGTCTGCTGTCTTCCATTTGATCTGGTTTATATCGTGCGGATGTCCTGCTTTCATTTCCATGTACTTTGTCTTATCTTCGTTTATTGTTAGTCCATACTCCTTCCCTTTTTTCTCTATCGTCTTAAACATTTGCTCCAGCTCCTTTTTCCTTCTCGTCATGATTGCTATGTCGTCTGCATAGGCTACACATTGTTGCTTGGTTATATTAGCCCGTTTTTTTGGATTCCACTTTCTCTGACTATTATTTCTAGGGTCAGGTTGAATAGGGTTGTCGACAGAGGGTCACCCTGTCTCAATCCTCTCCTCACTTCAAATTCTTTGGACAAATTTCCTTCTGTCGTTACTTTGTTGGTAGTATTTTGTAGAGTCATTTTTATCAGCTTCACTAATTTTCCAGGTACTCTTAGTTTTTCCAAGGCTTCATATAATTTATTTCTTAGAATGGAGTCATATGCTTTCTTGAAATCGATAAATAGCATATGCAGACCTAGATTTTGTTCATATGTGTTATGTAATATTTGCTTCATCAAAAAAATCTGGTCTGTTGTTGATCGTCCGTTCTGAATCCACCTTGATATTCACCTAGTTCTTCTTCTTGTATTTTATGCAGTCTATTCCTAATTATTGTTGCTGCTACTTTGTAGACCACATCTAAGAGTGCTATCCCTCGATAATTATCGCATACCGTCCTGTCACCTTTCTTATATATGGGGCACATAACCGCTGTCTTCCATTGGTTGGGCATCTTCTCTTCTTGCCATACTCTTTTTACTAGCTGCGCAATCCTGTTCAGTATGGTTGTCCCTTCCTTCAAAAACTCTGCTGGTATTCCATTTTCTCCTGGGCTTTTGTTGTTTTTTAATTTCCGTATTACCTCGATTATTTCTTCTTCCGATGGTTCTTCTACTTTAGTCTGTGTCGGCGGATCTTCATCTCCCTATTCATCTTCGATTTCTTGCTCTCTCTCTATTTCTTCCGCTAGTAGCTCTTTGTAGTACTGTGCCCATCTATCTAGTTTCCGTTCCCTCTCTCCAATTAATTGTCCCTCCTTGTCCTTCACATAGTATGTTGTCCCTGTGTAACCTTGTTTGTTTTTCTTTGCTTCTTTGTCTTGTAGGTTGAATTTATTCTTATAGTAGGTCTTCCAAGTTTGTAGTATGTCTGTTGTTGCTGTTGCTTTTAGAACGTTTCTAGCTTTCTTTCCATATTGTCCTCTTAGCCTTTTAATGACCCCTCAGAAGTATCTCTTGTTTTCCTGGAATTGTGTCTCTAAGTTTTTTCCAAATTCTTCCCAAGATCTTTTTTTGGCCTGCTTTACTGTGTCTTTAGCTTCATTTCTTTTTTATATACAGTGAAATCTCCCATAAGCGGACACGCACGGTGCCAACGTTTTTGTCCGGTTATTAGAGGCGTCCGCTTAAGGGAAAATCCATTTTTATGTTTAAAAAAGTCGTATTATGCAAAGGTACAAAGGTATATGCGCTAACAATAATAAATAATTGAAACAAAGTTATGTAATAGTTGTTACAAAATCTAAAATACTCGTTTGACGGAAGGGTTTTTTCTGACTGCTTATTATACTTTCAGCATGTATTTCTAAATATTTTGACAGTTTGAATACTTTAAAGTCGTTACTTTCTTTAGCAAAGCATTTAAAATTATTCACTGTTAATGCTTCCGTGTAGGTCTTGATTACATTCTCACAAATTTCTAAGTCGCCATCGTTTTCTAATTCTGCCAACTGCATATCGACAGCAGCTGATTCACCTGAAATTTCGGTTACATCATCTTCCAGGATTATTTCTTTGTCAGTGTTTATAAATTCGTCAGGGTCGACGTCTTCAATTTCTGGGATATTCCTATACAGTTCAGCCATTACTGATACGGGTAAATCGTCCTCTGGTTCGAATTGATTACAGTGGCGTAACTTGATACCCGCAGGCTCCGCGGTCGCGAGACGGCCCTCGGCCTAGTTTTCTTGTTCTGTCTTTCCATAAAAGCAAGCAGGAAAAATTTTTCCTATTTTTATTTTTATCATAATGGGCTGTCCAGGCAAAAGGCAAAGTTGTTTTGAATTGCAGGCCTCTAAAATTGGGTGACATGGACTATTTTGTAATATCGTGCATAGGGTAATGAAAGTGTCGAATTTCCTGCGGTCATAATGCTGATTTGAGTTGACTTAATACCGCCCGTATTGCAAAAGAATTCGTTAATTTAACAACATGATCATTAAATGTTGGATTTATGGATTGTTTTGACGCCATTAACTGGGCCTGCATTTTGAAGTGTCCGTACAAGAGAGATTGTCGAAAAATGGTGTCCGTGTCCGTTTAAGAGAGTGTCCGTTTATTAGAGAAAATTTTATTAGTAAAGTTAATGCAAGCAAGTTGGTTCCCAACAAAATGTCCGTGTAAGAGAGGTGTCCGCTTATTAGAGGTGTCCGTTAAGGAAGATTTCACTGTATAGAGATTTCTCATTTCATCAGTTTGACTCCTCATGTATTCTTTCCAGGCTACTTTTTTTTCTCTAACCTTTTGCTTTACTGCTTCATTCCACCAGTTAGTTCATTTTCTTTGCGTATCTATTCTTTTCTTTCCACACACCTCTTCTGTTGCGCTGCATATAATCTCCTCTACGCAATTCGACGTTCTTATAATGTCCCAGTCATTACATCTATTTTCATCGTCTGCTTCAACTTTCGACAATCTATAATGTATGTTAGTTATATAGACTGTTTGTGTTTCGTCGTCTCTTAGTTTGTCTACATTTAGTTTTTCGTACACTTTGTACCTTTGCTGCTTAGGTTTATTAATGTTTGTGTCGCCGATTAGGAGTCTGTGATCTGTATTCTGTTCTGCCCCCCTGATTACTGTTACATCTGTAACATTTCCTGTTTTCTGTATTATACATTATGTAATCTATTATACTTTCCACTTTTCTTTCTTCTAACCTAAATGTTATTTTGTGTATCCTTTTATGATCGTATAGTGTGTTTCCTATGAGGAGTTGATTGTCAATGCAAAAATTAATCATTCTTTGTCCATTTCTATTTAGGGTTTCTTCTCTACCATATCTCCCTATTGTTCCATGACCTCTATTTATATCATTGTTTGTTCTTGCATTCCAATCCTCATCATCTCTTGCTTTGTCTACTGTGTTTTGGAGTGCTTGGTAGAACTTTCTCGACGTTTGTTTTATCTTCAGTGGGTGCGTGCATATATCTGTATAACATTGATTTTTTCTTCGAGTTGTAACTGAATACTTATTATTCTACTATTGATTGCTTCCCATTTTATTACTTTGTTATTTCACCCTTCCTGTAATACTATTCCGACTCCTTTTCTTCTGCTTTCTGATATCCCTGAATATTTTAGTATATGGTGTCGGCCTAGTGGTTTCTCCCCTTTACCTTTTACTCTAATTTCACTTATACCGAGGATATCCAGCCTGTATTTCTGCATTTCTTTACTCAGCTCTTCTTCTTTACTTGTTAGTGTCTTTATATTCCATGTAGCTATTCTCATGTACCTACTTCTCGCCGGTTGTCGTCTATTGTTCCGTCCTGGTGGTTGGCCCGCAGACGAGCCCTATTTAACCTCTAGGGACGAGGGCCGGTTTATAGCCACCAGCACTGGGTCGCCAAAGCCTCGTCAGTTTCTAGCAGGGTGCACCACGAGCAGGTTAGGTTGGCTAGATCTTCCAGCACCCCTTACACCCCTATTGGAGTATTTTTGTCTTTAAATAGTGTTCTATGCTTTCTCTTGATTTGAATCGCGCATATTTTGTTTCGTCTCTAATGATAATAACCAAAGATTGCATTATCCCTATCTATTTTACAGATTCTTTTAATTTTTTCCGAGAGCCAAAAGCAAATTTAATCAATTGGTTGATAGGGGATCATCCTATCTGAGTCCAACGTTTTCTGAAAATTGTATAATTTAAATTTAAAGTAATTTTGGTGACCAACAAATTTATTGTAGTTCCTTGTAGAAATGTTTGATGTCTCTCTTCTATTTTTTCAGCATGTTTTCTTGATACTTAATTTTTTTATTTCTACATAGTTTCTTTCCTTTTTTCTTGTTTCTTTAACTTGATCTTCACTTGATTTTCTCTTCCCGCTGAGCATTTTTTACTTTAGTTCTATAACTCCTTTATTTTTTCATATCCTTTATCACATTATTTATTCTGCACTGTTTTGTTATTTGGTAAAATGTGTGTGCTGTGCACTGTATCTTCGTCTTCGTTTGTTTTTGCCATAATAACTAAAGCTTTAATTATTTTCAACTCAATTAGTTTGGTAGTACATAATGATTTCGTACTATTTTGGAATATAACACCATAGACGAACACTGTTGCCATACTAGAGTACATAAAGTATGCAAATTGAAAAAAACTGTAGCAAAAAACTCAAAATTGAAAATTGTATAATATAATTCACACTATTGTGTGTATATTTGAATCCCAATTTTTATGAAAACTTTAATCTAGTTGTATTCATACATTTGTATACTTCACACGCATTAATATTAAATAACAATTACTATTAGATCACCGACAAGGGCCAACTATAACAGCAGAGAACAGGGAACAAACTGCAATCATTGGAACTTCACTAACATTGCACTGTATTGTTCGTGGCGGAGAATATCCAGCACCTTCAGTACGTTGGTTCCGAGAACACCTACCATTGCCCACTAATGCACATTTAAGTGGCGAATACGTGCAAATCGTCGATATCCAACCCACCGACGCTGGAAGGTATTTCTGTGAAGTAGCAAGTGAAGGAGGAACTTCCAGTGATTACATTGACGTGAGAGTCGAACGTAAGTACACTCTGTAAAGACCTGTCTAAGTGTGGGAGTGGTTTTGGTTTATTTTTAAGCTTTTAATGCACAACAATTTGTTCATTAGTGTGGGGAATATAAGATATCCGCACAATGTGTCGGAATGTTTCTTATATTACTGCACATATTAACTTGCGAGTTTTTATACTATTGCATGTATAATAGCAAGTGGGAAAAGATGTAAGTTCTACGAATGGCAGTGTGATGATGGCCAGTGCATTCACGAACGCCTACGATGCGACCGAATATTCCATTGTCGGGATCGAACTGACGAGTACTATTGTATTGGAAGGAGGCGACGGGGTTTGTTATGTTATGCACTTATCTATTTCTAGTCCTGCGTGTCGTCCGTTCCAATGTGGTGGGCTCTACTTGGGTAGATTTGGGCATCACAGATTTATGAATTTATGGAACTCGTTTCATAAATCCATAATTGAGCCTTGTATGATTCACTGATACGTTTACGTGCCAGTGTGTCATATTTAAATTGCTTTTTATGTGTACTAATTATGTGTTGTTTGTCTTTTCAGATAAATTTATAAATATTTGAGCAATCGAGACATTTTACTAACACTTATTCATACTCAAAACTAATATTTGTTTTGTACACTGTTAGAATAGAAACATCTATTGCATAGTCTTCATAGTTCGCCTATTTGTGTTTTACAAAATTTTGTTGTAGGTAGTTTCATTTTTATAAAACCAATAGAACATTTCAACAAATGCATGATAGTTAATTGGATATATTTATTATTATTATTATAAATAATGCATTTAATAATTTTTGCAGTAAGCTATAACTTTGGTTTATAAT
Organism: Agriotes lineatus; assembly: GCA_940337035.1. Taxonomy (NCBI): domain Eukaryota; kingdom Metazoa; phylum Arthropoda; class Insecta; order Coleoptera; family Elateridae; genus Agriotes; species Agriotes lineatus. Next base: position 106,413 of record CALNHX010002111.1, on the reverse strand, counting down.
TTTATAAAAGCAAATTTATGTTAATGTTTGGGGTTGAAAGATAAGTACATGAAAGTTGTATTGTTTAAATGCAATTTTTTTTATATCAACTGAGATATCACATTCATTAGACCAGTAGCATTAATATAACAAAAACTTGTTTACCGTTTACCTAAAATAATATTTGGACAATGCTTAATAATTATTGAGAAAATATTAAACTTCAACTGTATAGACAGTAAAGCAGCACCTTGAAGTTATTGAAATTAATTTCCAAAACTAGAAACGTTGCTGGATCAACTTCAAGCCAACAGAGTGTTGATTATTAAATAAATTTGCAAAAAACAATGACCTTATTCACTTATATAATTTCAGGATACAAATGGAGCTTATCAGATTACACAATTCATAATTTAAATATAAAACATACCTACATAATAATACTTTCATAAATAATTAATTTCATTACTGCTTTAAATACATACACCTACTTGAAATGCTTCATACAGTTCGTGTATTTTAAAGTTCTCCATGTAATTGTCATGCAGAGCCTGGTTCACGTGGGCCTTCTATTAGCGGAGCACCTGAATTAGATATTCAAGCATCAGCTCCCATCAGCCATGCAGGTGACACGGTGGATCTGTACTGCCGATCTAACGAGCCTGGTGTGATCACTTCGTGGTCCAAGGTGTCGGGTCGGTTTGCAAACAACGTGCAGACCAGTGGAGGAACACTTCGGGTTTCATCTGCAAGAAGGGAAAATGCTGGAACATACCGCTGCGAAGCTCGAGGGTACCAAGGGGTTTATCACAAGGATTACAACTTTGAAGTTATCGGTATGGAATTTGAGGCAAACAATTTCATGATATGAGTGCATGATTGCCAATATTTCAGATTCGAGCACTGATAGTGTTCAAGATGAACAGCCTGTGGAAACAAAAACTGCTCCGCAGGGCTCTACTATTGTGATGGAGTGCCGCACGGACCTCGAGCAGCCGGTTACATATCAGTGGAGCAAACCTGGAGGCGTTTTACCGAGAGAAGTCAATATTCACAGTGTAAATATAACTTCTACATTTTACCCAGTCCCGGGTGGTGTAGCTTGAACAAGCGTCTAAGTTCGATCAGTAGAGTTAAGCAACGCTCTTTCTGGTCAGAACTTGAATGGGAGTTCCATGGCTGCATCTCTCGGCGCCTCATGATACGGCTGTCACGAAAACAGTTGGTCCCAGATGTCATAATAACATCATGACAGTCGTTAGTGGGGTTGGAAGTCCCCATAAAATGTACAGCAACGCCTATAATTGGCCTAACGGCTGTTGGCTGAGTACCAAAATAAAATAAAAAATAAATAAAATATAAATATTAATATTAATTAATTTTCTCTTTACTATTACAGCGCTCAATTCAAATAAATGAAGTACGAGGAACGGATGCCGGCACATACATTTGCACGGCAAGCAACGACCGTGCCACCATTGACATTCCAACTATTCTCGTAGTAACAGGCATAGTTCCTTACTTTGCCCAAGCTCCTACGAGTTTCGTAGCTCTTCCAACACTGCCAGATGCGTACATACAGTTCAATTTTGAAATCTCTTTCAAACCTGAAGTTCAGGATGGCTTGATATTATACAACGGACATAGAAAAGCAACGGCCAATGGCGATTTCATATCACTTGCACTTGTTAATTCCATTCCTGAATTCCGCTTCAACCTTGGTCAAGGAGTAACTGCTATACGAGGTGATAGGCCCCTTGCTCTGGGACAGTGGCACACAGTCAAGGTGTCCCGTAACAGAAAGAAGGGTAGGTAGCTTTGCACGCTAATAAACGAGGTAGTTATCGCTTTGTTTATTTACAGCAACCATGTATGTCGATGGGCAAGGGCCTTTCACAGGCATTGCTAACACAAAATTCGTAGGATTAGATTTGAGTGAACCTTTATATTTGGGAGGTGTGCCTAACTTCAGGGACATTGCTCCTGAGGTTCAGATGGATACTGGATTTGTCGGTGAGTTTAATAAAGACATAATATTAAAAATTGAGGGAGTAACAACCAATGAATTTATTCGGACAACATTTATGAAATTAATGTGATGTCTTATAAAATTAATAATGATTTTGTCATTATTTAATAAACGACGTCTGAAATTAAACCATGTCATTATTATTGTTGAGGCAGAAGAATCAACATTTCGAACTCGTGATAACGCCCCCTACGAAACTGGGCAAAACGTCGAGTTGTACCTTAACAATAACACTGTCCAATTCTAGTAGTTGTTGGTTAAATAAAATTTTTAATTAAAATAAAAATATGCAAATATCAAACTCGTAATGCAAGTGTACACTTTAAATAATAAATTATACTATTTCACACAAGAATCATGATACAATCAATAAAATTGCTATTTTTCAGCTCTTAACATATGAATAAGGCTATAAAAGGGTTTGGATCAAATTGTTAATGTTAAAATGTAAAAAGGGTGAAAATATAAAAAGTGTTACCGTTTTTACAATTGTATTAAGCCATAAGAAGTTATTTCAGTCTGTGAAAATGTGGGTAGCTCTCAACCGTCCTCTGCGTTGATTGTTTATAACAAGTCTGTTCAATGCCCTAAAAAGTTTGCTTCCTAACAACCGAAGTTTTATAACAGATGTCACCAAGATCGTGTGTTACAGGAAACTGTAAATAGTCACCAGTATTTCAGAAATACTGAAGTCAATGAAACGTAATAGAGAAAACTTATGCGAAGTGACAAATATCGTGAAATTTGGTGTAATGTGTAGGTCTACTATAAACAATGACCATGTTACACACATTGTTCACACTTTAGAAGAACGAATCGATTGTGCTTGTCAGGAAACATTGACTAGTGTTAACACTTGTACGCCACTATTAGACTTCAATATATCTACAAGAGAGAGGATCTTTGTAATGCGCTATTTCATTTCTTTAATTTATAATACTAGTAACATTGTAATAAAGATACCTAGTTGCATATTTTCCACCGGTAGGAAATGCCATGAAAATTACTGCATCTTTATTAACAGACCCCCCAAATCACATTTTGAATGTAGAGATCACAATCAGCCCATTGTTTAAAGAATTTTATCAAAATTGATTAAATCTCTACTTAGCAGTTATTGCAAAACACGAACAAATACAAACTGTTTTACTAAGTATATACTTTGCATTCTAAACCACTGACTAGAAAGACAATACAGTTTTAATGGGCTTTTTGTATTTATAAGATATATACAAAGTTATTTTAAAGTTACTGTTCATTCTATCGGCCGTGATTTCGGCCTCGACACGTGCGGCAGTAATTCCTTCGTGGTTCGTCGGAATTCCACTAATTTTCCCAGTAGCTCTTACATACAACGTGAACACACAGAAGCAGCTGAACGCCAACTGCACTTAAGGCCAGTAGTACCGGTAGCCTCCACCAGACAGTAACAGGTGCCTCCGTAAGTGAAAAAGAGATCGAGTAACAGGAACGCAGAAGTTACGTGAAGCGGTCAACTTTTCTGTATTACGCGAAAAGAAGAACGAATAACAGAAGCGCAGCAGTTGAGCGAACCGGGTCAATTGCAATCCAATTCTTGTATCGCCGCTAGTTCGGATGAATAAAAAGAAACAAACGCAACGAGATGGGCGAGCAGTGTTGGGCAACTCGGCGAGTTCTTAAAAAGAAAAAGGGAAACAACCAACAAAGAAGCAGATACAAACGCTGAAGAGCACGCAGAAGTGTTTCAAAGAAGCAAAATAACAATAAGATCGCCGATTAAGCAAGCAGAAAACAAGGTAACGAAAAAACAACGCAAAAAGACACAAGAAGCAGGGGAGGAAGAGCAACCAGAAAAAAGAAAATATGGAGGAACTAAAGAAACTAATAACAGACATGAACATTGACTTGAAAAATGAAATAAGCAAGAATAATCAAGAACTAAGAAAAAACAACGCAGAAATGGGGAAAATGAAAGAAGAACAATGAAGAAATAAGAAGACTGAAGGAAGAAATGATACGAAAAGAAACAAATTGGGAGAGAGAAAGAAATCAACTTACTAAGAGAATAGAAGCATTAGAAGACAAAATTGAGAACCAAGAAAAAGCAAAGATACGAAACAACATCATCATAAAAGGGTTACAACTAAGACAGGATGATATGAAGAGAGGAGTAGATATTTTCATGAGCGAAATACTTGGAATAGCGCCAAAGATCACGGCAACACACAAGGTTGGTAGAGAGGAAGGAAAACAAGCAATACTGGTAGAATTGAGTGAATGGAACCAAAAAAAGAGTGTAATGGAAAATAAAAATAAGCTAAAAGATAAAAGGATTTATATAGAGAGTGACATGACGAAAAATAGAATTAAAATACAGAATGAACAATATCAGCCGTTCGAAATAAACAAAGGCATTAAACAATTTCAACACTACTGTTTAACCTAGTGTTAGAAAAAATAATAAGGGAAGCTCACATCACAACGGAGGGAAATATACTATATAAGAAAGACAACTCAAACCGTAGCATATGCAGCTGACATCGACATAATAGGAAGATCTGTCGATGCAGTCAAAGAACATTTTGTAAACCCGGAAAGGGCAGCGAAAAACAGGGGCCTGGAAGTTAATGAAAGTAAGACCAAATTCATGACAACAGGAAAATACAGAAACAGGCAAAACATAACAATAGACAAATACAGCAGTCGGAAGTTTTAAGTACCTCGGCACAAACCTAAATGTGTGTAACGATCTAGCAGAAGAAATAAATGAAAGAATAATACTTGGAAACAGATGTTATTACAGATTGGCTAAACAACTAAAGTCAAATGCAATCAGAAGGACAAAAGTGCAACTGTATAAAACATTAATTAGGCCAGTAATCACATACGGATTTGAAGCATGGTGTCTAAACAAAAAACAAGAAAAGAGATCAGAAATGTTCTAAAGGAAAATTCTGCGGAAAATCTATGGCCCAATCCAAGAAGGAGGACAGTGGGGGAAGAGGTATAACTTCGAAATTAAAGCCCTATATGATGAACCAGATATAATTAATCATATAAAATTTAAGAGACTAAGATGGCTGGGACATGTGCACAGAATGGGAGAAAAAAGAACACCAAAACAACTCATAAATGGCAAACCAAAGGGAAAAAGGAAAGTTGGCAGACCAAGGAACAGATGGATGGATGCAGTGGAAAGAGACCTCAAACAACTGAACGTACACAACTGGAAGATAATGGCAGAAAATAGGGTACGTTGGGGCAAGATGCTGGAGGAAGCCAAGATCCACCCAGGATTGTAGAGCTCTGAAGAAGAAGAAAAAGAAGAAGTGACATGACATTAACGGAACGTAAAATACAGATGGCAATAAGAGAAAGAGCAAAGGAAGAAAGAGAGAAAGGTCATAAAACCAAAATAGGATACCAAAAACTAGAAATCGGAGAAAAACTGTATGTGTGGGATAGCAGAAAAAAAGAACTGCAACCAAAAAACTGAAAAAAGGACAACAAAAAGGAACAACGACAACCCAAGCAACGAAATGGCTAACGATTGAGGAAAATAATATAAAGCAGAAACCAACAGAAAACGCAAGAAAAATTAATAGAAAGCATGAAACCAAAAAGAAAAAACGAAGGAAAGAAGGATAGGAACGTGGAACATAAGATCCATGTTATCTCCGGGAAAAATGACTGAAATAGCAAACGAATTAAACAGATACAATGTCGACATCACGGCAGTACAAGAAATAAGATGGAAGGGGCAGGGTGAAATAAGAAAAGGAAACTTTGTAATGTTGTACAGCGGAGACGACAGACAAGGACAAAACGGCACAGGTTTCATCATAAGCAATAAAATGAAAAACAATATAATGCATTTCCAACCTATAAATGGAAGAATATCTTTGATGAGAATAAAAGGGAAAATAACGAATATAACATTCATAACCGCATACGCTCCGACAGAACAAGCAGAAGAACATGAAAGGGAAACATTTTATGAACAAATACAACTAGTAAGCGAAAAAGTGCGAAAACATGACACTTTAATAACTCTGGGAGATTTCAACGCGCAAATAGGGAGGGAAGACTACAATAAGAGAAGTCGCGGGAAAGGAAACAATTCATGAGGAGACGAACGAAAATGGTCAGAAGTTATGCAGCTATGCAAAAGCGATGGGAATGAATATCAGTACTACAAGATTTAAACATAAAAAACTACATAAAGAAACTTGGATACACCCAAGAACAAAAATAGGCAACCTAATAGACCATATATTGGTAGCAAGAAAAAGGGCAAAAGAAATAAGAGATGCAGGAACTTATAGGGGAGTACGCAGATACAGACCATTTTCTAGTAGTAGCAACATTGAAACAGAAAATATCAGTAGAAAAGCAAAAAATGAACACCTGTAAGTGGGATGTAGAAAATTTCCAGAACAAGAAAGTGTGTAAAAAATTAGAAGAAAACCTAAAGGAGAAACTACAACAAACAACAGAAACATCAGATATAAACCAAGAATGGGGAAAAACCGTAACACTCAAAGCAGCAGAGGAAGTTATTGCGAAAAAAGAGCGAATATGAAAGGGAATGGTTTGATGCAAAATGTGAAGAACTAATTAAAAATAAAAATAAAGCAAGACTAAAGTGGTTGCAGTCAGGAAGGCAGGAAGATTAAGATCAATACAAGGAAATAAGGAGAGACGCGATCAAAATATGTAAGCAGAAAAAAAATGGACTGAAAAGCTAATAGAAGAAATGGAATCCTGTAACAGAGGCAACAATGCGAAGAAATTTGATAGAAAAGTAAAAGAACCGAGAAAAGAAAACGGAATAACGGCAAGAGGACTCATAAACGAAGAAGGAATAACAGAATACGATCCAGAAAAGAGAAAACGAATATGGAAAGATCACTTCCGTAAACTCTTAAAGGGAAAAGCGGAAGACACGAATGGGGTAATAGTTGAACCATACGATGCAGAGAGAGAAATACAAGCTCCAACTTATGAAGAGACAATAAAAATAATCAAAAAAATAAAAAATGGAAAAACAGCAGGTAGTGACGACATAATAGGAGAAATATTAAAAAACGGAGGAAAAGAACTACATGATAGAATTCACAAGCTAATAGTATCAATATGGAAGAAGGAAGAAAGGCCAGAAGAATGGAAGAAGGAAGTAATCATACCACTACACAAGAAAGGGAAAAAAGAATACACCAACAACTACCGTGGAATAACACTATTGAATACAGCGTACAAAATATTATCGGTAATACTACACCGAAGAACCATATACAGAAAAGCTTCTCGGGGACTACCAAAGTGGTTTTAGACCCGGGAGATCAACGATAGACGCACTACATACAATGAATCAAATATTGGAAAAAAGCTATGAATTTAACATCGAACTAAATATACTGTTTGTGGACTACAGACAAGCTTGCGACAAAGTTAATCGAAAAAGAATGTTTGAAAAAATGGCGACACTAGGAATTCTAACGAAATTAATAAACAAATAGAAATGACGATGAAAAAATCCAATGCAGTAATAAAAACACAAGATGGAACAACCGAGAGTTTTGAGATAAATATGGGGGTGCGGCAAGGAGATGCATTATCAGCAGTGCTATTTAACATAGTGCTAGAAAGTGTAGTAAGAAAAATAGAAGACAAAGGAAATTTAAACACCAAGGGGACGCAAATCATAGCATACGCTGACGACATGGCCATAATAAGCAGGACAAGAAAAGGACTCATAAAAGCATTTGGAGAAATGGAGCAAGCAGCAAAAAAAGTGGGCCTACAAGTCAACGATCAGAAGACGAAACATATGATATATGGAAAAAACAATGAAAACGAAAACCAAAACCTGCAAGTCGACAACTACAACTTTGAGAGCACAAGCAAATACAACTACCTGGGGACACAAATAAGTAACTCAAGTCAAAGTAATGAAGAAATCAAGGCAAGAATCCAAGCAGGTCATAGGGTATATTACGCAAACAAGTACCTATTAAAAGATATGACGTTAAAAAAGGATACAAAATTAAAAATATATAATACATTAATAAGGCCTGTGGTGACATATGCCGTGGAAACACGATGCATAAGAAAAAAAGTCGAAGAACAGCTAAGAATATTCGAACGCAAGATACTTAGGACAACATTGGGACCAAAAAAGACAAACGAAAACGAATATAGAGCGCTAATGAACTTTGAAATACAGAAAGAAATAAACGAGAGAGACATAGTGAAACACATAAAAGCACAAAGAATAGGATGGCTAGGTCACATAACACGAAGTGAGTGAAAGAGAGCTATAAAAGCAACAACGGAATGGAAACCGAGTGAGACAAAAAACAAAGGAAGTCCCAAATTAAGATGGATAGACGAGGTGGCAGAGAATTTAAAAATAATGGGAATGAAAAACTGGAAAGAAGAAGCCATGAACAGAAAAACGTGGAAAAACTTAGTCGAGAAAGCAAAAACCCACCAAATGTTATGAAAAAGTAAAAATCACGAGGAAAGGGGACTAATCTACTCCAGAAAAAGGATCAAGGAAGTTCCTTTTGCAATGGCCAAAACCCAAATGGGTTGTGGAGCCTAAGAAGAAGAAGAAGAAATTCATTCTATATATATTTAACATTAAAGGTGAAATTAAACGGTTCTTTAATATTTGACAATGTCATAACACGTGTATAACATATATGTATTACATAAGTAATACATATATGGTGTATAACCATATAACGGGTGTCCAAATTTGAGGTTGAATTTTTAATTTCGCAGCATTTGCTTTCTGTCACTACAGCACAAATATTTAATAGTTGTCATTTTGACACATTGCCATTTAAGTTATGGAGTGGTTCACGGTTCAGCAACACACATTTATTGTAAAAACCCAGTACAGATATGGGGAAAATTTTGCAGAAACTGCTACAAACGTTCGCGCTATGGACTTGGCGTGACATGTGGTTTCAACAAGATGGTGCCACGTGTCACACAGCGCGCGAAACAATAACTTAACTGCAATCAAAGTTCAGACGTAGAGTTACCTCTCGTTTCGTGACATCAATTGGCCGTCAAGATCTTGCGAATTGACGCCTTTGGATTTTTTCCTCTGGGGTTATATGGAAAGCAAAGTCTATGCCAATAGTTTACAAACAATTACAGACCTAAAGGCCGAAATTACACATGTAATTGGTGAGATAGACCCTCGTTTATGTTTAAATGTCATTGAAGACTTGAAAAAAGGAATGGGTTCATGTCAGACGAGCCGAGGAGGGCATTTATCTTCCATGGTTAATCGTTACGTATTTGCTTTAAGTTCTCATTAAAATATCTTACAACGCTCTCAACATACCTATCTACATAGTTCCAGTTCCTAATATCCCACAATTTTTTGTGATGACTTGCTATTGTACGAATAATTAATAATAAATTATGATATTATACTACAAAACTATAGTGAAATACTATCAATATTTTATAAAACAGCATCAAATGTATATTTGTTGTTAATCCCTCAACAACAATTATCTAATTATATGTTAATGCTTATACAGCAATTAGTTTAGCATCAAATATATTACAATTAAAATCATTATTATGACATGTATTTAGATATTGCTTTATTAATCGAACTGTATTAGAGTTCTTCATATTATCAACTGAATTTTAAAGGTTGCATCAGCCGCTTTAAGATCGGCCATGTCCATCAAGACATCTTACACGAAGCCACAATGAAAGAAGGCATCACGACTTGCGAAACTTGTTCGGAGAATCCATGCCAGAATCAGGGAGTATGCCAAGAAGCTCTGACCGCTGAAGGATACAGCTGTATTTGCCCAGTTGGATTTAGTGGACCTACCTGCAACAGGCGTGGAGGAGAAGCTTGCACCCCCTGTAAGTGCAATTTACAGATTTACACTGCTAAGTTACCTAGCACTCCAAAAAAATGTAATGAAAGCTTAATAGATGTTTCCTTGCAGATGTGTGTGGCACAGGAAGATGTATAGACGAGGAAGATACCTTTAAGTGTTTGTGCCCAATGGGCAGAGCAGGTCGTCGTTGCGAACGAGAAGTTGCCATTTATGAGCCAGGCTTTACTAACGGTGCCTACATTGCTTATCCAACTCCAAAACCACACAGACGTTTGAAAGTTTCTCTGAAATTTAAAGCGAAGGATTTAAGCGATGGAATTTTGTTATACTGCGGAGAAAATGAGGATGGAGATGGTGATTTTGCGAGTTTAGCAATTAGGGATCGACGTGTGGAATTCCGATTTGATGTTGGTAATGGTAAGTGATTATTTTTATTGTTTTAATAGTTGCTAAATGCTATTCTTTCATATTACAGAGCCCGTTATAATTCGAAGTGATAGAGAACTCCGGCCAGGAGAATGGCTTGCTGTAACCGCCAGTAAATTTTTGAATGAGGGAAGATTGCTAGTGAATGGTGACGCGCCTGTTACACAGCGTATTTCAGGAAATCATAAAGCTCTCAGTTTGCACACTCCATTATACGTTGGCGGAGTTGACAAGCAGCGAGTGCATATTAACAGCGGTGTTGGTGTCAACAGTGGCTTTAATGGGTGCATCTCAGAGGTATGATTGAGAGAAATATTTATCTTTTTCCTATAACTGGCTGTTATCGCTTTCAGATTAGTGTGTCAGGCTTGGATCTAAATATCATTCAATCTGTAACCGATTCGGCTAATGTAGAGGATTGTAGTAGTCTTGACTCCAGCGATTCAAATGAAAGCACAAACGAAATTGCACCACGATATCAAGATCCACAACATGGGCGTGAGACACCACGACCTTACGATAGCAGCCAGACTGGGTGTTCAGCCAACCCTTGCAGAAATGATGGCCAATGTTACCCTCTATCGCCTGTAGATTACATGTGCAATTGTGCCCATGGATATACGTAAGTTTCATATCCTTGGTAGTAGTTATATTATTTTGAAGATATTAATCAATATTCATTTTAAAAAAGATAGATTTACACCAGCGTTATCAAATGTATATTCAGTAAATCTTACCAGCAAGTTTTTATGAATGCAAACATGTATTATCAAAGCGGATTCAATACATAACCTTAAATTGCTCGAATTCCAATTTTAAGAAATTAACATCACAAGTAATCACACCAATCTTTTGCAGTAATATGACAGATTTTCTTGCGGGAAAATTAAAGTCTGAGGTCGTAGAAGTAATATTTTAGCGAAAATTAACATCACTGCAACGTAACCTCACTTTTTTGCTTTGTTTATTGTATTAACAATTAAGAGAATTATTTTGAACCGTAAAGCAAATAAAAATCTTGGTGTGGTTGATATTATTGTCAAAAAATATATATTAGTTCTTTACTACTTATAAGTTTCAATAAGTAACGGATGTTAACAAATAGGACAAACAAAAAGACACATTTAGACCTATTACACTTGTAGTAAACACTCGAATAGTAATAACTGAAACTTAGGGGTGCTTTCAGCTAATATTATATTTTTTTCAGCGGACGCAACTGCGAAGTTGCTCCTAATCTATGTGACCATTTGCGACCATGTCAGAATGGTGGAACGTGTAATGGTACCATCTCCGTATATCGCTGCGATTGTCCAGTAGGTTTTACTGGTACAAATTGTGAGCTACGTAAGTAATGTACAGTTAATTAAAGCACACAACATTTAGAATAAGTCAGATAGTTTTGGAAAAGACATTACATATTTTCAAATATCGACCCATTAATTTGATTAGACATTTTTACGACCAGCATTATTTAACAAAGAAGTAGTTTAATAATACCTTCCCATATGAATGTAAGAATCTACAGTTGACATTAAGACGATTAAGGATAGAGCAATTCTTTTTTCCGATTTTTTTTTAAATTTAGGTTCGCGAATAGTTCACATTTCAATTTATTGAGGAGCATACATTTTTAAAAATGGAAAAGCTAAATCACTGTAACTAATTATCAGCTTACACAATGGGAAAATCCATAGAAAACTTTACCCAAACTGTGGTACACACCCCCCTATAATATTATTGGTTCCTCTATTTTTGAAAATATAACGTACTTACATTTAATTTTTTTTAATAAAGTTACTCGTTTATTTATATTTAATAAAACCTTAATCAAGATTATATGTCATATTGTACAATAGTTACACATCCCTAAGTAATTTGATCAAAAGTGGGGTGCGTTTGTAAAGTCTACGTCTCTAAGGGGGCACAAGCATGTAGTAAGTTTGGGAATAACACTGCCATAGAACAATCACTAGTGAGACGAACCTAGCTGATCACATGTGCAATTTTGAGTTTAGCAAAATAAGCAATAAGTCTGTTGCTCCTTTGAAGAAATTTGTCGACTGTTCGTAGCCGCCTTAATGCTCTAGATTCTTTATAAATAATACATTTTTTTTACGTTCACATATGAAATTTTAAAGGTTTTTCTAATTATGCCATTTATTGGTTTAGGTGCAGACATAAGAAATGAAGTAAATTTCAACAGAAATGGCTACATCGAAATCAGCAATTCCCACTTAAACCATCGGTATGATCAAGAAAATGAAGTTATTGCCTTTGAATTATCTACAAATTCAAGTAATGGGCTCATTTTCTGGCATGGACAGCGGCCTAGTGAAGACGGACAAGGCCAAGATTATATTGCCTTAGCAGGTTTGGTTTTTCACTTTGTAACTGAATGATCCTATAGCTCAAAGCTAATAATTTTTAGTTGTTGATGGGTTTTTGGAGTACAGTTTTGAATTGGGATCGGGACCAGCTATTATATACAATAACCAAGTAAGAATTAACGATGGTGAGAGACACAGGGTAATACTCAAACGAAGAGGTAAATGGGGATCAATTGAGGTCGACAACGACCATATCGTGGAAGGATACACTGATGGAATTACGAACCAGATGAATTGCAATGGAAATATCTACTTAGGTACTTACTGCAGTAACGTTTTGAGGCGCTTTAATTGCACAAGCAATTGGTTGCAGGTGGTACTCCCAATATTCCATTAATGACCGGTGGTAGATATTCTGAAGGATTCAGTGGGTGTATACATGGTTTCGAGCTGCAAGATTCCAAAATGTTAGATCTTGGTGCTAAAGCAATATATGGTGTTAATGTGAAACCTTGCTCAAGGTAAGATACATTTGTTATTTTTTAATATTACTATCTCCATAATTGCTAGTAATTATTATTGTTGTCAGTCTGTGTATTTTATTGGTATTTTTTGTGTTATTATATTTTTTCAGATTAAATTATAAATTTTTTTAAATCAGAGTCGGAAAAATTGGTGCTCAACTTGAACAAATTATTAAATTTGAAATGATAACTATTTGAATTTTTTTAAAATTATTCTACTAGAGTATGATATATTAATAAGAGTACCGATATTAATTTACAACACAAATACAGTCCGCTTTCACTACCGCAAACTAAAAACTGGTCATATTCATGTTTCTGGGATAAGATCTTAAAAAGCACTACAAGATCATTTTAAACCTTTATTATTTTATTCAATTTTGACTAATAAAAGAAAAGAAAAATAAGTTTTGGTAGTTTGCTTTGATTTTTTTTGTGTGTTAACTAATGGCTCTTTCTTGCAATCTTTGTTGAATTAAAATATCTGACTAATCAATTCCTTGTTCTTTAATCTTGAAGAAATAGCTTGGTTAAAAGGCTGTTTTGAACATTTACTGCTCTTCTCTTCTACATCAGAGCTGTCATCGCTTTCCTCCAGACGTAAAACATCTTCATTCAATATTTCTTCATGGGAGTCTTATAGAAATTCGTGAACAAAAATAAAACTTTTGCAATGCTATATAGCTTTACATTAAAATCCCTTAGCAACTCTACAATTTTTGCCACAGTCAAAGTAACTTTTACCAGGAACTAGTAATTTTCTTAGCTCCCTAAGTGAAAGGTTATCTTCATCGTTCTCTTCAACTCCAAACAAAATAATTTTATTTCTGCATTTTCTGATCGCATGTGTTTCTGAGTGATTCCATGCCAATGCCAAATTTGTAACGGCATCTTTAAGGAAAAGTTGTTTCGTGACTACCATCATATTCCCCGAATTTGCAGCGACAACAGAAAAGACAGCAAGTGTTTTTGATAAATCAACTTTGTTATCCTGGTTATATTCTGATTCACTTGCTGAATCAGTGGTACAGAGTGTGTTAAAGAGTTAGGAAAGAGCGGGAAATTTTGAATTAAATCCTTGTAATTTTTTGCTTTTATGTTTCTCGCAGGTATATCACCCCAACTTTCTTTTTACATGCCATTAGTGGCACTGTAAGTCTATGTCAAATTCGAGGTTAGGAGGTTAGGTTTTTGCGCCAGTTTGTGTCAAAACTGTTGATTGTTAATTGTCTATCTTGGGGCTCATCATTTTCATCTTGTTTATATTAATTCATAGTCGTATGATTTATTATTCTTCTTTTAGTTCTACTTAGTTCTATTATAATTTTTGTGAGTTCTTTGTTGTCTGAAACCAGAACTACGTCGTCGGCAAACCGAAGGTGGTGGACTTTTTCACCGTTGCTGTTAATTCCTACTTTTCTTCATTCCTGTTTCTTCAAAACTTCTTTAAGTCTCCTTATAAACCGTTCACGTTGTTTTGGCATAATAGGAGGCCATGATTTATTTTTTTAATGTAGCATACGCTGTTCTACATGACACAATTTTGCATCACTAATGTGCCTGACATGCAAACATATTTACCGTGTTGCTGAATTTCCCGCGACCACACACGACTTTAAAACAAGATGGTCTTTTTCTGTACCTACTTAAATTCGAATAACATTGATCGCAATTGTCATAAAATAATTATCGAAATTGGGTGATTCATCGAGGTATTCCTGCTTTGGACAAGGCTTGTGTTAAATTAGATTAAAAATGAGGATTTTTCTATTGCAAACTAGTAAAACTGAAAACAATGCACTAGACTTTGACGCTATGTATAACCTCAAACTTAGAAAAACATAACCTAATTAAACAGACAGCTGTACTGCCAACTTAAATGCCAAATTTCCATGGCCTCATATTATGCCAAAACAATGTGAACGGTGTTTATCTAATTCCTCTTTTAATCGATATCTGTTTTCTGTCTTTGTATAGTATGATTGTTGATTTTGCTTTCTTGTATATACAGGGTGTCTATAAAAGATGGTCTGTATAACCAGCCAACTTATTTCTGACTTTTAGCAGCTTAGCTACATTTAATCTAAAAATTGTAAACAAATTTGTTCTTATGGTCATAATGTAGATAGTTTGATTGGATTGTTTCAACTACAATGTTCTATTAGGAGAAACAGGATAACCAAAATGTGTTTGAAGGTTATGTTCGTTAATCTTAAATTAATTAGTATTAGTCATAAAACAATGTTGCGGCAAAAAAGCTCATCATATGTACTACTTTCAAAGCCTTCTTGACCAGACAACTTTTATAGATACTCTGTATGTTCCAATAAAGTTTTGCATCAATGCTCTAATTCCTCATTATCGCCCAGTGTTCTATTGCGTCAAAGGTCTTTTCATAGAAGTTATATTCTACTGATTTTTCTATAAGTATTTGTACGGTTACGAGATCGGATGCTGCACGGACCTATATCCTTTACATTTACGGTCTAGTAACATAACTTTTTCTCCATTCTGTTTGTGAGTACCCATACAAACAGTTTGCACATCTGCGACATAAGGCTTATTCGCCGATAGCTTTTTAAAAGTGCTAAGTCACTCTTATGCATAATCATTATTGTTACATTATTCTAGTTTTCAGGTATGGTTTGTTGTTTCTTTTAGGGTGTTTCTTGTACTTCTTTAATTATTTTCGCCAACAGATCATATTCTCATGGAGCTTTATTGTATCAAATATTAAGGACTATTTGGTATAATCTTTTTTGCCAGTCATTCTAAAATTTCTGATAGTTATTCTTTTTAGAGGTTAGCAACACACGGAAAAACACAAAGATGCAGCCCTGGGGGTACCTATGCACAATTTTTTTTTGTCTAATCTATTTTTTATTGTTAGTAAAAGGTAAATATGAACGAATTTTTCCAAACGTTTTTAGCTCATACTCTTTCTTATTGTATTGTAGTATAAAGTGGGTGTTAATAGTTCCGTAATTTCAGAAGGTACTAGTTTATGTGTGAAGCCGAGAATCTTATATTTCTTTTTCTATTTCGTATCTTTTTTAAGTTTTAATTTATTGGCACCAGATTTGTTATTCTCAGTTTTTTATTGTCTCAAGTATCTCATTCATTTATGGGTGTTTATTCCATTGGGGAATATAGCCACATTATCCTGATGCTTAGTTAATACATTTTCTCTGGTGGATGAGTCCCATTTTTCCTTGTTTCTCTTGTGAGATTTTGCTTGTATCACAATTTTCCGTGATTCTTTTTTGTATTCTACTATTTTTCCGGCCCATAATCCCCATGCCCTTTAAGTCCTCATTTGGTTTACACCTAGCTGTTCTTTTGATTACTTTTCCATTTTCTTCGCTGCAGATTACGTGTCTGAACCCTTTGATTCTTTGAACCTACTAACTCTTACATAATTTAATGATTCGTTTTTTGTCTATATTTTTCTTCATTCAGTTTCTTAGTATTTTCCGGATGCTTTCCTTTCAAATGTTCTAAGTTGATCTTCTGTTTCTGTGAGGAATAGTCCTTATATCGTATAAGTTATCACTGGCCTTATTATGGTCCTGTATATTCTGACCTTTGTCCTTTTGTTGATTTCATTATTTTCTTGTATTTAAATGATCTCTCTTTTAAATTATGTCATTATATTGTTATATTTTATTAGTTCTGTTAACTTTCAGTCCTGCTTGCTTTGCTTTGTTTATCGGGTTTTGATACATCTCCGTTAATATTTTGCATGATTTTGCTATAATTACTATGTCATTTGTGTATGTGATTGTTTTCTTGCACCTTCTGTTATTTTGACTACGGTTGATGTGTCGGCTAGTGTCATTTTTATTTGGTATTTTTAATTGTTCCATGGCTTTGATAGCTTCTTTCCTATTTAATTTGTCAAATTCTTGCTTAAAATCTATGAAGAGCATTTTTGTCTTTACATCGTATTAATGGCATTTTTCCATTATTTGGGTTATTACAAATAATCGTAAATTGTTGATCTGCTGGGCCGAAATCCTTGTTCGTACTCTCCTATTTACTTCTTAGCTTGTTCGGCTAACTTTGAATGGGTTGATGTGAAGCAATAAAACTAAATGGTTTTCTCCACGAACATTTGTTGTAAAATTATGAATGGTGACATGTTTCGAAACCAAACTGGTTTCATCCTTAAGCCATAATGATCACCTACAGAGGCATATGGTTAACGATGATGTACATAATAAAGAAAATCACTTACTAATATGAGTAGTAGTCGAAGCACATGTTAAAAGTGAGGTTAAAATTTGTATTTTATCCTATTATGTTACTATGATAATAACTCCTTAGCAACGAGTTGCGTTAAGATGCATTTAACAGCACTAGCGTTGTTAAGAAAAATAACTTACCAATACTTTATTAGCATTTAATCAAAAGTTGGCAGTACTGATGTGTATTGTTGGTGGTACTGGTTTTGTTTGTTATTTGACACAGTCTGACGCAAAACTTAACCTGCAAATCTTGAATTTAACATAACCAGACAGTGCTACCAACAATACAATATTGAGTGACTTATGGTTTTTATCTTACTAGTGATACCACCACAGCCATAGCAGATATATGTCTCACTGTTCTAAGTGTCATTAATAGATATTTTTCCTATTTTTTTGAAAAAGATTAGTATTTAAACCGTGTTACGATATATACGTAACGTTATCTGTTTACTACTGGGTGGCCATAAATATCTGAGATCCCGGTAGCCATGGAATTAGCTACTTATAAATGTTGGGTTAGTATTATATTTCAATTACAATAAGTATTGGTACCTATGTAATGTAATAAAATGCAATAAGAGGAGGAGAATGTGCCCCGGATTCTGCAGTTTAGCCTACGACTCGATTATAAAAATCTCCTGTTCTAACTTCATTACTTATTGCAATCTGTAATAATTTTTGACAGATAGGAATTTTAGTTGTGATGTATATATATAATACACATATATTGCTAGTAGGGCCTGGAAACGTCAGAAAACATTACGGCGCCGACATAGTCTCACTTAGAGTATAACGCGTCTCGTGCGCATGCGTGACAATTCGAACTCCGCCTTTAGAAGCGAATTTTAAACTTGCCCACTTTCCCATTGGCCGGACGACGCCGCTGCGCTTGCACACAGCTCACCATTATACATTGAGGAGTTGGTTGTCTGTCTCACTTCCTTGGTCAGTTTCCCACTCATAGCCGCTAGCAATATAGTAAGTATTAGATATACAGTGTGTTTCACTTTACATGGAAGCACCCCTGTATTTTCTTTGTTTTTGTATGAATCGATTTGAATTTTTTACCAGTTGTACAACTCATCAAGAGGCATCTATTCATGTCCTTGAGCGCAAATGACGTTATTAGCCTGGCCTACTACGATAAAGAACATAAGTCGTATTGTCAATATTTTGCATCGCGTTAGAGTTACAGCAAAAAGTTATTAAGAAAAGTTGTTTAGAATCAAAAGAGTACCCCAGATACCGATTTTCGTTTAATAATTCGAATTTTTAATTTTTACCCATAAATTTGTCGAAGTCAAAATTTCAACTTTTAATTTTGGTATCACAATGGTGCCATGGAGAAACAACATTTTTATTACTGTTGAAAACGTCATTAGCTTTTAATAATGGCTGAATTACGTTGTAGCTGAGAAAGTAGAAGTAATTAGAATTACTGGTGAAAATGCAAGATCCAATAGAGAAGTAGCTAGAATATTTAATGGAAGGCATCCAGGGCGTGCACCTATTTATCCTGACACAAATTAAAAAGTTGATTAATTTTTTAAATAGTTCCAGGTTAAATAGGAGCACGCCCTGGATGCCTTCCATTAAATATTCTAGCTACTTCTTTATTGGATCTTGCATTTTCACCAGTAATTCTAATTATTTCTACTTTCTCAGCTACAGTTAAACGTAATTCCATACCATACCATACCCAGTGACGCTACAGCCCTTGAAGAGCCCCGGTCGCCCCGATGATTTTGGCCCATTCTTCTCTGTTCGGTGCTTTTTGCCTCCATCGTCTCACCCCTAGCTGTCGTAAGTCCGTTTCCACATCTTCCAACCATCTTTTCCTGGGACGCCCCCTTCTCCTTCGTCCTTCCGGTCTCCCCATATAGACTTTCTTTGCTGTCCTATCTGAGCTCATCCTTTCCACGTGACCCAGCCATCTCAGTCGTGCTCTCTTAACTTCTGTTGCCAAGTCTGGGTTCCCATACATATTTTTAAGTTCAGCGTTTGTTCGTATTCGCCATTCTCCATTAACTTGTATTGCGCCAAATATTTTTCTGAGGACTTTCCTTTCCCATGTATTTAGTGTGGTTTCATCTCTTTTCGTCAAGCACCAGCATTCTGCTCCATATAATACCACTGGTCGTATTACCGTTCGATATATGACAAGCTTTGAGTTTCGCGAAATTAGCTGTGACTTCAGTAACCTATGCATCGCGTAATAGCATCGATTTCCGGCTGTTATTCTTGCCTTAATTTCTATATGTGTTTCATTCTTCTCCGTTACTAATGTTCCTAAGTATTTAAACTCGGACACTTTCATAAATCGGAATTCATCTATAGTGAGTGCTTGTCTGTCTACCTGTGTTTCTCTTGACATGACCATATATTTTGTTTTTTCCTGATTAACTTCTAAACCGACACTCCTTCCTGCTCTTTCCAGCTGTCGAAACCCTTCAGTCAGATCTTTGGTTGTTCTGCTGATCATGTCAATGTCATCAGCATAGGCCAGGTACTGTAGATTTCTGCTAAATAATGTACCTCCTGGGTTGAGCTCAACGTGTCTGATGACATACTCTAGACCGATATTAAATAAGATCGTCGACAGCGAGTCTCCCTGACGCAGTCCACTTTTAATAGTGAACTCTGATGACAGTTCTCCTTGTATTTTAATTTTACCTTTACTGTGATTGAGTGTCATTTTTGTTAAGTTTATGAGTTTCGTGGGGATTCCTAGCTGCCCCATTATATTGTATAGTTTATTTCTATTTATACTGTCGTACGCTTGTTTGTAGTCGATGAATAATTGATGGACGTCAATATTAAACTCATAGCACTTCTCTAGTAGGCATCGTATTGTAAAAATCTGGTCTGTTGTAGATCTATTTCGGCGAAAGCCACATTGGTAATCACCTAGGGTCTCTTCCATGTATGGTTCCAGTCTTCTTGCTAATATTTTAGAGAACAGCTTATAGGTTGTGTTAAGCAGAGAGATGCCCCTATAATTATTACATTCTGTCTTATCACCCTTCTTGTGGATCGGGCATATTACTGCTGTGTCCCATTCTGTCGGCATTACTTCGTCTTTCCATACTTTCGTGATCAACTTGTGAATTTGGTCATGTAGCACCTTGCCACCGTACTTCAGCATTTCTGATCTAATCCGGTCCTCTCCCGGCGCCTTGTTGTTCTTTAGGCTTCTAATAGCTTCTTCTACTTCTCCCCTATCTGGCTCTGGAATTTGTGCTTCTGGGCCGAAAATTGTTTTTATTTGTCGTTCTGGCTCTTCGGCTTGCTCACTGTTTAAAAGTTCTTGAAAGTATTCCGCCCATCTGCTGATTATGTCCTCTTGGCCTCCAATGAGCTCTCCTTCTTTATTCCAATAATTAGATCCAATAGAGAAGTAGCTAGAATATTTAATGGAAGGCATCCAGGGCGTGCACCTATTTATCCTGACACAAATTAAAAAGTTGATTAATTTTTTAAATAGTTCCAGGTTAAATAGGAGCACGCCCTGGATGCCTTCCATTAAATATTCTAGCTACTTCTTTATTGGATCTTGCATTTTCACCAGTAATTCTAATTATTTCTACTTTCTCAGCTACAGTTAAACGTAATTCAGCCATTATTAATAGCTAATGACGTTTGCAACAATAATAAAAATGCTGTTTCTCCATGGCACTAGTTGATACCAAATTAAAAGTTGAAATTTGGGACTTCGACAAATTTACGGATAAAAATTAAAAATTCGAATTATTAAACGAAAACCGCTATCTGGGGTATTCTTTTGATTTTAAACAACTTTTCTTAATAACTTTTTGCTGTAACTCTAACGCGATGCAAAATATTGACAATACGACTCATGTTCTTCATCGTAGTAGGCCAGGCTAATAACGTCATTTGCGCTCAAGGACATGAATAGATGCCTCTTGGTGAGTTGTACAACTGGTAAAAAATTCAAATCGATTCATACAAAAACAAATAAAATACAGGGGTGCTTCCATGTAAAGTGAAACACACTGTATGTTGTGATGACATTAATGACATTTAGTTTAGTTGGATTCATCACTTTAATAAAGTGGTGTTCATTCCAAAGGTAATGTGATATCAGATATTTATGGCCACCCGGTATATTACTTGGGAATTTTAAAGAACATGCTCCTAACGTTGCTCGTTCATTCAAACTGTTCTCTTGTAATATAAAAAGCTTGATAACGTTACTTGCATCATTAATTACTATTAAATGTTGAAGACAAGATAGAAAATGTATTAAAAATACATATTTTTAATACATTTTCTATCTCGTCTTCAACGTTTAAAAATTTTAACCTCACTTTTAAAATGAGCTTCGACTACTACCTATATTATATATATATATAATTTAGCGCAACAGGCCTTAAAGGCCTAGGGCTTGTTTTATTGTCTTTCTCCACTCCGATCTGTCTTTGGCAGTTGTCCTCCAGTTTCTTACACCTAATTTTCTCATGTCTTCTTCCAGTGATTCTAACCATCTCTTCCTCGGTCTACCTCTTCGTTTAACTCCTATCAGTCCTCCCCTTAACATCACTTTAGACACCCTCTCCCTTGGTAGCCTCTCCACGTGCCCCAGCCAGCGTAACTGTTGTTGTTTCACTATTTTCAGTATACTGGCTTCCCCATACAAGTTATATACCTCTTCATTTGGCCTTCTAAACCACACCTCCCCAACTTTCTTACCCCCGTAAATCTTTCTCAAAACTTTTCTCTCCCATCGTTCAAGTTGTTGTTGCTCACTTTTGTTCAAAGTCCACGTTTCACAGGCGTATGTCACCGTCGGTCTTATGACTGTTTTATACACTCGCGTTTTCGCTTGGCACGTTACACATTTGGAATTTAAAACCTCACTTATTGATCCGATTGCTTTATTCCCTTTTGCTATTCTTGCGTGTATCTCTTTTTCATTTTTGTTGTCGTTTGTTATAAGCACCCCCAGATACGTGAATTCTTTAACTTGTTCAAACTGCATTTCCTTTCCGCTCTCCGTTTTTATTTTAAGTTGTTCCTGTTCTTCTTCTTTGTTGCCTATTCCTCCCATAATCATGTACTTCGATTTTTGTTCGTTTATTTGTAATCCCAATGTGCCTGCTGCTTTCTCTATTTTCGTTACTATCTTCCTCAGACATTTCCTGGTTTTGGCTACCACCGCTACATCGTCTGCATATGCTAACACTTGGTATTCGTTGCTATATATTGTCCCTTGCCTGTTCACTCCACTCATTCTTACAGCTTTTTCCAAGGCTACGTTGAACAAAACTGTCGAGAGTGGGTCTCCTTGTCTCAATCCATTTTCTATCTTGAACTCTTGTGACATGTTCCCATTAATTCTCACCTTACACTGCGTCTGAGCCATTGTCATGTTTACCAGTTTTATTAGTTTATTCGGTATTTCCAATTCCTTCATAGCTTTAAATAGTTCTTTTCTTACAATGGAATCGTAAGCCTGCTTAAAATCTATGAAAACAGCATAGAGTACCACCTTATGTTCATAACAGTTGTTTTGTATTTGCCTTAGGGAAAATATCTGGTCATTCACCGATCTACCGCTTCGAAAGCCGCATTGATACTCGCCCATTGCCCTTTCCGCATATAGTTGTAGCTTGTTTTTAATACATTGGGCTAGTAATTTGTAAACTGCGTCCAGTAATGTTATCCCTCTATAGTTTTCGCATTCGGATTTGTCGCCTTTTTTATGTAGGGGTATAATAATTCCCTTTGCCCATTCTTGTGGCATTTCTTCCCTTCTCCAGACCTCCACCACCAATTCGAATAACCTCTTTTGCAACTCATCACCTCCATATTTGACTAATTCTGCAGCTAAACTATTCTCTCCTGGGCTTCTGTTGTTTTTTTGTCTTTTGACCAGCTTGTTAAATTCATCTTCTGTTGGGGGAGGGACCTCTACTTCCTGTTCTTCTGATTCCATCTCAGTTATTTGCTCTGTCTCCTCCCTCGTCTTGTTCAGTAGCTCATTGAAATATCCCTTCCATATTTCAGTAATCTTCCCCTCCTCTCCTACTAAATTCCCGTCTTTATCTTTATAATACTTCTGCCTGGACTGTACACTACTTCTTGCCTTTCTTATTTCTTGGTAGAAACTTCTTATCTCTTTATTTTTATACCTTTCCTCTATTAGTCTTATTTTATCTTCGTAGTGCTCTTTCTTTTTCTTTCTGCATGTTGCCTTTACTTCATTCCTTTGCCGTTTATATTCTTCCCTATTCGGTGCTGTATTGTTTTTTATCATTTCTTCTCTTGCCTTCCTCCTTTTTTCTATTTTTTCCTTACATTCCGAGTCGAACCAGTCCTTAATCTTATTCTTTTTCTTTTCTGGGATAACTTTCTCCCTCGCTTTCTTCAGCGCCTCCTCTACTTGCTTCCATTCCTGCCCAACTTCGCTTTTCCGATTCATTGGCCTTAGCTCTTTACGCACTTCTTTCTCATAGCTTCTCTGTATTCCTTCATTCTGCAGTTTTTCATACTCATACTTTTTCTCTTTGCTATACTTATTACTCTTGTTTTTATGCGGTATATTACTCCTCAGTTTTGCTATAACTAGCAAGTGGTCACTGCCCATGTCCGCTCCCCTGTAGCTTCTAATATTTGTGATGAGTCTTGCGTCCTTTTCCTCTATCAAAACATGGTCGATTTGGTTAGTTGTTCTACCGTCGGGTGACACCCAGGTGGCTTTATAAATTTCTTTATGCTCGAAATACGTACTACTGATTACCATCCGTTTCTCCATTGCAAACTCTATCAACCGCCTCCCATTTTCATTGCTTCTCTTGTGCTTACTATGTCTTCCTATGGTTGGCATATACATCTCCTCTTGTCCAATTTTGGCGTTATAGTCACCTAGCATTACCTTTACATCATATTTTGGTATCTTTTGGAATTCTGTTTCGAGTACCTCGTACAACTTTTCTTTTTCCTCCTCCTCCATCACTTCGGTATGAGCATGCACATTCACAAAGCTTACATTTCTGGTTTTCCCTCTTATTCTAATACTACACATTCTTTCTGATATTGGCTCAAATCTAATAACTAGTTGTTTTAGCCTTTCCCCCACCAGAAAACCAACTCCTAGCATTCTATCCTCCCCCCCGCTATTGAAGAAGCTGTAACTTCCTACATCTGTTATCCAATTATCTTTTTGTTTCGTCTCTTGTAATGCTATCACATCTATTTTATATCTTTCAGCTTCTTGCACTAAAGTTTTTATTGCCCCTTCTTCATAGGTACCTCTAACGTTCCATGTTGCTATCTTATACACCTGCTCTCTTTCCTTTCCTCGGTTCTTGCCTATCTCTTCTTCCTTATTCGTTGCTTTTTCCGTCTTACCTTTTCCATCTCGTTTCTTTTCTCTTTGTCCATGTCTTGCCAGGTTCGTCCTCAAAAATCCGTCTGCTTTTGTTTTATTTAGTTTTTTGGTGGTTTATGCTTTTGGAGTTGTTTTAAATTTGGGTCCCACCTCCATTCTTCTCCTTCTATTACAACTCTATTGTAACCAATCTTCACGCTTTTTCCGCTCCTTCTTTCTTGCTCTGCTAGCTCCCGAATTTTCTTCTGCTTTTCTCTGTCAGCCTTAGTTAAGTCGTCATTGATGTAGATTCTTTGTGTTTGGATCTTTCTCAGCTTTTGTTTGTTACCCATAACTCTTGTTTTCTCCTCAGCATTTTCTAACTCAATTAAGCAGACTTTTTCTCCCATTTTATGAGCTCCCTTAATTTTAATATCCACCTCTAAGTGGTTTTTCATAAAGGTCTGTATCTCTTCTTTTAGTACACTTGGTTCATTTCCTTTTATGTTTATCCCTGTTACCACCACGTTATTCTTCCTTTTTTCTTTCTCTAGCCATTCTATGTTTTTCTTAATCTCACCTATCTCATTTTTAATTTCTATATTTTCTTGAATTAATTTTTGGTTTTCATTTCTTAGCTTCTCATTTTCCAATTTTATTTCTTTAATTTCTTCCAGGCTGGACTTCAGCTCAATCTTCAATTCTTCTTGATTTTTCTTCATGTCTTGTTTTATCTCCGCTTTTAGCTCCTTTATCAGTGCTTTTAATTCATCCATTTCTTCTGACTTTATCTCTGCGTCTTCCTTCTCTTCGCTTATTGTCTGTTCTTCTTCTGATTCTGGCGACCAGCCTATTTTTCTACTCTTTTGAAAGGCTAATTTCTCGAGTTCCCACCTTTCGAAATGCTCCGGCGATTCTGGGACTCTTTTTCTTTTTTCCGGGAATTGCGCCTGAGTGTTACTACTCGTAATTCTACTGGACGCTTCACTCATTTAAAAAGTCTAAACACTGCTTTTATTGTTTATTTACTACCGCGCTATCGCCTCTTATCGCCGCGCCGTCTGGTTGTAATGATACTTTCAATTCACAGCTGTGCCGCGCTCGTGTATTTAACCCGACCTTCACTTTGTTATTGAACTTGGTTGTGATTTTCGTCCGTACGTTGTCGCCGATCACACTTTAATTACTGAAAGCCCGTGTTTTCACAGTGACCGAATTTGTAGTCAATGTAATCACTCTTTAGTTTAGGCTAATCGCGTGTTTTGTTTACTTTGTCCACCACAAACAAAACAAACCAACTTTATTGCTGCACCAATCACGAATGCTGTTTGCGGTGACGTACCCGGTCTGCCGTTCACTCGCGACTCTCGCCTTTACGATTGATAATCTTGTTTGTTGTTCGTTCCGTTTAGATCTCTGAATTTGCGATTTTTTCGTAAAACTTCACTTTACCGTTTGCTATAAACGTTGGGTTCATCTAAAATCGTCTTTTCGCGAATTACTTCGGGTCAATTTAACCGAAAAAACTTATTTAAACTTTACTAGTGGACGGGCCGTGTCACGGTTATCGCGTCGCACTTCTCATTATTATTATTAGTATTATTATTATTATATCACTGATCGTTGCCAGTGATACCCTGCGGTCTTCCTTGTTGTCAGGCGGGAGGTGCAAGACCTGATCAACTTGGCTGCACTGCCTCGGCATGAATCTTCACAGTGTTTATAGCCGTTCAGTTCAGCTGGCAATGCTCGACCCCTTTGATAAGTACCTTTTATGCTTTTTTTTAAATACCAGATGGATACTACAAATATTATAATATGGTTGGATAATTGCGCTACTCAAAATAAAAATTGGACATTGTTTACAGTTTTAAATAGAATGGTGAACTCAGATGAAATATCAGCCACAAATATAACCTTCAATTATTTTGAACCTGGTCACACTTTTATGTCGGCAGACAGCTTCCACCACCAGGTCGAGCTGTTTATGAAGAGAAAACAAAAAATCTATGATTTTGATAATTTTTCCGATGCAGTTGGGAGTGCATGTAAGGGTAACGTGGATATTAAAAAATGGAACCCGCCGATTTTTATAATTGGAAAAATTTCACATCACTGCAAAAGTTAAAAAAGGATTCAAACAATCGTCCTTATTTATTCGACATTATGCAGGTTATTGCTGAGCGAGGTCACTGCACTTTAAAGTATAGAACATCTTTTACTGAAGAAACAACCAAAACTTTAGATTTTCTCATGAAGAAGGCAACGAAAAAAGTGAGTTACTTAGACTGTTGCGTGTCTCGACGGACCTCATGGGTTAACAAAAGATAAAAAAGATACCATTCTTAAAGAATTGCACGGTGTGCTACCAGTAAATTGAAAAGAATTTTGGAAGAATCTACTTCCTACAACCACGCCGAATGAAGATTATGAAGACAATGTCGATGTGTTATAGATGTTTTTAAATGTTATAAGACTTTGTTCGTTTATGTATCGAACAACTTTATTTTTTTGTTCTAAATATATGTATAGTACAATAAAATAAACCCTAAAATATGCTGCGTTTTTTCTATTGCTTACATGTACGACCATTTTTAA
This sequence comes from Agriotes lineatus, assembly GCA_940337035.1. Taxonomy (NCBI): domain Eukaryota; kingdom Metazoa; phylum Arthropoda; class Insecta; order Coleoptera; family Elateridae; genus Agriotes; species Agriotes lineatus. The sequence goes on along the minus strand of CALNHX010002111.1, from coordinate 79,082 downwards.
ATTTAAAAAATGCATTTCGGTATTACTATGCAGATACCGCGTTTTGCTCAACTAAAGCGCAGGCTGGTTATTCTGATTTCCTAAGTAAGTGCGCAGTATGTGAGTTTTTAGCTAGAAAGTTAAATGTATGACGCAGTCTACTTTTTACAAATAATTTCAATATTGCGTAGATCATGTAAACACATTTTTGATCAGCAAAAGAGGATTAGTCATCAAAGTATATGTAAAAAACTTTAACGCTCGATTGCTCAGTTTAGTGCAACATGCAGATTCCGCATTTTCAATAAGCACGGCAGTATTTCTTGTTACTTTTATGGAGTAGGTCGTTTGTACAGCAGTAGAACAATTAGACATCCTGATTATGCGTTCTCTGTTAAAATGATGACTGGCAAAATGGTTACAGCTTTAAAGTAGGTATTTCTTTTGTTAATAATGTTAAGTTTTTACGTTCGGGCTATTTAAAAATTATACGACGCTTCTTGTATTAAACATTTATTTACAATTATTAATTATTATTATTTACAAACACACGAATTAACAAGGCAGAACACAAATTACTTATAAACTACAGGCACTATTTCTAACAATGATACACTCATTAATAATTATTTATATGCGGCTTAACAGTAATGATTTATATGGTTATACACTCTATTTATTATTTACACTGGATTAAACATCAATTATTTATGTTGCTATTTATTTTATACGCGTCTATTTATGTAGCAGCTTACGCCTTTCGAGTTGAATGAGAACTGACTGTCGAATAATTTCCGTCTAGAACATTCCAGATTTCGCTCGTACATTCCGGCAAATGCATGTGTTGACCACGGGCGTGTTTCCGAAAGCGTGAGTCATCCCTTACATCTGGCTGCAAGGTCGCTTCTCCAGGCGTCTGGAACATAACTCATCCGCAGCTGGCTCCAAGACCGTCTCGGCAGCGGTGACTCATAAGTCTGCAGCTGCCTGATCGCCAGGCCGTTACAATATAATCGATGTTTTCATGCAGTTGTTGATATTAGGCATTTACAAAAGCGTAACTATGATATGCCTATCTTTTACTACTAGCTAGTAATCTGAATTAACTAGCTATTCAACTCGCTAAATAATTTTAGAACCGACCTGGGGTTCGGTGCTCGCATCTGATAGATGCTGTACAATTTTTAAAATCTCTTAATGGCTACTAACCGCCTGTATTCTTCTACGCGTCTTGTATTTATGGCATGCTGCGATACAGTTTTCGTAATGTGTAATAACATTTCAATATGCAATTGACAGACAATCCTAATATGAATATTCCTTTGTTTCAGAATCGTGATAATATTTACACTGTAGCGGCTGATGAAATTGCAACGAGGTGTATTATGTGATTCTGCAGATTTGTGTCGCCTTCTTGCGGTATAGGAACATATTTTAAAAAAATATATATTAAAATAAGGAGAAAGATGATTAGCATTCATAAAACACTTCCCACTCAAAACCAATATAAAAACTTTTATGTACAGGGTGACCAGATAAGAATGCAAAGTGCTGTATCTCGGAAACTATTCGTCGTAGAGCCTTGCGGTAAAAAAATTTATTACTAAAGTGGCCAAAAGAAGACCGTGGAAAATACTTTCAGATTTTTAAGATGGTCTCCAGGGGGCGTAACCGCCATCTTAAACCTTTAAAGTGCTTTTTCACTGAAATCCACCTAGTAAATGTTACCAAAAAATATATTCTTTTTAAAGCTAAGCTTTACTCGAGTAATTTTTTGAACTAAGAATACTTTTATTATTTAAAAATTATTAAATTATGAAATGTTATTATTGAATCTTGAAAAAAGACAAATAAATAACAATAAATACCGGTGTAATAGCGTCTTTTTATAATTATATGATAACTAAATTTTCTTTCTTTGATATTTCAGGCTACGAATAAGATATCGAAATACGGTTTTCACTAGCCTATTTAGGTATCATTTCACTACATTTTTATGAAAAAAAAGTCATATTGCATTTAATTTTTTAGAGAATTTTGCAATTTTCTGTTATTATATCAGAAAACGCGCTAGCGGCATCGCTAAGAATTAGACATATCACAGGTAAGATGGGTTTGATGGAACAATAAATGCTTTTTCCAATGAGACCAAGTTTGTTAAAATCCGTTCAGTTGTTTAGGAGTTCCAGCTGTTTATTTAAAAAAACGTTGAATTACCCCCCACCACTTTATTTTAATAGATACGTCAAAAAGTGTTAAACAAGAATTACTCTAGTAAAGCTTAGCATATTTTTTTGGTAACATTTACTAGGTGGATTTCAGTGAAAAATCACTTTAAAGGTTTAAGATGGCGGTTACGCTCCCTGGCGTCCATCTTGGAAATCTGAAAATATTTTCCACGGTCTTCTTTTGGCCACTTTAGTAATAAAATTTTTTACCGCAAGTCTCTACGACGAATAGTTTCCGAGATACAGCACTTTTCATTCTTATCTGGCCACCTGGTACAAATGTACAATATGGTATATTTTTCAGTGTCGTTTCTGTACTGAACTGTAATTTTTTAAATAACTGATTCACACATTCAGTACTGATTCTGCGTTAGCATATGAAATTCCAACTTACTATAAGGCCTCATAAATGTTTTATATTGGTTATAGAAAATATTGAAAAAACTGGTTGGGTCGGCATCCCAACTGCCCCAAAAGTCAAAAACCATTAGTTTGCATAGTGAAATGTTATTTCATGTCAATCTCATCTCACTGCACATGACACATGACAATAATTAGAAACCTAAATCGTGCTCTCATTTTCAAACCCAAAAAATATGTTGCCCATAAGTTTATGGTCACTTTTTTCACAAAAATCATAGATTTGAAACAACCCTTAAAATTGATGTAATTTGTTCATAATTTCATTAACATAAAGGCTGGTTTATACAGCTTTCTTAGCCCTAGTCTTAGTATTAGTATTAGTCCTAACTTAGCACTAGTCTTAAGAAGAAAAACAGGTGTTTATACAGACATATTTTGGGTTAGGAAGTTTACGTCAGCGCATGCGCATTGCGCAAATGTGTGTGTAAAATCGCGCCTTTTATAAATTCATTTAACCTTAAATGCAAAAAATCCGTTACGTATTCCGTTTCTTGTTGTAGTTGGTTCTGTTAATAAGTTGTAAAAACTTTTAAAATGGGCAAAATTTCGCCTTTGAAGAGACGGAAACTTTTACTTGCCGTGTATGGAATACTAGGTGCTGATGCTCATTTACAAAAAGGTGTTGTTAAACAGCAAATAAGTGGATTTGTGTGCAATTTCGAATGAATAATAAATTTTCCAAATATTAAATGTGCCTAGCCTTATGGCATTCAAAAAAGAATGTCAAGTTTACCTCTATTATAATAATCCAGGCGCCTCAGTACTTTTCTAATTACTTTTGAAGATTATAGATCACAATGATGCACTTTTAACAATTATTGTTGCTCTTCAAAAATATTCTTTTTATAGTATCATTCAAATTTTGCCGCCTTATTGGCTACTACCACATGCGCGCCAGTCAAATTTAATTCTGTCTTAAGAAATTCTTAGGACTAAGTTAAAAGTTGGGGAACTCTCAAGGTCAGGCCTTAGGACCAGCTGGGACTAAGACTAAGTTAAGACTGTATAAACGCGTCAGTGGTAACTGAATGATTCATCTTTGCTAGGGCTAATACTAATACTAATGTTAGGACTAAGAAAGCTGTATAAACCAGCCTTAAGTTAATTTTTCTTAAATAGTTTTGTTATTTTACTGTTTACTCACAATATCTTTATTTCATCTGTTTTGTAGATATTTTAAATTATTTATTATTTTATTGTTCATTGAAATGTTAAAGTGTTTAACATCGCGTCCTCGAATGGTAAGATACATTTAACATGCATCCACTCATTTAAAATGCATGCATGCAGAAACGTTGACTGAACCGCTTTGCTTTTGGTTTTGGTTGCCATGTGAACCGGGGACTAGCCGAAAACAATTCATTTTTGCATTCTTCAAGGACTCGTTTTCTTCTAAAGTTAGCGGATTGTTTCTCTTCTTTGAGCTACTTTTTCCACTCATTTAATTTTCCCGCTCGATGCACCACTGGTACAAAGTTTTCCCCAATCGCATCTCTGTATAATTCGGTCCCACGTCTCCTACATATGCTCAGGTCACTCGCGCACTACACAAACTTAGCTGATAAGGTCGCATTTTATCGTGGCGACTTATCAGTGTTTTACTAAATTGCATGAATTGGTTCACTTAGGCGTTTATTAAATGAAATTTACTTCTAGTATTCGCACTTTGCACTTCAGATAGAGTTTCTTTTATAAAAGAAACACTTTAATCCATACTCGCATGGCGAAACTGTGTTCACCATACTTGCACTACCACCCTTTTTTTAGGTAATTAAAAAACTGTGTGCACAAATAAGCATGAAATGCTGGGACTATTCATTACGGCAAAAACTTCAGTGTGCAGTTTTGAGTTTGGAGACAATATTTACTTGTATCAATTGTTGGGAATGATAAAAATACATTGCTTCTGCCAACAATGCATGATAAGGATGTCATAGATTCTAGTTCTATATCAACCAGACGTTAAAACATTTTACAACAGTCCTAAGTTAGATGGTGGTGTTGACCAACTAAAAGATTTATATTTGGTTTCCAGAATGGGGTATAAATGGCCACCAACTATCTTCTTCGCTATAGAATAGATATGTCCCCGCTGTTGGAACAAAGAAAAATCCAATTAACTTTTCATAAAGTTTCTTATTTATTGTTTTTCTAATATATATATAGATATAGGTATATGTAGGCTGTTCAGTTAATTGCTAGTAGCAGGCGATGGATTCCAATGAAAACCAAAACATTTGCATAAATTGAAAGCGCATTCTTTGTTTTCAGATACAGTTTTAGAGGTTGGGGTTAAAGCATATAGTGACAAGTTTTTGATTTTTATAAGTTTATTGTTCACTAAACTTTATGAAATTGCTGCGGGATGTTTTTCGAGCAATGGCTTTCTACAATTATAAAAGAAGTTTGACATATGACCAGTCGCCAAAATTTAGTGGCAGCTTTTGGCAAACGTAATCCTTCATTATCCACAGTTAGCGGTTCCCTAAATTTAGGCATGAACATTGTAGGTTATAAGATGAACTGAGACCTGGATTACCTCCAGTAACGGAACTAGGTATCGGATATATGAAGTAGATAAAATTTTATACCACCAACTGGGTGTAAGGAAGCTGGTAAGTCATTTGTTAACCGAAGAACAAAAACAAGCACGGATAGACAATGCAGATTTACAGTAGAAAAATTTGATGCAGGATCTTCAAAGAGTGTGTCTTTAGTATACTTGGCAGTATAAGGAGTCTTGGATTTATAGATAATTATGACCCCGAGACTAAACCACAATCAAGTGAGTTCTTAAAAATTAGACTATGTCAACTGAATGTTATTCATGCTGAAGGTGCAGATAAAAAAATATTGCTGCTTGTTTTAGATGGACCGGCCCAGTTGTAGTTATTCCTCTTGACGATTATAAAACTGTAACTTCTGGTTGATATACAGAAGTTTACCTTCCTCACCTCTTTGAAAAATTGTGTAGTAATCGTCCTAAATCTAGTTTGCGTGGCATTTTGCTAGACCGCGATAATGGAACTCCACTTATGGCTAAAAGACTAACATTTCTTACACAAATCTGGAGTCCAGTTGATCATTTGCCTTCTCTACAAACCAGATCTTGCTCCCAGCAATTTTTCTTGTTTTCTATCTTTCTTTTTTTTTAGGGAATTTATATGTAGGTCATCGAACGTCTTGTGGTCAAGACCTTTGAACCCATGCCTTCATTTCCTCTTTTGTTTTTCCTCTTTGCCTATATCTTTTATTTTCGGCAGCCAGTTTTTCCGGAGACTTTCTCTTCTTTTTCCTATTCTCCTTGTCTCCGTTATTTTCGGGATTAGCTTGTTTTGATACCACCTCAGCTGCTTTTTTTCTATACTCTTTGTAATTGTAATTTAAAAGTTGGATTCTTCCCCATTTATCTGCACTGTACTTTTTACTTCCATGTATATGCTCTTCATAACACTTATTATTTTTTTTTTGGCACTTCTAACTGTTCAAGACAATTCCATATAATTTCTTATTGTACTGTGTCAAAAGCAGTTTGTAAGTCTATAAAGGCCAAGAATAGTTCTTCGTTTTTATTATATCCCTCACTATTCAATTCACCTGTCAACTTTCAAAAAGTGACCAATGAAAATTCAGAATTTAATGTTTCTTAACCACTCAAAAAAATATCAGCGAAAATCGTACGACATTCATTAATGACCAGTCGAAAAATTAGTTCACGAGCCGTAACCAAGAGAACAAAATTTCATAGAAATGTTTTGTAGATATGGATTACTTCGTTTCAGGGTTTGTGTCGTTACGATTTTCTTACATCTGCATTATGAGATTATATGTGAATATATATTCCTAGAAGGTATTCATTCAAGTGATTATTTTAAACAAATGTAGTTTTTATTAGAAACATTCAATTTTAGTTTTCTGTTGCTATAGAAATTCCTTGGTTTGTGGCTAGATTTACTGAAAACTAATTTAAAAAAATAGTTTTTCTACTCATGACATTGAAATCAGTCATTTTGACATTGATTCCGGTGGTTGAAATTGCATTTCAACCACTAGAGATTGAAATGCTCGGACTACCGGGATTTCAAACTGTTTGACATGCAATTGTTGACAAGAGAAATGTCACTTTATGTTTAATTTTTTCCAAAGTGCATTAATTTGTTAAAATTCGTAGAAAAAATAGTATATGCAACTCGTGGCTGATAAAATGTTAATGTCTCGAGTTACTTTTTTCAACTCGCTTCGCTCGTTGAAAAAAACCACTCTCAACGTTGAAATTTTATTTCAACCACTTGCCCCATAATATACTATTATCTACAACGGTCAAATAATAAGTGCATTATATATTCAACTCTAAATACAAAATGCGGCTCGTATTACACTAGTGGAATATGAAATTTCATATTTCACAGGGTATTTTTTTTTATTAGCTTTGACATAGACTGACGCAAAACGTAACCTGCTAACCTCGAATTTGACATAGACTTACAGTGCCACCAACTATATACGTAGTTGTAGATAAAATGTTGTATTTGACACGCATATAATGTTTGTATTACACTTGGATGATTACAACATTCGCCTTCGGCTCGTGTGTAAACTTCATCCTTTTGTAATATAGCCTACATTACATGCTTGTTAAATAAAATACTATTGGTTCATTGAATAGTCCCTCGAATACCATTCTTAGTCAAAGTTAAGTAGATTATTTCATTGCGCTTGGGTTTAGGACGAGTGCGCTAGCCATAGCACAATGGGCATTCGTGATACAATCCCAAAAATAGTCTACATAACTTTTACTACTCATGGTATTATAGGTGAGTATACAGATTGTCCGGATTGTACTCGGGACATGGGAAATTAATGAGTGCGACAGGGATAAACAGATAAAATGAGTAGGTATGACAGAGAAGAAACATATCCAAATTTATCAATATACCAATGGACACTTTCAAAACTTTTCATGGATATACAAGTTTTTAAAATAAATTAAGCTCAGCTGTCATTAGTGTCATTAATAAAAGTTACAAAATTACAAACAATTCTGGATATGCCTGAACGTGAAGGAATGGGACAATTTTCAAACGCAGTTACAAATAAATTTATAGTTTCATTAATTTAGTTCCCAGCATAAATCCATTTAATAATTTGAACGTTTTCTGCTACCGTGTACTGCATTTTGAAATTTCTAATAACAGATGCGTTTAATTTATTTAAAATATGAGCATCCATGAAAAGTTTTGAAAGTGTCCATTGGTATATTGATAAATTTGGATATGTTTTATCTCTGTTATACCTACTCATTTTATCTGTTTATCCCTGTCGCACTCCTTAATTTCCCATATTTCGAATACAATCCGGACAATCTGTATATATGTTTGATCGGATTTTTTCCACTGTCTGGAGTGTTTATCACACAACGTTTCGGGAGTTTCTGATCTACTCCCGTCCTCAGGTGAATGAACTTCTGGTTAGTCCAGAGAAGGACTGATTTTTTGTACGTTTTTTATCACATACACTAGTGCCTACCCCGGGGTTTGAACCCAGGACCACTGATCGCTGTGATTACTAGTCTGACACTCTTACCACTAGGCCACCAGCGCGGTTATATATTTTAGTTACAAACTTATGTATATTTTACCGCTGTATGCGCAGTAGACTATTTTTGTAATTAACAACCACCCTCCAGGAAGACAAATCCGCGCTGTACAATCACGAGGAGGCCCGCTGAGCAATCTCTAGTGCGCAACAAAGCCTACCTACATCCAGGATTTGAAAGGCACCATCCGGGTGTTTTGTAGGGTGAGACCCAGCCTGGCCGACGAGAATTTCAAACTGCAGTGCAACATTGCGTACATTGATGAACAGTCGCTAGAGATCAGAAAGAGCAGACGGGAGTAGATCAGAAACTTCCGAAACGTTGTGTGATAAACACTCGAGACAGTGGAAAAAGTCCGATAAAACATATTATAATAGACCACTGTGAAAACACTACATCATTCAGAGAACATACATATTATTGCTGTGAATAAACACGAACATAGGCACTCTACGTTTGATTTTATTTCAACCTATGTGAGAAACTGATTTTTGTATTGAGCCCGACAAATAAAAGCTCAATTTTTGATTACTTAAAGTAGCAGTAACATAATGATACACAAAAAGGGTTCACAACCACTCGTAAGTAGGGGTGTTCGATATCACAAACTAAGTATCGAATAACGAATAAAATTAAATATCGAATATTATTCGATATATCGAAATTCGAATAACTATCGAATTATTCGAATAAATTAGTTATTCGAATAACTAATTTATTCGAATAGCTTATTCGGATAACTAATTTATTCGAATAATTTGTTGAAATAACTTATTCGAATAACCAGTTTATTCGAATAACTAGGTAACTAATTCGAGTAACTAATTTATTAAAATAATTATTCGAAAATTATAAACTATTGCTCTACACCCCATTTTATTGGATTTTAGTTTTAGATAAATTATTGAACATTCACAAAACTAATGAACAAAACGAACGAAAATAGTATATTGTATGTTAAGAGCTGAAAGTGCATTCTTGCCGCTTGCGCATGAATATTGCTGGTTGAGACGAAGTCGAAACCAGCAATCATGCAAAAGCGGCAAGTGCACTTTTAGCTCGAAATATACATACTATTTTTTCGACGACTGAGCATATTATTAAAGGAACATATCAAATTTCGTTTTATCGCAAAAATTTATTGACAATCAAGTTAACATTACTCGCGCAGTCTATATGACATGTGACGCGATTATTTCCACAAATGACGGGCGTTGTCAAGGAAACATTCGGACGTGGCTACCTATTTTGTTCACGCGGAAACCCAAAACGCTCGGCGAGCGGCAAAAAGATGAAAACACACGCTCAGCGGCAAATGTCAACTTTCTGTTGTCAAATGACAGTGAGAAAAATCTACTTTCGATGTCAGTCGTCGAAAAAAAATTTGTGAGCGTTAAAAAGTACTTAAGTGATATTTAAAAGTAGGACAATGCTAGAATAATAAAGGTCCATGGTATATTTGCATTTTCTCCTTTGAGAAAGTAGAAATGCAGAATAGTATATTACAGCCCGAGATGGGAAGTGTTTCATTACTGTCGAGAGATTAGTTAGCTGATTGAGACGCGAAGCGTCGAAATTAGCTATTATCTCAAGACTAATGAAACTTCCTGTCGAGGTTTGTATACTATTTTATTCGCAACCACTTTATTCTAAACAATAATTGGAAAAATTATTATATTATGATACGTCAGGTTGTGACGCGCATGAAGGGATCAACGAGATTCCCAATGGACCTACCTACTCAGCGGTCGGGAGTGTACTTCCAGCACTCACTTCCCGCACTTGCGCGAGAAGTGAGTGCGGGAAGTAGCAGGCTGAAATGTACGACTTCCCCCACTCAAATGAGGTCAGGAATGTTAACAATACATATATGGTTGCGAATAAAATAATTTACTGTTCACCTTCGAACACAAACGTAAACTGTAATTTTTTAACAGAATTGGGCATTGATTTACTGCAACGATATTTTAAATTATCGCTAAAGGGGTATCCCCACTTCCCCACATCCCCGATTTACGATTCTGACCAATAGGCAATATGTATCATTACTAGAATAAGTGGTTAAAAATCAATTAACAATTTCTAGAAATAGTAATCTTCTGTTTAACCTATTCTATCTGATATCTGATACAAGTTTTCTGACTTATGGTGATTAATGCCCATTTGCTAAATACAAATAGTAATCATTAGGCAGGCATTTGTTTTGGTATTATTGTAAGGAAATTGAAAAGGACTAACAATACTAATGATTAATGATAACCGATAAGATCATCTAAAGAACTTTTCAAGCAATGATAATAAACAAAATAAATAATCACGCACATCTAGGCACCCTAATACAGATCATTTCTATGTCATAGCCAGCTTGATAAAAAATGAAATTGCTCTGACATTTTAATTTTAAGTAATTAAAATGTTTACTGTTTGATATTTAGAATGTGGCTTTGTATTCTAATAAGTTTTATTTGCATAAATAAGTATTTATTCCAATAATTTTTTATTCGATATTCGCATAAATTTATTAACAATAAACTTATTCGAATTATCCAATAAATAATTCTTGGTATGAATTTATTCGAATACATTTTTATTCGAATAAATATTTAACCGGATACTTTTATTCGAATAAATTTTTATCCGAATAATTATTTATTCGATAATTCCAATAAAATTATTCGAATAATTCTTTATTCGATAATTCGAATAACTTTTATTTTAATATCGTTATTCGATATATCGAATTATTCGATATATTATTCGAATTATCGATACAAATGCACAGACCTACTCGTAAGACTCTGGCCAATAAAGCTATTTTTAAGGATTTAAAATCTTCCAATCGTGGATTTGTTTCTCCGAGAGTTTTGTCTCATGATGTTTGAGCACTTCTGAGTGGTCTTGCCAAGTAAATGTGTATTTAAAGCAGCCAAAGGTAAGGTGGGTTGCAAACACTTTTACAGCTAATATGTTTGATTGATATTTTAGATTGTGTGATTCCAAGCATTCAATCAAATAGACCTCATTTGTCAATAACGTTAATAATGCAATGGTTTAATGCCCACAGCAGTTCTGGTTGCCTAACTAACACGAAAATGAAAGAAATCAAAATGAGCACAGAATTAATATTTTGTTTATTGCGAGATAGTCAGTATTTTACACTAATAAATGCACATGGTATGATTAGCAGTAACTATAATTTGATTGAGAAAGGTTAGCATTAGATAAGGCAGAATCAAAAGGATTACATTTAACATTTTATTCATAATTGATGTTCGGAATGGCAAGCGCACCTTAATTTATGTAGCTGGCAGATTTGATTTGGTAACATCAGTACAATAATGTGAATTTAATATGATACAGAGATGGTTTGTGGAGTTACAAAAATTATATGAGCGTTATGAGCAAAAGTTTATGGAGCGAGCAAACGGCAAGACAGCTGATGGGTAAAGAAACGGTGCAAAGCAGTGCAAGGAAGCAAAGATTGCAAAGAGCAAGATACATATATTATAAAACAGACAATTGTGCAGTGCTAAACTTGTGAAACAGTGCATTTCAAAACTAATGTGATTAAAAGCAGAGTAAAGTTTAAAGTGACGATTTCCAGGAAAAAGACAGTTTAGCTGCTACATAAAAACATATTAAAACTTATTTCAAAAACAATTGTAAAACATAGTTGCTAGGATACGAGACATTCAATTCTAAATTATTGACAAAACAAGCCTTGTAAAAATTGTGCTGTGTGCAAGAGGTACAGAGGTACAAATTTATATAATTTTCAAATAAAAAAGTTTTCTGTGTGAGCCTAAAAGTGATTTTTATATTCACCAGTCTGCAGAGCATCTTTATGTGTAATTTTCATTGTGGTTACAGATCCCAGTGAAGAGAGAAAGCAGGCTGCAAGATTCACTCAAGTGCGGTCAACATCGGGGTCACTTTTGGAATGGTTTGAGACATAGGCCAGCTAGAATCTTAGTGCAACGTGTAGATCAGATCGTTCAGAGTACTTACATTCAGAGATTTGGAGCAGGAAGCCGTCACCAAGTTTATAATTGCCGTGGCGTTGTTTGATTTTGTAATCCAGCCTACGAAGCTGCCCTTGCAAGGTAAATTTCACAGGGAAGCAAATGGAGAAGGCCCTCTAGCTTTGGGTTTCATCAAGTTTAGACTTTGTACGAGGTGTAAAAGCAGGCCCCAATTCCCAGATTCGTTCCAGAGGTTTTATTGAGGTAGTGTCATTTGATTTTGCTGATAAGCGGTTTTGGACACCGAAAATTGCAGGAAGTTAAACAAATACACATCTCGGCGTCCCTACGTCACTGACACAAAACCAGATTATCCGGAAATTACGTCATATTATTTGCATTGTATTTATATGATGTGAATTTTGCAATTTTTGGTATTTTGCCTTCAAATTACGCTAAATTTTTACAACCATCTGTTTTGCAGTAAATTTGAAGGTTAAAAAGCTGTCAGTTATGAATTCGAGCAATTGCCATACTAGTTAATCTGACCTACTCAAAACTAATTGTAATACAAGTGTTAAGACCTAACCCTTTGAAAAAGAGTTGTTGTCATGCTAGACCGGAGCTTTATTTTATTTGATTGCATATTAATGAAATAGAAAGAGCAATTAGCCATTTATTTTGCAAATATTAATTATAATATCATTTTGATTAGCCCTGAGATTGAGACAATATTGAATTTTTTTATTAAAACTATTCTATTTCATTTGTAAATTGTGGTTATTTGCCCTATTTATGAGTTTTTATTTAAAAAGCCTTTTTAGTAGGGCTATCATTACAATAAATGTACGCGGTTAGTATAAGTTAATTATAATATGTTAGTTCTGGTTAGATTTCGCAATATTCGCCAATTTACACCAGATTCGGTTGCAATTTTAGTTACAAGTGATCCTTGTTTGATATTTGATATTCCATTTAGGTTTGGTTTCTGATGTTTTTTTTAAATTAATTTGTGCAAGTCAAAAAAGGTGCATATATAGGTAATTTGAGGCGAATTTCATGTTATTGTAAACCTATAAAGCGATTTTAGACCAAGAATTGTAAAATAAAGGTGTTTCCATATGTCAAATCCTTTAGGTCACGGTTCATGATATTTCTTATAATTTCAGTTGAATTGTGTAAATTCCGTTTTCGGATTTATGCCAAGTTTGATACCTACCAAAACATTTCTTTTTATTCGAACAAACTCATGCTGTACTTAATTTTTTAATTAGGTAGTATTAATTAAGGTATTTATAATTATAAGTTTTTAATTCATTTTTAATTTTGCTAGTCGGCCCTCATTGGTTAGGAAATAATCATTTATTCAATTTTTTCCTGTTACAGCAGCCACCTGAAATTCAGCGTTTTTTGCATAAAATCGTTAATATCTCCAAAACAGTTGACGTTAGACCCATACAACTTGCGTTAACTCGTATTCTTTTCCAGTTATCAATGTTATATTCTCCGTCCCTATTCACTATTTCAATATTTCATCCTCTACTCCATCTGCGTTCTATGTCAAATCCATTGATTATCATTCCTCGATCCCCTATTTTTGTCATTGCTTACTTCCTAGCCATATTCTTGTCCCTTACCATCGCCTTATTCGTTACTGTATAACTTTCTCCGCTAGTATTCGCTTTTGACTTGTAAACCTCTTTTTCTTCTATTCTTTGCTTGTTTTTATTACAATGCCATATTTTTTCGCCAAATTTCAAAAATAGGAACAAGTAAATATTTTTGATTTGTTTTTATTGACCTAACTGAAAGTCGTCTCCATGGAAACAACATATGAGTTAACAAAAGTTGTTTATTGCGTTGCCTAGTTAAGTTAATCTAGTATAATCGATTTTTTATTATTGAAATTATACAAGATAACTTAACTAAATCCGCTCTTCTTATTGGTTGATATCGGTAAGAAAAAATCATTGGAATTTTGATGGAACTGATTAAAATCATTTAAATACGTCGCTGCAGTTTGTTTATGGGTGTGAGACTGTAGCTAATTATGTTGGGCGCGACTCTAGTAGGGCTGGGAAGTTTTATCGATATATGTGTATCGAAAAATGGTATTACATTATATGATATATCGATATTTCGATTTTTAACGATGTTTATCAATAATATCGATATTTATCGGTATATCATTCTTTGTGAAATTGTCATCTTCATCTTCATGTATTTTAGTCAAAAATCATTGTTTATAGGAACAAGAACTATTTGTTCTTGTTTAGCATTAACATTAAGAAGAAGAATTATAAAGTGAAACGTATGTTTGATACCAGAAAGTATATTTAGAGACTGAGTAAAGCTTGGGATACACATTTGCATTGACTTTCCACCAATCTAAAGAATCGTCAGATAAATCCACATTAGGACAGGTTAAACAGTTGTTAAACTCTTTTTCTTCATTATTGCTACCAAAATCATCTTTAGTAAATAAAAAAATTATGTGAAACTTGGTTATGTAAATCACCCTACACCGGAGGATTTACATTACCAAGCCGACAAGCAGTTTGAGGAATTTTTAAGCATAGAAATTGGTAAATCTATGATATATCTGGTAGAATCGTCAATTTATACTTAGTTATACCCTTATACCTACCTACATAATATTTGTTATTGAGACTGAAATATCGTGCTTACCTTAACTGTTATGTTTAACGTGTTATCTTATTTTCGAACCATACCGCAATTCTGAAACCCGGAACTGTCAGTAGTCAGTTAGTAGTCACCTAGTCACTATAATAATAATAGTAAGTTGTACAACTAGTTTTGAAGGTCATACTTTTTTACATGAATTTGTAGTTTGATAACGAGGGCGAAGCCCGAGTTAATCAAGCAAATGAATGAAAAAGAGGACTTTCAAAACCTGTTGTACACGTAGTTCTTTTGCATAGTGATCTCTTGGTCTAAATTTAGTCGAAAAGGACTTTGGAATTGACAACTGTCAAAGTGTACTTTTTTCACAATTTTTGCGTTAAAAAAAGTGGAACTTTCAATACGATTTTTCGTTAAAAAAAGACGACTTTCACGATCACTGTGCAAAAAAATAATGCAACACTACATACTACCAAGAAAATGTCTCTATGCAACAATTTCTCTTAAGAAAGTCACTATCTACATTAAAAAATTTTTGTTAACATTACTGTCAATGGCAACCGAGAATACCGAGATGTAATTTTATTATGAGGGGTAATATAATAATTAATACGCTTATTATCGACGGTTTTTTGATGAATAGTTTGAGTTATAACCCCAAAGCTGAGAATACGAGGCCCCAGGACGAGTTGTATTTTCTTGCTTTGGGATTATAACGAAATGATATTCTTAAAAAATTATAGATTATTAGGCGTATTACGATTTATATGTAGGTAGAGAATATAATCATTTAAAAAATATACCAGAGAGCGTCATGCTACTTTATTACGCGAGTATCAATGATAATGATCAATGTTTGTCCCAAACGCACTTTGTTGCTTTTTATGCTTAAAACGCACGACCTAACCTGGAAAACTCAAATGACATTTCTAAATTAGTTCATTTGACACGTGACACAAAAACAAGTTAGCTCGTACCAAAGAATATAGATCTATATTCTTTGCTCGTACCAAATTGAAAATCGTGAGTTGCTATATTGTCAGTATGATTGAAGGTCCCATTAGCCAATGTTCTTTGCCTGTTTCAAAAAGTGGTTTTAAAGAATGAATACATGATGGCTAAGGAAGATATTTTGAAAAATAGTCAAGTTATTTCCGTTTTTTCTTATAACTACAATTAACAGAACAGCCCCCCTGTAAATATTTTTGTGTGTTCATTCACTTACCAATGCATTCAGTTTGCACAAAAATTCCAAGTTTTTTTCTTGTAGACTAATGTCAATTAAAGTACCTTACTGTGACGAAAAACATGTGAGCGCCACGGGTTAATAGGGTTTTATTTTACGACTTTTTTATAGACAATGTTAATAATCTGTATGTTTATAATTACTCTATGAATATAATCATTTAAAAAATATACCAGAGAGCGTCATGCTACTTTATTACGCGAGTATCAATGATAATGATCAATGTTTGTCCCAAACGCACTTTGTTGCTTTTTATGCTTAAAACGCACGACCTAACCTCGAAAAATCAAATGACATTTCTAAATTAGTTCATTTGACACGTGAAACAAACACAAGTTAGCTCGTACCAAATCGAAAATCGTGAGTTGCTATATTGCCAGTATGATTGAAGTTCCTATTAGCCAATGTTCTTTGCCTGTTTCAAAAAGTGGTTTTAAAGAATGAATACATGATGGCTAAGGCAGATATTTTGAAAAATAGTAAAGTTATTTCCGTTTTTTCTTATAACTACAATTAACAGAACAGCCCTCCTGTAAATATTTTTGTGTGTTCATTCACTTACTAATGCATTCAGTTTTGTAGGCACATCTTTTCGATGCCCCGGGCTAATTTATTTCATTCCTGGATTCAGATCGGTTCACATGCATAAATTTACAAGAACTGGCGACTTACCAGAAATTCCATAACGCCCTTGCAGTCTGGGTTGTAAATCAGAAACATGATACTAGGGGGTGGAAGGCGAACAGCGAGTCCTTTCATATAGCAGGTGGTCACACACGCCTGACGCGAACACAAGCTCAGCCAATTCCACAATCAGTCATGCAAGCAAAACGACAAACATTCAGCTTTTAGCAGTAATGTGCTCATTACATAATACTTAAAGGGGGTTTTATGGCCCCCCGCGTCGTCCCACGTCGCATCTCGAGGAAGACATCATCAGGGATATTCTCCGGTGCACCTTCGATGATATGTACCTGTAATAATCCTGAAAACACGGATGCTTACCGCATCTAGTATGCCTTAACCGAACGTTAACGGCATCAATGGGTCCAACCCATGTCAATGTAACCCGCAATTACGGTGGCCGCATGGACCGTAAAAGACACAGGTACAAGGCATCTTTGGGAGATGGGCTTCCCGAGCCAGCCAATCGAGCTAATTGGGGTCACTGATAAGTACAATGCTTATCAGGTCAAGGATCGTGGGCTACCTCGCCGAATAGCCATTAATCCAGGGACGAGGACGTCCTCTGCGACTAGTTGACCCCTGGCCAACGATAACAATAAACAGCGACCCAATTGACAAAGCTGTCTACAATCATCAACAGTGCGAAACAATATCGAATGTTCGACTTCGCTAACAATAACTACATTTGCAAGCTACACAAGCATTAGCATTGTTTTTTACAGACCTCATCGTTTCATCCACTCTCTTATAAGTAATTCAATCACTTCAAAGCACATAATCGTGGTAGAATTACACCAGCGGAGGATCAGCTTCCACGTTCACACATGTGCGACCTCTGTTACAGACTGCCTGCCAAAAACACATAAGAACCCTCGCATTCTAAAAGGCAACCCCCGCTCGCTTCGGGTTCACAAAATTCCAATATGGGAATTCTCGGCTAATTCCCGTAAAAGCCCGTCTATAATTTAAAAACTACCTGCAGAACGCCGCTCGATTCTTAAAAACAGCCCCCGGTCTGTAAATTGGTTTGGGACTCGTTCCGATTTCGTGCTAAATTTAGAAAGTATCATATTTCAGTGGATGGTTTAGTCGAATGCCCATAATTATACGAATACAAATAAAATAACAGCATATTTGCAAACAGCCCCAAGAACACAAAAGTAAATATTACAACAGTTTGCACAAAAATTCCGAGTTTTTTTCTTGTAGACTAATGTCAATTCAAGTATCTTACTGTGACGAAAAACATGTGAGCGCCACGGGTTAATAGGGTTTTATTTTACGACTTTTTTATAGACAATGTTAATAATCTATATGTTCATAATTAGGGACTCTAGATACATAATTCTGCTGTATTGCTAACTTCTTAATAGGTCTACTTTTGTTGTAGGAGTGAAGATGTCCAACTTCCTTTGGTTCACATATCATTAAGATATTTAAGCAAACATAATGGACTTTAAACAAGAAGCTGTGGTGGGTTGCAGTTCCTCAGGAATTATATCTTGTATATCACAGAACACCCATGAAAATTTTGATAAGTTGTATATAAAACGAGAAGATGTAGAAAGTATTGATAAAATCAATATTCATACAGAAGTCAATATTAAACAAGAAAATTGTACAATACAAAATAATGACTATGAAAACAAAGCATTTGACGAAAATAATATCAATATTGCTACGAAATCTTGCAGAGAAGAAAAACCTTACACTTCCTCTGCTTGTGAATACAAAGCAACATGCAAAATTCTTTTAGTTACACATAGGAGATTGCATAAAGGAAAAAAACTATATAATTGCTCCATTTGTGAATACAAAGCAAATCAAAAAAGGGATTTAGTTAGACATATGAGGCCTCATACAGGAGAAAAACCATTTGGTTGCTGTGTTTGTGAATACAAAGCAAAACAGAAAGATCATTTAGTTGCACATATGAGATCTCATACAGGAGAAAAACCATATAGTTGCTCTGTCTGTGAATTCAGAACAGCAAAGAAAAATAATTTAGTTAAACATATGAGATCTCATACAGGAGAAAAACCATACAGTTGTTCCGTTTGTGAATACAGAACAGCACAGAGAAGTTGTTTAGTTGAACATATGAGATCGCATACAGGAGAAAAACCATACAGTTGCTCCGATTGTGAATACAAAGCAACAAATAAAAGTTGTTTAGTTATACATATGAGATCACATACAGGAGAAAAACCATATAGTTCCTCCTTTTGTGAATACAAAGCAACAAGAAAAAATCGTTTAGTTGAACATATGAGGTCTCATACAGGAGAGAAACCATACAGTTGTTCTATTTGTGAATACAAAGCTACACAGAATACTCATTTAGTTACACATATGCGATCTCATTCAGGGGAAAAACCATTCAGTTGCTCCATTTGTGAATACAGGGCATCACGAAGAAATCGTTTAATTACACATATGAGATCACATACAGGAGAAAAACCATTCAGTTGCTCCATTTGTGAATACAGAGCAACACAAAAAACTGATTTAGTTAGACATATGAGGTCTCATACAGGAGAAAAGCTATATAGTTGCTCCATTTGTGAATACAAAGCAAAACAGAAAAATCATTTAATTTCACATTTGAGATCTCATACAGGAGAAAAGCCATATGGTTGCTCTGTCTGTGAATACAAAGCAACACACAAAAGTGATGTAGTTAAACATATGACATTACATACAGGACAAAAACCGTACAGTTGCTTCATATGTGAATACAAAGTAACAAGGAAAGATCGTTTAGTTGCACATATGAAATCGCATACTGGTAAAAAACCATACAGTTTCTCTGTTTCTGAACACAAAGCCACAGGGAAAATGATTTAATTAAACATGAGAGATTTTATACAGAAGGCAAATTAATAGTATGCAAAGTTTTAGTGATTTGTAAATGTAAAACTGTAAGTAAAAATAATTTTGTCGCACACAAGATCTTGCTTAGGAGCAGAAAAAGGAATGTTAATATATTATGTAGACTAGTAACCGTATACGAGTATTAACTTACGATGAAAGAAGTAAATATATTTTTTTCTAACTAGGCATTGCTGATAGCAATTGCAAACATAATAGTTAATATAAGCAGTTAGTAGTCAATGTAGAATATTGAAGACTTTGCTGTAACAAAAAGTTTTAAAGCAATTTCACATGTGCAACAATAAAATGCCCTGTTTTTTTAGACGTTTTTTTTTGTGTATTACACAAAAATATTGCAACCGCCCATTTTGATCATTGGCCGTGGGGCTCTTTTTTTGGGGATTTGTTTCCCATTTATTTTTCCAAAGTCGGCGAATGGTTGGAAGTGTTTCTGGCGTCCTGTAGCGGTGGTGCAGTTATTTTTCTCCAAGATGCAGACTGCAATTCCAATTTTCACTGCACGTGTTCGTGGGCCAGTATCAACCTTAAGGCAGGCGTTTTTCAGGGTACATACTAATCTGGAATTCCTGGAAATCTGGAATGTCAAAACTGGCACTTGAAATACTTGAAATTTTTTGAATTTTTTTATCCTCTTGGAATTTCTATAACATTTAAAATTTTATCAAATTTGTAATTTCGCATGTGAAAAAATTTGTCCCGTAAAATATGAAATTTAAAAAATCGCGTGATTCACATCTGACCGGGCAACCATTTTGCCCGTTTACACCTTACTCGTAAGACGTAAAAAGATATAATAACTTCAATTTATGTCAAGCAGCTATCGTGTGACTTAACAAGACCCAAAGCACGCGTATGGTGTTTCTGGTGTAATGTTCTGTCTTTTCATGACAAGTTGACAACCACAACGTGCATGAAACTAACAAAAATATGGCAGAGTAGTGTGAAAATACCTGGAATTTACAAAAATGGTCCTTGAATTCCTGGAATTTTAAAATTGTATATTAGTAGACACCCTGGTCTTTTTCCATTTGGTTTAGTGTGATAGCTTGTGTGATTTGCATCTAGGCCCGTTAGAAAATGCTAGGAAACACAAAGGCCGCTTCGCTGCATTCGTTGGCACCTACATGCTGAATTTGCCCTGGAACATTTTATTTATTACATGGAAACTGTTTCGCAGGAGTCAAAGGATTTCTTGTAGCTGAGATGATCGAGCACCCAGAGTTCCAGCGAGCTTTTCGTTTCTTTTCCAGCGATGCTGGGAAAACTTCATGATCGTGGTTGTGTTAGGGCATTAGCTCTATGTTACAACTTTTATATGTAATTCTGAGTTGTGGGCCCTTAAATTTTATACTTATAAGTTTTCGAAGAACATTTCATTCTATTTCTTAAGTTCCAGATTAGCTTTTTTTTGCTAGCTCCTGAAAGGCTGCATGTCAGATAGGAGGAGTTTTTGTTGATTGACACCTGCGCAGTTCTAGCAACCGATTTATGATTATGAACCATGATACTATTAAACGTTCAATTCACTTTTTAGCCGTAATAATTTCTTTTCGATATTTAATTTTGCTCATTTTACTTCTCCTGCGTGCCTAACCTTCTTACAAAATTTATTAACATGTTAACTTCTGGGTCGTTTTGCATTTAGTGGCCTAGTTTAAGCTTGTGTCTATTATAAACAAATATTGTAACATTTAAGCCCAGGTTTTGTTGAATTGAAGTATCCTGGTTTAACTTTTATGCATCGAGGACACTATCTATTGTGAGACTGTTTTATGCAACTGTTACTATAAATTTCAATTATTAAAACCCCATTATTATTCGCTACTACTGGTGTATTATATTTTATTTGACCCAACCGATACCTGCTCGTCTTTTAAAGTATAGGTTAGTGTAAGCTAGAAGCCGTGCACGGTAAGTAAATTTTATTTGGACTGTTAGTTAGACTTTTGTTGTCGTGATTGATGACTGGCGCCCTTTTATATTTTGCTTCATTTTATTTCATTTAATGCCCTTTAAAACCATTGCCCGACCCTTACCCGTTACAATAAGTTACCGAGAGGTCTTATAACCACCCAAGTGAGCAGATGTAGGGCTGTCGTGAAAAAGTTGATAAATTTCAGCTCTTCGAGAACGAGGTATAACTTGTTTCCATTCCACTAAATTGCTAACGATGGCATGGCGGTTGGGAACATACTTAAAAAGTCGGTGATTTTCAATTCGCCAAGTGGGAAATTGATTAGGACTCTGGCTAACACGTTCAAGCATTTTTAAGTAACAAGAGTCTAAGTCACCATCAACAAGATCTAGAGCGGAAACTTGAATAGGAGCTCGAGATAAAGCATCGGGAACTACATTATGCTTGCCCTGTCGGTGTTGAATTGTAAAATCATATTGCGCCAGACGAACACTCCAACGAGCTAAGCGGCCCGTGGGGTCTTTCATATTGGTAAGCCACAATAAAGAATAATGGTCAGTTAATACTGTGAAATGAGTACCTTCAATGTATGGTATGAATTTCTCAATGCCAAAGATGACAGCTAAACACTCTCTCCGCAACAGAATAGTTGCGTTCAGCCTTGTTAAGGGTACGAGAAGCATAAGCATTGTCAATATTTTGGGTAAGAATACAACCAAGGCCAAAATTAGAGGCGTCACACTGTAAGGTGAAAGGTAGTGAAAAATTAGGACTACTCAAAACAAGAGCAGAGGTCAAACAAGATTTAATTTGGTCCAATGCACACGTTGCTTTTTAATGCGACCTTTAATTAGCTCCGAAATAGGAGCAGTAATAGTGGCAAAATTTGGGACAAAGCGACGATACCAGGAAGCTAATCCAATAAAGCGTTTGACTTCAGTCACTGTATTTGGTTGAGGATATTTGGTAATGACCAAAATTTTGTCAGGGTCGGTGCGTAAACCATTTTTATCAACGACAAAGCCAAGGTACGTAAGACTGGGACGGCAAAATTGACATTTGTCAATATTGACAGTTAAATTTGTGGCCTTAAGACGAGTGTAAACTTGTTCTAAGGTGTCAAGGTGTTCTTTAAAGGTTCCAGAAAGGGACGACAGTAAACTCAAATAATCCACGACGAGGAACTGTAAAAGCAGTTTTCTCGCATGTATCAGGATGTAAAGGGATTTGGTGAAAAGCTTGCTTAAGATCGATGGACGTAAGATAACGCGCGTCGCGTAATTTATCAAGAATGCTATTCAAATAATGTAAGGGATAAGCATCCTTCTTAGTAACTGAATTTAACTTTCGACCGTCGAAACAGAGTCGGTAAGAACCATCTTTCTTTTTAATTAACACCATCGGGGAGCTCCAAGGAGATTTCGAGGGACGAATAAGGCCCACCTCTAATAAGCGATCAAGTTCTGAATCAGCGTGAACTTGCATAGCACTAGACAAAGGGTAATATCTTTGCTTAATAGGAGTTGCGTCACCCGTATCGATAGTGTGTACGACTAAATTAGTTAAGCCTAAAGTAGGACCAGAGCTTTCAGCAAACTTTCTAACAACTTGGTCTAAAAGAAGCTTTTGTTGTACTGACAAATCAACAACACCACAAATAGTCTGTAGCGAAAAAGTTTCAGCCACATCGAAGCGTCTAGCGACAAAATCAGTCTTCGCTCCAAAAGCGTAGCAAAAATCAACACCTAAAATTAGTGTAGAAGGAATTCAGTCACAAATGACAGCATCGACGAACTTAGTAATACCATCAACGGTAATAGGTAATGCAACAGTACCTAAAATGTTTTGTTGCTGACCGTCAGCAGTAGTCAAGGTAAGCGGAGAATTATTATTACATAACTTAAGGTCATGTTTTTGGAGTAAATATAAACCATTACGTCCAATTAAAGTTTGATTGGCCCCCGTATCGCATAGAGCGTGAATAGGTTCACCATTAATATAAATAGTTAAATAAGGACGGTTGTCAGAAAGTTGTTTGCTAAATGTGGCCGAAGTATTACCAGTTAGACGGCAAAATTCATTCACAGTTCTTAACCAAGATTTCCAAGATAAAGTATCAGACTTAGTGTAATAGGGATAAGAAATAGATCGGCTGGAACATCTACCCTTTACTTTGCGTTTTTTTGGATGGCATTTAGGACAGGTGGCAAAATAACTGTTTGAGTGTCCGTAAACATAACAAAAAATTGCTTTATCTGCCGTGCAAGTGTGAAACGCATGGCCTAATTTATGGCAGTTCCAACAGGTAGTCGTAGCTTTAGCACGATTAGGTTTAGGACCAGGATGTTTAGAAGTTATTTGAGCAGTCTGTGTCACAGGTTTTTTCGTTGTAGGCTGGTAAGCCAAGTCAGGTTCCAGTTACAAAGATGAAGCAGCAGCAGGATTGCGATATTTAGCATTTTGCAATTTAATATCTTCAAGCTTTTTACACAAAAGTGAAAGATGTTCAATATCGTGGATTACTGTTAAAGATAATTGAATAGCCTAAAATGGTTGCAAGTTTTTCATGATATGCTTAAGCTGAACCGATTCGTAAGGTTTGATAAGTAACCGGTCAAATAAATTAAGCAGAACCGAAATGAAAAGTGGCGGTTTTTCATCAGTCCCCTGCTTGCGCTTCTTGATCTCATCCCATAATTCTTCGTCGAAATCAGTAGGTAAAAAGTCAGATCGCAATCTAGCTACTAACTCATGCCAGTTTGAGACCCGGTTGTGCATAGCACGAAACCATACCAACCCTCGACCCGAAAATAGATCAACAGCACTAGAAAACAGTTGGTCGTAAGAAATGTTACGAGCCACCCTAAGTTCTTCGACACGCTGTAAAAATGAATTTACCCCCATAATGATAGTATCTTTATTAAATGATAAACCCCACTTACATACTGGTACAGAAATTAAGCCTGTATGTTCAGGCGGAAAAGTCGTTGAATAATGGATGTGGTCTAATTCATTACGTAAATTAGTAGTGGCTGACATACTTGAACGTTGCATAAGGGGAGGTAAGGGTGCAGAAAAAGATACTCTAGGTCGTTGGAACGTAGATGAAGCAGCTGGGTTAGAATTATCCATGATATCAGGGTTACCAACATTATTATTTGCTAAAGGTTCAGTAGGGTCAGAATTGAGTGGCGCTACTGTAGTAGCTGGATCAACAGAATTAATTGTAGCGACGTCAACATCTGTGTCCGAAGTAATAATTTGTAATTGCGAGTCGTCGTGGTCGTTACCAAGTGACTGTATCAAATTTAAGCATTGACTGATAAGATGAGGGTTGCAGCCTACTTAAGCGTGAATAAAGGTGAGTCAACCGCGTATCAAGTCTCGCGAATTCCGATTCGGAAGGTGCACCAGAAAAGGCCGTCACTAATACAGAAAGTTCAACCAATTTACCTTTACAAGCGTCAAGTTCAAATTGAACATCGAAAGGTGCAGCTAACTGATAAGCGCCAAGCATAGCGGGATCGGTTTTTTCTAAAATTAATCTGGCACGCAAAGATCTACGTCGTTGATCAACGTTCATAACCTCTACAGAGTCACGATCAAAACTTCTAAATAGCAGTTCGTATAGCAACTCGTCGACCCTAAGCGCATTGACATTCATCTTAAATAAACAATAAGTATTTAGCAATTACAGGTTCGCACAGCTAATGTTACTACCAAAAAATCGAGCCCCGGACGTTGATCGCCAGTGAAACGATAAGGAAGCTGACCTGCGATTAATTAATTAAAATAATCAATGGTAGTAAAAAAAATCGCAGATCAACCCCCTCCTACAGTTTGTACAACACGGTAGATCTAAAAAATCTTCACTTACTGCTATAGCCGAGCTAACTCAAATTCGGCGATATGGTCGTGGATTCAAACCACCAGCTGTGTACCCTGCAAAGTCTTCAAAAAAATATGGGCCCCAGAAATCAGATGATTTCAAATAATTAAAATAAACTACAAGTGACTAGCGTTTATTTAATCACTACTAAATAATCTTGTAGTCTATAATAGTAATTCAATATTGAATAATTAAAATAAATTGGTCATAAATAAGGTAACAATAATAGAAATGCGCAGATTACTTGAAGGTTGCAACACGCACGAAGATCGAAAACCCCTTTCAGGTTATTATATTAATTGTAATCTCAAAATAAATCGAGGAATTTGCATATCTCAGTCATTTAACTAAAACCTTTCTGTTCAGGTTATTGAAAGTAAAAAAAAACGTGAATGCTCCCTTTACAAAGGTTTAATTACACATACTAAATGTAGCTT
This sequence comes from Agriotes lineatus, assembly GCA_940337035.1. Classification (NCBI taxonomy): domain Eukaryota; kingdom Metazoa; phylum Arthropoda; class Insecta; order Coleoptera; family Elateridae; genus Agriotes; species Agriotes lineatus. The sequence continues at coordinate 53,182 of CALNHX010002111.1, read as the reverse complement.
TAAACATTAATCGTAATTAAATATACACATTTAAGCTTCAAATGTTAAAACTAAGTGAATGTATGAATTTGAACTTTAAATATTGGTAATAATGGAATATACGAATTTAAATTTCGAGTATCAGTGATAGTTAAATACATAAGGGTTAATCCTGGAATAGCCAGTCTCTATCTACTTGAAAACAGGCGATCCGTCCGCTTTTAATGTAGTAAAACCACAAAAGTAGCCACTAACCTCCTATGCGGCAATGACTTTTGAATCACAAGATTCATTTTAAGGATTACTTAAATCATGATTTCAAATATGACATAACGGACATATACTGGTCAGTTACAACATAGTTTAGATGTTATTCTATGGCTATTTCGGCAAAAAAATCTTAAAATCCAGAAAATATTTTTTTGATAAAATTACTGATATTGAATATTAACAAAAAGGTAGAACAAAGTTAGTTGAACAAATATACATTTAAAACAATATTAACGATTTTTTTTTAATTTTTCGTTTTCATATAACAGTTCTTTTACATCTTTGCCATAACACAAAAAACAGTATCTAAATCAAGGAAAAAACAAATATAACAATAAACATACAGGGTGGTGAAAAAGTAGCGTAGTATTCGTGCGCGAAGTTGTAGGCCTTCAGCTAATAACAAATTTGAATATCAAATTCAATTCTTCAATTCAAATACAAAGTTGTCCTTCAAATTTAGCAGCTGAGGTTACATTTTTTATATTTGAGGAAAAAAATACTTGAAATTTTGTGTTTTTAGTTTTTCGGATTAATTTTTAAATTGACGATTGTCGGTATCACGAATATATTAGCGTTTCCTTTCAGAATATCTAAAGCTAAAACTAGTGACTTAGAAAGTTTAACGCATTCTGTCAAATACTCCACTTCATTTTCTTTCACGCAATATTGTTTAATTGAAGCTTTTCGTATTAAATAAATATTTGTTTTGCTAAAATTTATAAGCATTTTTTTGCTAAAATTTGGTTTTATAGACTCATAGTGTGAATTCCAACGTGTAATGCCCAATGCCAGAATAGCTCAAATTTTGACCTAAAATACGTTTAAAATTACGCAAAAAGTATGTATTTACAAAGGTATTTAATTGCCTTTATTTTTTCAAAAAATATATTTCCAACTAGTAAATACTATTTGCGTAATTTTAAACGTCCAATACGTTATCATTTGAAAATATTTAAATACTTTGGGAATATTTAAATACTCATTTAAATACTAAATACTTTGCAAAGTATTTGTGGGGAAATATGGTTCCACTCGCGGTGTTTCGTGGTTAACCACTCGTTTGATGATAAACGATAAAAACAAACACTGAAACTTAGTGTGTGCATAAATTGTATTTTAATTTTAATTTACAATGCCAACTCGCCACGACTCGTCTCTCAAAGCTACAGATAACGAATGAATGCCCATAAAGCATTTTTGTGGGGGTAGCGCCGGGAACTGGCTCCTCAGGTAAAGAGCCCGCTAGAATTTCCTGGAAAACCTAGCTCGCTGGTGCAATTTTTCTATGAAAAATGCTGGCATATCAACGGTCGGTACAAAATTTCAACAATATTTCCAAATACAGTACAAAATACATATTAGTTAATTAGTTAACTACCTATCATTAAAATATTTCTGAATTATTGTAATTCCTATCTAACTGACGTCATTCCTGATGACAGTAGGAAAGCTTTTTCCTGGAATATGTAAATTAAATGCCACGAATTAGAATTTTGTAAAATGTAACTTGGTAACTTGGAAATAACATCTTTCCCAGACGAAAATAATAGAAATTAATAAAATTTGCTTCGAAACGAATTTTTGTCATTTAAATAAATGTAGCAAGTTTGAGCTACAATGTTAACGGAGGAAAACGAAATTATGTCACACCGTTTTAAATGTGTTTTAAATCTGGCAACACCGCTAATCAATTTAGTCGAAGAAATCTTTAGAATGGTTTGTTTCTGGAGTACCCTGAGGGGATTTAACTGGTTACCTAGTTCACAGAGGGCTTAAAACTGCGATCCTGGTGGACGAGTAATTTCGCGGTATACGCAGGTAAACCCCGGGACTGAAGTTCTTTATATTATGTTCTTTGCTACAAGGAAATAAAACCGACATCGACGACGCAGTAGATTCTTTAATTAATAACATAAATAGTGCAGTTAAAATTTCTACAGCTATCCAATACTCTACTCATATGAGATCTACAATATCGTCTCATATCCAGTGTTTAATTAAGAAAAAACACCGAACAAGAAGGTTGTGGTTAGAAATAAGAGATCTTAGGATTAAGTCACACCTAAATAAATGAATACCCCAAGTAAAAAGAGAGTTAGATAAACATCGTATAAATAACCTGATACCAATTTAATTCTCTGCATTTTACATTTCATGAGCTTTAAGCAAGCTCGAATTAGTGAGCAAATTTCGCCTGGAGAGTTAGGCAACTTGTTCATCTGCTTGTTTAGTTCATTAGTTGATGTAGTCGCCGGTGCTAAATGTCACCGTTAGATGGCGCCAGACAATTTGTGCACTTCCGCTTCCTTGGCGTCGCAACCAGAATATGGCGAGTTAAAAATGAATTTTCTTTCTACCTCAATCATCCAAGCGTTATGAAGCAGTAACATCTCGTTGGTGGTGGTATTGGATTCCTCGAGTGCTTGGGTATATGCCCGCATATTTATTTCAAGTGTGGAGATGGTTTGTGCTGTTCATTAAATTTGGGAAATTATAACCTATGGGAGCACATGTTTTGTGGTCCCATATTTTCTGAGATTTGAAAGGCAGGAAAGATTCTGGCAAGCGAGCCATTTCAGTATGAATTATATTTCTAATTTTTGTGTCTGTTTTATGCAGCCATTTAAAAAAGGGCCACAAACTTTTAAGTACGGGCAGAAATCTACTCTTTGTTTGGAGATTCCCCGTTACTCAACGATCGTAGCTGTGAAGCTGCTTCTCTCCCGTGGGCTGTGGTTTGTAATCTCCAAGCACACCTCCAATAACGTCGGAGGAAGTTGTGGCTCGCGAAGTGACCTTAGAAGGCCCCGTTCCACTTGAGTGGCATCCCGTCCTCAACAATCTATCTTCGTCGGAGGAGTCCGAAGAAACTAATTACCCCACATTCAGGTTTAGTCACATAGGCTGTTAAAATAAATTGTGTTGCTGGCCTCACCAGCTAGAGTAGGATATATTCTGTGTGTTTTCAAGTAATTTAGCCCGGATGCTGAGTTAAGCTATTTTTTAGTCAATATACGATACATGCTATTAGTTGAAATTGCCGAGCTAGTACTTCATTTGATCTGCAATTCTTTCCTCGTCGTATTAATGCAACCGCTTGTAAAAGCGAGGCGTTTTTTACCTCGCAGAGTTATAGCAAGCGATACAGAGATCTCTATTGTGCTCCGAACGATTCACTACAATATTTTGCACTGAGAATTGGTTGCATAGAATTGGCCCCGCAAGCGGACTTATAAATTTAGTAGCACATTTTTTTTTGAAAAGATTAATGAATGATTTAGCTATAAATTTACCTGCGCTCAGCGAAGGAGATCAAGCACATTTTTGGTTCCTTATTTTAATCTGTGATATCTTGTGATATGTATCTTTATTTATGTGTATTTACTTGTCTTTATGATTTAATTAATGAGAGGGTGTTGTATTTGTTATTTGCCAATCAAGCCAGTAATTACGATCGTATTTCAAATGTTAATTATCCAACTTACTTCATTATATGGCTCTATTAGAATTTTGGCTGTTATTGTTATGTTGTCCGTTGCTGAAGTTTGAACGAATTTAGTAGTTTATGAGTTCAACGATTCATATGAAGCTGTGCTCGGGTCCCAAATTGCTTGGCGCCCCTACGGTTTACAGTTAGTTGCAAGGTAAGTTCGACCAAGCCTTCTCATTGAGCTAGTCCAGGCCTGCTTCCGTTTATGAACGGCAATCGTTAATATAACAAACTACAGGAATTATATACAAAACTTAGAACTGCAAGACCCTGCAATGTGGCGAGCTACATAACGTATTTTTCTACAATCTTGTCAAAATGACAACTTTTTGCACAGTTTTTAGTGTCAACAGTGACGTTTGTGGCACTCTTAATTAGCGTCCAAATTACGTCTTTTTCACACGTTGCCATTGGTGGCGTGTTTTAATACTACTAATACTATATTAAAACACGCCGTAAGTTTGAATGTCAACATAACCTAGAATATCTAACACAATCCGACGTAAAAAGTGTCACCTAACTAAGTTTTTAGATTTCTGTTGCGGTCGTAGAAAAAGTAGCGTATGATATACGTGTATAAGTGCCATTAAAGCACTAGCGACGTTAAAAGCACTCCGCTTCGCGTCGTGCTCTTAAACTCGTCGCACGTGCTTTACAGGCGTACTTATACACTAGTATCATAATATACTATTAAAACAGCTATTATTCCCATCCTAAGAACCAACAACACTACATATGCCTCCGATAAAGAAAAATTGAAAGCTTTACCCAGAACTTAAGTAATGTCTTTACAACACATAAGAATATTTCAACAACGGAATCAATTAATAAAATAGAGCATGATTTTGAACCAAACTTTCCTCCATGGCCAGGCAATATACAGCCAGCAAAGCCCAGTAAAGTTTATACAATATCCAAAAATTACCAAACAAAAAAGATCCAGGGCACGGATCCCAAACATGCTGCTAAAAAGTCTTGTTAGGAACAGTCGAGATATCACTCGTCGTCATCTAATTCTGACGCACGCTGTACAAGCGTACATTTCAAAACCTGTGCTGGTCTCGAAGATTTTCAGCGGCAGCTCGGAGCACGTGTTTTGTCTGCGGCTCCCAAAAACCCATAAAATTCATGAATAGAGAGAGTAAGCTGTACGAGTGGGAATAGGCGAGAACGATCGAATCTATCCCGACCCTACCTTTAAAATGCAGACTTGCACAGTGCACACATCTGGCATGAATTGATGCAGTTTTTGGGGCATTTAAGAAGCCTCTTCTCCGGTTCTTCCGGGAGAAGCGTGCCTTAATTCGAGGATTCTTACGCGAGCTTTCAACGAGACAACAAGTGGTTTTTGGTGTGTGGTCTTTACGGCTAAGGCCGTGGGGCGGCTTACGGTTGTTACTTTTGTGTGCATGATTAAATGTTCCGCTATTTGAATTCCCGTCGTTTAAGGACATTCCGGCTCGAACTAGCAGAGAGTACACAGCGTGAGTGGTTTGGTGTGTATGATTCCGACTCCCGATGCCGTCCCTTCTGATCCCTCCAGTTGTCTCGTAATGGCCAAGCGGCCCCCAAAAGCGTCCTAGGACGGATTAACCAAACAAGGGTCAGATTTATGGGCCAGGTTGGAATTCGTGCATCCCGTTAGTGAACATCACGAATTTTCGCTTGCTTACGCAAGTATCCAGTGGGAATTTGTATAATCATATCACCGCCGAAGTCCCGAGCCACCTTTGAAACGCACAGGCCTGCAGATCGTCTGAGACTTTCCCCCTGTTTCGCCACTCAGGTGCTCTCGCATCGACTTCCAGCCACATGGGGATACTGCCTCCAGGAGAAGCTCCGCAGGTATTGTGAGCTTTGTATTCTTAAAGTGTGCTAATTTTTATCGCATAACGCGGAGCGGTGATTTACCGCGACGTGAGGTAAAAGTGCGCGCATAAAAACCATACAGCGCCCACACGCTTCTTCAAGAGCATTCATGTGAATCATTTGTACCGGTTTAGAACAGTGACGGCGTTAGAATTATTAACATGTTGTCAGTACTCCCTTCAGGCACATTTTTGTACATCATTTGTACCGGTTACACCCGGTGTAGATAGTTGACAGTGTCAGTGGTATTAACTTGTTGTCAGAGCTCCTCTTTAAGCACGTGCATTGGCTTGTATTCTTAGAATTATTACGCTGTTGGTAAGACCGTGCGTGCGAACCCCTCAGGTATGCTCGCTTGCGAACTGGGATTGCCCAGTTTCGCCGAGTGTACTCATAGCAACGCCAGCGCGTCATGTTGGCGATGCTGCTGGAATTTAACCTAATTAGTCATACTTAACTAACCCATTAACCTCTAAATGATTAGAACACGGTGTAAATTCAACTATGTTGCATTTTTCTGGAATCAATAGACCTCATTTGTTTACTGTTATCTGTGTGTTTTCTTTAACTGTTGTTTTTTTGTATATGATTTGTTTTAGTGTACCTTTGCCATTAGTGGCCGCTTATGTATAGATTTTGCACAGCGAATCCTGGCGAGGCCTGCAAGCGACATGCAAGTCTCCGCGCTGTGGCAGTCGATACACGAAAGCGTCGAAGCAATTATTCACCCTTTTGGAATTTGAACTTCTACGAGGGAGTTGTAAAACCGAAGTTCTCGGCGCCCTCTTTAAAAACCCCGTACCACCTTGGTGGAAACAGCCTGTATATGTGGCCACTCCTGTCCCTAAAGTTTCGTCATGTTAGAAGGACCCCGCCCATCTCACTGTGCCTTTCAGCAGTGGTTTTAGCCTGTTTATGCGTGATTTAGGGCAAGCAGTGCAATTTCCCGAAAGTGACGTGTGCCACCGGCACCCTATCGCTACGAGACTATAATTTTGAATATAAAAGTGATTATTAAACTTGTTTGACATAGTATTATCTATTAAAAATAATAGAATACAATTTATAAACGTAAAGCCAGTGATAAAGTGTGTTCTTGTGTACTGGATTGAAAGTCTATTAGAAATAATAGAATGGTGGAGAGCTACAGCGAGTTTTGAGGTAAACTGTAGCAACTAGGGGTTTGCTGAGGGAATCTTCAACAGTATAAAGATACTGTTAAACAGTCAGGTATTACAATTAACAGAGAAACGGTCAGTGAACATTGTTGATTAATTTTGGTAAAAGTTTGATGTGATAGAAATTTAGTAAGAACTGTATTTAGAATTAATAAAGGTATTTAAAAAATTAAGTTTTCTACATTGTATCTTAATTCAAGCTTGAATAATGTTCGGTTTTTATATTTAGAAATTGAACATTTTAGAGTTAGTTAAGAAGCTTTTGATTTAGGTTGTGTATGTTATTATTTAGATCAACTGATTTGAATTTTTTTTGTAATGTCAGTTCAAACACCAAATAATTATAAAGTCAATGTTTAGCATATAATATTAGTTATTATTATTAATATGTTGCTATGTTATTAACAGGACACGACGTATCATAGCCTTTTAAAGTCAAATATTTTAATTTTGTTAGCAAACAGCGAGATGTTAAAAACGATATGTTTCAAATTAATATTAATTATTGCATAAAAATATTATTGATATAGGACTCGATGCGAAAGGATTATAACATTAATTTAAACGTCAGTGTTCATAAACAAATACAACATTTTAATATTTCACGGCAAGGTCAAAGGGTTAAATTTTCATAACTATGTTGAATCATAACTCTATAATAAAGCAGAACACTTCCCAAGGTCAAATAAATCAACTCCTGGTCTATGTGCTGTTACACATGTGGGCGGCGTCTTGATATTAGCAGCGTTGCCAGACCTGGTACAATTCTACGAATCTGGTACATTCTGAAACCGTTTCTGCAAAAGTATATTTTTAAAACGCGCATGCATTCAGTCTGGCAACCCTGCATATTCTGACCCGAGTGGTGCCGACCTACCGATGCCAGCGGTGACGTAACCGATCTTTGCGGAAGTGTGGTTAAAGTTTCGAAATAATGAATTGGAGTAATTCTTCTTCAGCTTTCCAGCATTTCACCAGTGGAAAGACCAAATTGAAGGACGCACTTTGTCATCGTATGGATAAATAAAACCATTAATGAAAAGCCTACCAAAATAGGAGTAACAAAGACTGAACTGAAACAACCTGGCGAGGTGACAAAAAATCAACAAATCACTAAATCGGATGTTGCTGTAGCTGTCCATCAAGCTGCAGCCTTAGTTCAATACAGTGAGATCATAAATCTAGGAAAATCAGAATCAAAACCTCCAGTAATAAACAACCATGAAAAACTAACCAACATCCACCCCTCAAAAAAGGACGATTTTAAATTTGTTTCGTATAAAAAACATACCAAGAGGTTCCCAGTTGTTATTGGAAGCGGTGCCCCTACTAATAACATCGCAGGGATTCCGAAATTAACAGCTCTCCATGTATCCATGTTATCGCCGGAAACAACAGCCGATAATCTACAGGGCTTTATCAGAAAACAGTTCTCGGAAGCTGTGTGTGAAAAACATGACTCAAAGAAGCCTGACTTGTATGCCTCGTTTATGGTAAAAATTAATCAAGATAATCTGCGTAAAGCCCTGGATCCTGCCATGTGGCCCCCCCAACGTTCAAGTAAGGCGTTTTTTTCAGAAACGGCAGCGGAGGGAACTATCGATCTAGCAAAGAGGCACGATGTTTTCAAAGTCATGAATCTAAATATCTGTGGTATGCGTAGTAAAGTTAACGAACTGTCAATCTTATTAGAGGAGGTGCAACCTAATATTGTGTGTTTGGCGGAACATCACCTACAAAATAGTGAAATGTCGTTTTATGGCTTAGATAACTATAATCTAGTGGGTTATTCGTGTCGAATATTTTTTAAATGTGGCGGTACTGCTATCTTTGTAAATAAAGAAATTCAATCGACAAAGCTAGAGGTACCTGTTAAGCCTATTGATAAGCACTGCGAGTTCTGCTGTGCCCAATTTAAGATAAATGATAAAATATTTAATGTTGTTTGCATATACAGGTCACCATCTGGTGATGTTGGTATATTCTTAGAGACAATGAATACCTTACTAGACTACATTTTTAGCAATAATAAAATAATTATTGTCTGTGGCGATTACAATTTGAATTTTGCAGAATCCGAGGCGAGTCCAAGCAGTTGCGCAGGCGAACTGACACAGTTGTTCGCTGCATACAATTTATCACCGCACGTGGAGGGCATGACTCGAGTGGCAAAAAATACAGCTACTAGAATAGACAATATATTTTCAAATTTTACTGTAAGTACACCACAGTGTGAGATAATTGCGACTCACATTTCTGATCATTACACCCAAGTTTTGTCTTTAGATAATGGTAATCTAAGTAAAAAATCGGATCAGAAAAAACCAATATTTACCTACAAACGTTATTTTAGCCAGAACAATTTAAACAATTTCGCCAATCAGTTAGATTCGGAAACTTGGCAGGACGTTTTTGCTGCGGGTGGCTCGAATGAAAAATATAATAAGTTTCTTGAGATCTTTCTATATTATTTCGATATAAATTTTCCGCTAAAAAGAACTCGAATCAATCTAACTGGCAGTCAAAAATCAAAAATCAAATTAAGTACACTCAAATTAAAAATTGGTCGTTAAGAATCAAAGATTTATTCTTGCTATATAAAAGAACCAGTGATCTTAAAATTCTTGAGCACTATAAAAGAGAAAAAAGAAATTTCAGGAGCTTTTTAAGGGATAGCAGAATCGCGTTAAATGATGAAATGATTCAAAATTCAAAGAACAAAACAAAAACAGTTTGGCAACAAATTAACAAAACTTTAAAAAACAAAAGTACGACGGACGTAACTGAACTACTTAACGATCAACAAATTATTACGGATCCAAAAGGCATTGCTGACATTTTTAAGACACAGTTTGACTCAAATAAAATAATTACAAACCAGAACTGCTTAATACAGTTTAACCGGTCCGCTGTAAATTTCAATTTCTTTCTCTTTCCTATAGATGAACACGAAATCTTGGGTATCATTAAAAACTTGTCCCCAAAATTCTCCACGGGCATGGATAATATACCCCCTATGGTTGTTAAGTGGGTGGGCAACAAAATTGCGGTAGCTTTGGCCAACGCCATCAATGAATGTTTACAAACTGGAATTTTTCCAGATAAATGAAAATCTTCAAAGGTAATTCCAGTATTAAAAAAAGGCAGGAAGGATCTTCCTGATAACTACAGACCTATTTCGTTGTTGCCTATCTTCTCTAAGGTCTATGAAAGAGTAATTTTTAACAGACTGCTGTCCTACTTTTTAAAAAACAAATTGATATCATCAAACCAATATGGGTTTTTGCCACAGAAGTCCACTACTGATGCGTTGTGCTATTCCCTAAATGCCATAATACAACAACTCGATAGAAAACAATTTGTTTCTGGAATTTTTTTTGATCTATCCAAAGCCTTCGAAATAATAGACCATGCCTTACTCTTACAAAAACTAGAACATTACGGCATCCGTGGACTTTGTTTAAATCTATTCACTTCTTATTTGGAAAACAGAACCCAGCAAATTTGTATTAAAAGTACAGACCCCAATACCTGTGGTGCAGTGGTTTTTTCTGATGCAGTTAGTTTAAAAAAAGGTGTCCCTCAAGGATCAATTTTAGGTCCTCTTCTTTTCATAATTTTTGTAAACGATCTCTCAACAGATCTGCGGGTCCCTGCCTTAATACAGTTTGCCGATGACACATCGTGCATACTTGCAAAAGATAATCTGCTCGACCTGTCAAGTGGCTTGTCTGAGATAAACGATAAAATGACAAATTGGTGTAGAAATAATAACTTAATTTTGAACTCTAAAAAAACTACTTTACTGTCTTTTAAAGACTTTAATGACAAATCTCTTTTAGTAAAAATGAGCGGTAAATCAATCAACCAATCTGAAGTCACTAAGTTTCTAGGGGTTTCTGTTGACTCAAATTTGAAATGGTCTGTCCAAATCGACGAAATTGTAAATAAACTAAACTCGGCTTGCTTTGCAGTTAGGTACCTTCGGGACAGCCTTAGTCTCAACGCATTACGGGTTTATTACTTCGCAGCGGTGCAAAGCGTATTACAATACAGTATTCTCTATTGGTACAATGCGGTGAATGCAAAACGAGTGTTTCTAGCGCAAAAGAGAATTATTAGGGCAATCATGAGAGTCCCATGCACAACTTCATGTCAAGATTTATTCAAAAAATTGGGTATTTTCCAAATCTCACAGAATACAACAAAACTAAACTACAGTGAGTACAAAACGCTTGCGTAAGATTTGTCTGTAACGTTAAATACCAAGAGCTCAATGTAAAACAACGTAGTATGCATAGGCGTAACTTTTATACACTCACCGGCACGAAAAACGGAGCACTTGCACTGCCGGATACATATGTACGCTGATGATCTTCAGATATATATAACAACGGAAGTATCAAATTTAAACATGGCTATTCGTAAGATAAATGAGGATTTACATAATCTTACTGTCTGGTTTAGCAATAATGGTCTTAGATTAAACGCCAAAAAGTCGCAGGCAATTTGCATAACCTCCGATAAAAGAACTGGTGATACGACCCATAGAAAGCGAGATATTTGCGAAAAACTTATTTCTGTGACCTTTGACCTTGAATAACTCAAAACGCAAGCGCCATATCGATGGGGACTTTTGAGACATTATTTGTAATTTCAAAATAAAGGTGTATGCAAAATTTCAGCTCACTTGGATTTTTTCGGCAGATGCTGCGGTTGTCCGTCTAATGTAACTGGACTATCTTGCGATATTGTGCAAGTCAAAGTGTGAAAATTGCTGTTGATTTTGTTAAATCTGTTATTTTGTTATTGCTATTGTCGCTATTTTTGTGTGTGTTATTAATTCTGTTTTGAAATGCGCCATACCACAATGATGAGTACGCCTCCGATTTATTGAGTCGTTTAGCTTAAATAAGGTTAACGATTTAATGTCAATATGATAGATGTCAAAAGTGTTACCAATACAAAACTTGGAAATTACTAGATTCTAACATTAGTTCTGCCATCTATGACCACTGGTTTGGATTCAAGTTGTAGTGACATCGCCATGGATATGCCATCTACGAGTGCTGGTTCAAGTTCAGACGACATCCCCATGGACATGTGAGCTATAGGTGTCGGTTCAATTTCCAGTGACATCGTAATAGGCATATATGATGAAGAGGTTTGTAATTTTGTGAATTATCTGTTACAATGTTATGTACCTATTTTAATTATGGATTGCAGCTATGGTGTCACTGTAGGAAACCAGACGACGGCGAACAAATGGTAAAATGTTATGACAGAAAATGTAGAATAAAATGGTACCATTCAGCATGCCTACAATTAAAAAAATTCCTAAAGGAAAGTGGTTATGTGAACTCTGTAAATATACTGCTCCACAAATGAACTGGACCATTTGCATATATTGGTGCAATTTTTAAAAATATTTTCCAAAAGGGCAGTCATGAAATTTTTGGTAACCTTTCATGATTGTGTCACTATAAAAAGCATTTCTTTTCATAATTCTGTTTAAAGAAAACGAAGTCCATTAATAAAATATCATTTTAAAATTTTGAATTTTGCCCAAATATTGATAGCACATTGCATACAAAGTATGCCGAATTGTTGCCAAAGATTTTTAAACGTTCTGGAGAGACTCAAAGAACTATTAATTAAACCTTTTTTTGTGATTCGTCTTATTTTTGTGAAATATAGTTTTTTATAGTTTCATAATTTTATTAATATGATTTTGTTAATTCTTCAGTTGATATTTGAGAATAGTGAAATTAAATATGCTTAATATGAGTATACTATAAAACAAAAGCTTTTATATACAGTGTGTCCCCGGATAGGTGAAACGACTCTTGTGAAAGGTAAAAAATTCTCGATTTAAATTTTCATTTTTTGGGGTTCAGCCCTGCTTGGTTAAAGGCGAATTTCCAACATAATTTTAGTTCTGAGAGATCAAGTATGCCTTGGAAATTTTAAAAAACCTATTTTTCTGTGAGGTAAAGTACCTTATATGTGGCAAATACGACAAAAAGTTATTAAAAAAGTTGTTTAGAATCAACACATAGGCCTCTATACCAAATTTCAAAATCCTCAGCCAACTTTGATCTCTCAATTTCTTTTTATGTTTAGGTCCCAAATCAAAGAATTTTACTTTTAACAAAGTTTTTTATTTCATAATAAAAAAACTTTGTTAAAAATAAAATTCTTTGATTTGGGAAATAAACTTGAAAGAAAATGTGAGAAATCAAAGTTGGCCGCGGATTTTGAAATTTGGTATAGGGGCCTAGATGTTGATTCTAAACAACTTTTCTTTATAACTTTTTGTCGTATTGAAAAGAGAAAAAAAACCTCTACCAGAAAATGTCAAAAAATATACAGTGTCATTTAAAAAAATTGCACGTGACGTCACCACTCTGAAACAATTGAAGATAAAAAAAATTTGATAGTGTTAAAATGTAGGTTTTTATGTGCCATTTGATTTGATATAAGGTTATTGGGTCTAAAATAATTAATAAAGTAGCTAGAAGGCGGGGCCTTTTTTATAGAACAGACGGTATATATATTGTGACGTAATGTAATAAATACATTTTTATGGGTGGTCCAGTACATTTGTGGAGCAGTATATAAATAGAATTATTTTGTTATTCTATGTTGATAGAATTTGTAAATATGTTGATCCTTTATACTTTATCCATTGCAATTCTTTTTCATACTTAATTTAGACATTAGTTATTCTGTTATTTTGTACTGTTATGTAAATATTTTGATTGTTTATGTACCTTAAATTCATTAAAATTTTGTTATAAATTATGGAATAATAAGATTAATGATAGCAAGCTGCTTTTGCTATTAACTTTAAGAGTACCCGCTAGGCTTGTTCGTTTCTCACGGTTATTCTTTGTACCTTCTTTTTATACCAGAATTCCGATTACTGATATATTAAAGCTTGTGAATCAAATTTACATACTGCTCAACATTGATTTGTCAGCTCCATACCGTATGTTTGCATCTGTTGTAAAAAAGTATTATTATAACTAAAATGAAACAAAATGAACTATTGATGTAACAAATTTTTAAGACTTAAATTTACCAATCAGTACGGGAAGTCATAGTAGCAAGTTACGGCATCGATCCATCTCCTGCAACCATGATTAAAGTTTATTTTAGTTAGGATGATTATTTTAATTTTAATTTACATGCTATAACGCTCATACCTGCATATAGCAGAATATATCTACACTGCATCTCTTGTAATAAGGGTAACACTTGTTAGAGATGCCACAATAAATAAATATTAAATAGCTTCAAAATATCCGTTATTCTTTATGCATTAATAGTTATTTGTTAGAGATGCCACAATAAATAAATATTAAATAGCTTCAAAATATCCGTTATTCTTTATGCATTAATAGTTATTTAACCAACAAGTGTGTTAATGAAAGCGATTAATAATCGAGTGAGTGCCTTTAATAGTTGAGATTATTAATAACCCATTAACAAACAAGTTGATTACAAAAATTTTTCGTTGACCTCAAAATCTTTTTTTGTGACGAAAAATTTGATTAATACAACTAACCTCCATGCAAAATATCATCAAAATCACAAAAACAGTTAATTAATGAAAAAGAGTGGATTAATCAAAAACAGTGTATTAATGACTTCTATTAATCCATCCTTTTTTAGGAAAAATAATTCATTAATATTGAAATTAAGAAGCGGTCAACGAAAAAATGATTTTTCTTATTCTTTTATGTTGTGTAGACAGCATGTGTAATTTTATTGATTGTTAATGTAGCTTACATAGTTTTAAAATATCCTTATGTTTCTTATCGTATAGGTACCTACTATTTAATAATTTTTGCTATGTGATATAGTAATTTGGCTTTTTATTAATTGGCCACATGCAGAAAAAGATAATAAAATAATTTTACATTATACATATAATAAATGGTGGTGGATAGTATTAACGTTAGATCCTTAATTAACTAATTTTAATAATTTTGTAGATATTATTATTATTATTAAAGTAAAAATAATTAGATTAACTTTGTTAATACAATTTATTTCATATTTATACAATTATAGGAGAGCATAAATTTACGAGTGCAGAAGAAACTGTTAATATCTGATCTACCACAGCAACATCGTCAGTTTTCTTTTTCGCCAGGAACATAGGCATTGTTTCGTGAAGAACTGTATTTTTTTGACGAAGGACACCAATAACGCGTTGGACGTGTATTCTGAAAAAAAGATATAATTAAGATAATTATTGTAACAATATACTTGCACTACCTCACGCTTGCTATATTCCTGGTTGATGCTATATCCCTTGGATCGAGCTGCCGTTTCCCTTTTAGAAAAGCAGAGGCGTAATCACTGTGGCCATATGTAGTCCTACGGAGTCTTTTATTAAAAAGCCTCTGCCAATACAAAATCTTCTGGCAAGAGATTGTTTAAAATCCCACAATCCTCTGTTAGACCTTTATCGCTTATTCTGCCACCATATCCATGTGATACAAATGATATTGATCCAGGAGGAGTGATGCCTATTAGTACCTTTACCGTATTATGTTGTTTGTACATAGATCATGTAGTACATTGTACTTCAAGGCTACTTGATTTTTCCACTCTCATCTCAAAACAATTGATTATTACTGAAATCTTGTTGCCAAATGCTACCTTGAAGCATTCTGGCATTGATTTAATCAGCTGATCTCGTTCAGGCCAAATAATAAAATTTTTCATCCGATGATACATAATATTCAATGTGGTATAAAATATTCTAGAAATTGTTTGTACACTGACGTTAAACATGTATGCCAATAAACTAAAATCTAAATGTAATCTAAGTTTTATCACCGTTATCATAAACATGGCTCTAAGCATGTTTTACGTACTGAATTAGGAATAAATATATATAATTAAATGTGAACTGTATATATTGTATGTATTTGGTGTAGCATTTGCCATAGTAGACGTGTGTAAAAGATTTTTGTTTGTAATGTCGCAAACAAAGTATATCTATCTAACGCCCAAAACTTTAAATGCGGCATGTGCCGTGGGCTACGTCATTCTTCCATGCTCACGTAAAACTTTTACATTCACTGGAAAACTCTCACTTTTCTTAACTTGTAGAACAATTCTTTTCATAATTTTTTTTTACTGCGTTCCAACAACTCGTATTAATTAGGACGCCTTCCAGGGGCGAGCGTTTCCTTTCCAGAGACTTTCCATTTGAAAATATATTTTTTGGAACTTTTCCTTACTGCCAATCTCTAGCGTGCTTTTAAAACTTTCTTTAGTGCAACAAAAGTTATTAAATTCGTCGTACATTTTAATTGCGGCATATGCCGCGGGTTTCAGCTAGTCTATCATAACGCACTACATTGGCCAGGTGGATCTGAGTTTTAAAAAAGCAGTTGGCTTTTCTCTAGTTCAATCTTCGCACTTCTTAGACATACGAAAAGATTAAACTGAGCTTGGTGGGCTTAAGATATTACTAAAACTTCGATATTTAACACGCAGTTGGAACTACGGTACAGAAGCTAAGATTATTTTAAATGGTTTTTCCCAATTTTTAGTCACACTTCTTTATGTTCAAAGCTTTCTGAATTCAATAAATCAAAACTGTCTACTTTGCAGTCGCATGCTGAAGTTAAACACAAAGATGAAAAGGCGAATAAGAACAAAGATGACAGTTAAACGGCTTTTTTCCAGTTTAGTTCTTCACACTTCTTGTTCTTAATAAATGTGCAGAACAAAATTAAAACGCCGAATTTAATACAACAACATTCTGTGTTCAGGATGTCAACTACACATTTGTATAGCACGAATTATATTTTGCCTTTTTCAGTTGTTTTATTACTAAACAAATATTCATACGTTGCGTACCCAGTACAAAAATGTATCGAATTCTAAAAAGTTACGATTATTTATATAATGTAACTGTGATCATAAATGCATGCAACAAATTCAACTCTTACAGTACAATAATCTCTTGGCAGTTTCTAAAAACAAAATTAATTAATTTTACAGGTTTTTCACTTTTTAAAAAGTTACATTTTTGCAGGCCTATAGTCGGTTCGGTGACCCTGCAAAATTACCTCGAGCAACTTTCAAGTAAATAGGGATTAACAGTTGAAATACTGA
The DNA here is from genome assembly GCA_940337035.1 of Agriotes lineatus. NCBI lineage: Eukaryota > Metazoa > Arthropoda > Insecta > Coleoptera > Elateridae > Agriotes > Agriotes lineatus. The sequence goes on along the minus strand of CALNHX010002111.1, from coordinate 36,250 downwards.
ACGTTCTTGTGGGACGGATTCAGGTCCGTATCTGGCCGTAAACAAAAGTCTTCGTAGGTCCAAGTCGGTGTAAAATGAGCGTAATCTCTTAGGGCCGTAATTGCTTAGTTTGAATTTTGCAAGGTCGCCGGCCCGCCGAACCGACTATACAAGATGGTGGAATGCCATTATATATTAATTTGTTACGCAATATATAAACAAGTACGTACAGTAAGTAGGTTAAGAATAAGTGAATTAATTGTGGAGGCTTTTTACCAGTTGGAATAATTTCAACCGATTTATAAATTGCAACAGGTTTTATTTTGCACTGGAAATTACGCGGCTAGTATAAAATCATTCCTCATGAAGTGTCGGAAAAGCATTCTTATAACAACTAATGACTGTAAAAACGTGACAAGTGAAAAACCATTTAAAACGTATTACAGTAATTAATTTTATCGCAGCTAGATCAAGCTATTTTCCTATATTGTGTGATCAGTGCTTAAAGTTAAAATATTCCCTAACACCTTCAATTCACATTAAAGCCGAAGGAAGATTTCGTTTCAAATGATCATAATCACATGTGTGTTTACAGTCACGTCACATCCGGGGTTGTTCGTGCATAAGTAGGGGCGCGAAGGCCATATCTTCAAGCAGTGGCGTTCCAAGTTTTAGTTATTTGCATATTATAATTTCTTGTTTAAAAAAATCGCTGGAATTCATTTCCTTCTGAAATTGAGTGTTTGGATATTAACTCAATATTTTCTTTATCAGGAATTTCACGTCTGGTTTTTAACCAAAAGCTCCAACAAAATCAGTTCTAACCCTTCACAATATGTTTCGTTATTTTCTAAATTATGACACCTGCTGCAACAGATGCCTATCTAAATACTCATCAGATAACATTTCTCCAGAACAGTAATTACTTGTGGTTTTATCAGTTTTCCTTCAATTTCCTTATGAACTCGGCAATGAGATTTCATGGAGTCTTTGTGTTTGCCGTATTTTTATTGACTTATAAACTTTGTCCCTGCAGTTGCTGATTAGCGATGACCGATAATTGATGAATGTTCGAACAAAGTGCGTTAACGGCGCGGCGGATGATTAGCAGCAGAACGGAAGGTTAGTACAAAAGATAAGTCTTCACATTTTTTTCCTGCGAGGGCCAACTTTTAACCCACCCCTTTAGCACTAATTATCGGCAGGCACACTATACACATCCATGTTTTGAATTAGGGGATTCCCATACGAGATTGCTGAGTTGCCATTTTTGTGATGCATTTACCACACATTGGCAAGCAGTCATCCTCGGCTGCATTTCAGTAGTGTGAACTCATTGTTTATAATTATGGCAACGGTGGTGCTAGGCTAACAGCTTCATAAACGGGACAATAGGTTCACGTTTGCAATGTTTACATAACGATAAGAAAAATCAGAAAGGCGTGAAAGTACAAGCGATGGCGTCGCCGGATTGCAGACTTCAAGGAATGCTCGTTTCCTCGCACAAAAACAACCTTATCACGAATCTGCAATATCCGGTGCAGCAGCAAACGCACCGGTATGCACGCATTTTCATGCGCGGTGTGCCATTAAACATTCCGAGTGGGCAAATATCAATAACAATAACGGCCACGCCATGACTTATGCGCTGGGCGTAATAACCATGTGGGCATGTGGGAGTTGGGCGCCTTGCATCTTCTGTTCGTTCGGAGAACCGCGTCCGCACCTCGCCATAGAAGGGCATCGGCGGTGCATGGGCTGCAGCAAAAATGCATCCACATCACATGCCGGTGATTAATTCTCGTAGGATGCAGCGGATTTGAATGCGCCGCTGCTGCACATGACGATGACGAGCGGCAATCGTGCTGACACATGATCTGAATGAAAATTTATGCCGCTGATAACAGCGGAATGCCGACTTCTGACCGTCCCTTCATGGCCACGGAAGGCTGCGGGCGGAGATAGCTGCTTTTCTTTTTCCTCGGATTGTAAGTGTGGCACCTTCGGGCGCTGGCATTTTAAATTTGATGGGAAAGGTTGGAAAAGGCCAGGAAAACAAGCAACAATGCGGTTGGTTATGAATGTTATAATGCGTTACATTCCATACACCTATTAAAATTCCCAACAGCTAGGGCTTTGTTACTTTTTTCACCGCCACTTTTGATATCTCGTTTGAATTCAACAACCATGGTCAATCAGGAAGATATAATACGCATTGAACCAACAGATTAAACAAAGGGGTAAATTTACGATAAAATGTCGAAAAGCTATTCGGGAGACTTCTGCAATAAATATATCTAAATAGTCGTCTAACTCTTTTGATTTAAAGAAAACGAAAAAACGATGCAGTGGGCAAACCTTGACTGAATGGGAAAGGGTAGGTATATGAAAAGATATAGAGGAAGAGCACGTACGGGAACCTAATGGCACAGAGAGCACCAACACCAAACGACGATCAGCAAATGACAACACACCCAGAGGTGTTAAAATGTATAGGGAGAGAAAAAACTGTAGAGCAGTATACACAAACTGATAACTTACATACGAGAGCAAGAAATAATGTCTTAGGCATATAGACAAGCAGTAACGTGCTCTACCTTTGGCTCTACGGCACTGCACGAGAATAACTTTGTTGAACATGTTATATAACAGCTATAAAAAGCAGACTAACAATCAAAATGGAACATGCATACAAATACTTTAAGGGGAATACAAGTTACAAGCATAAGAAAAAAAGTAGTGTTTATAGACTTCAGGAAGGATACTACTACTGTAAGCAATGGGGGTTTGGGAGTTATTAGGTTAATTTTAATTTATAGAGCCACTTGTGCACCTATTGAGTTGTCCACTATTTTGGGCGAATTCACCCCTGTTCATGTGTTTATACGCAATTCAGAGCATGATTTGGCTTGCAGCCGAGTAGCTCCCGTCCAGCGAGCTTTGAACTTGAATTGTTGCTGGCATCTTGTAAAACAACGTTCTCTTATCGGATTCACATTTCTTGGAGATTTATATTTTCAGTTGCACCACACGCAAGAGATGGCTGCATTTCTTGCAATTGACGCCTGCATAGTTTCATGAGGAATTACGTTTTGTGCCGTTGCACCTCCCTGGAGGGGACAAACCAAATCAGTGTGCTGCAAATTTTATTTTCGGACCTCAGTCGGGATTTACTATTCAATGCCGTATGTGGGTCTCGACTGCCCAAGCTGCCGCGGAGGTAGCTTGGTGATTTATTAAAATTTAGTCCGAAGTGTTGAAGCGGTTGCGTGCGCTGTGCGGGAAGTTGAATTGGCCGTGTTACGCCGGCACCCCATAATCACCAAACTACGTTTTCGAATATGTACAATCGCCGAATTTAAATAAAGGATTCCCTGGCAATAATTATCAATTTACGGAGGGTACTGTTAGGGCAATTAGAGCCGTTTCGTTAAACTGCCCCCTGCTTCACGAATCATGGATTTCGCGGAAGCTGAAACCAAATGTTTTATTTTTCGGCTTATTTATCATCGGAGCTTCCGAGTGGACATCATCTGCAAAAGGGCGAACGCCTTCAGCAGCAGCAACTTCTCATGTTCTTTTCCCTTGTGCTTGTGACAGCGCTTTCGCGGGCAAATTGCTTTCATCACCACATCTAGTACTGCCGACTGCTAAGGTAACTGAACCTATAATATATGTTGTAACAAGTTTTCGCGGAAGTGAAATGCGAGCGTTTTGGCCATGAAAATCGCCGAACTATTAGTTGTGCGTCTTCTATGCTTAGCTTCATAAAATTAGCAGCCCCTAAAGCACTTGCTTGCTTGATAAGTAATTAATATTATAAACGTAGCTTCTATTCCGCGGACGTCCACCAAGACCGGTTTGTTTATTGTGTATGTAAATGTAGTGCTTTTATATCTGATATATTTAATAGATCTTTCATTCGTATCTCGCATTTGTTTTATTATATTTTCCCTATGTGCTGTTAAGGTTTGTGCAGCAGTTGGCCATTAAAGAACCACATCATCCAAGGTAAGTCCTCGTGACGAGCGCTGTCGCATACCCAGGACATCGTTTGGTCCCTATCTCGGATTCTAGGGGAACAAATTTAAAGTACAGTATCCTTGGCGCTAAGGTAACACAATTTCTAAGCTATTTTTACCCCTAACGTAATGTTCAAAAGAACCACCCCTATGTCTTGACTGACCTTTAGCCGGGGTAATTTAATGCTGGGCTATATATCTGTGTTGGGGCACTGTAACTTTTTCAAAGTAATCGTACACCCCTTTGAGAGGCTTATTATTCAAGTCAAGTCGTGTAATGACCATATGTCCACTTGAGAGCCTGTTTTGTGGCGTAAATAGCGTTTAGTCCTGTAACAAAATCTCAGGGAGTACATAATCTCTTTAATATTTATACTCTTGGAAGAGCAGTCGTGGTGACCATATTAATGGTTAGAGACTCGTTTGGTGATGTTTTTTCCACCTATTGTGATTGTGATGGAGCAATGTGGTATCAACTTTCTTGCCAGGCTTTTCGTTTGGTCTACTCAGCGTGTGAAAGGAATGCTGGACGGTTTTGCGCCCTCAACTCGACTTTATATCACAAGCTGTTCCTTGAAGTCCTTGCTCTTTGTGATATGGATATTACTACTGATAGACATAGCTATATATATATATATACAGTGCGAGTGTAAAGTCTGGAACTATCGAAATAGAACTTATCAAATGTTTTTGAAAGAAATCCTCGAACACGTCAATTTTTATTTTAAAAACTACATATTTTACTGTAATTGTCACTTTTAGTTTGTCTTTTGTTTTTGAGTTATGACGTTAGCGATACTTTTTTTAAATGGAAACCCTCAATTTTTATGATGAATTTGGACACAGCATGAAATTCTAAGACCAAATACTCTAAAAAAAAGTATGATACTGTATTTTGAAATTTTCGAGAAAATCGCTAGTTACAAGTATTAAAGACAAAAATCGAATAAAAATCAAGTAGCCATGAAACAATGAGTTAGCCCTAAAAATTTAATTAGGAGCACACAACAAAAACAGATAAACAAACTATGAAGAACTGTCATAATTTTAGGGCTAACTCATTGTTTCATGGCTACTTGATTTTTATTCGATTTTTGTTTTAATACTTTAATAGCGATTTTCTCGAAAATTTCAAAATGTAGTATCATACTTTTTTAGCGTATTTGGTCTTAGATTTTCATGCTCTGTCCAAATTTATCATAAAAATTTGGGGTTTCCATTTAAAAAAATGATCGCGAACGTCATAACTCAAAAACAAAAGACAATCTAAAAGTGACAATTACAGTAAAATATATTTTTTTTTTAAATAAAAATTGACGTGTTCGAGGATTTCTTTCAAAAACATTTGATAAAAGTTCTATTTCGATAGTTCCAGACTTTACACTCGCACTGTATATATATTTGAAGTTGAGCCTAAATTGAAGATGAGCTATCCACAGGTTCCTCTACTTCTCTAATACCACATTTCCAATGCATCATTCTCTTCCGAGCGTTTTCCTTAATACGCCATGATTCAGAGCCAGAAATATTAGAGTACGCAATACTGCAAAAAAGTATTAGGGAAAGTAAAATGAATACATATAACAAGGCTAATCTACCACAAATTACACTAGTGCGTAGCATTCTTAGATGATACTACATTAAGAACAAGAACTGAGAAGGAATTCGATAACCTAGTGAGTAGATTTGAATAAGCAGCTAGGAAAACTGAGCTAGATATCGATTAAGATTCATAGCATAGAATGGAGCACAGTATGCCAGGACAAATGGCTAGAAATAAAAACGAACAACAAAATCTAGATTCAAGGCAATGGAATCCACCTAAGAACGATATTACTAAACATCTAGAATTTACAAAAATAGTTGCTAAGTTAATTAAGGAAAAAGGTTCTTGTATGCATTTACTTATAATAAGCCCTGAGAAGTAAAGCAGTGTTGAGAGCAGATACGAGGCCAGAATCATATCATTTGGCCCAGATACGTAAAGCTCTTATAAAGGGTGTTTTTTTAGAGGCGGAAAACTTGAAATTGAAATAAAATACAGAAAAATGTGTTGAATGTCCATGAAATTGGCTTTATTTGAAAGATAATTTTTTGGCATTACTGTTTCACTATGATTTCGGGCATGTGACCGCCGCGGCTGGCGCGTACATGGCGTAATCTGGAGGTCAAATTTTCACACACTCTTCGTAGTAAATCAGGCTGTATTTCGGCAATAACGCGTCGAATGTTGGCTTCCAAGTACTCATTTGTTTCCGATTTATCGGCGTAGACATGCTGCTTTACATATCCCTAAAGAAAATAATCTAATGGCGTCAAATCGTACGAACGGGGTGGCCAGTTAACAGATCCATTTCGTGGATCTGTGAACTTTATTTAAAAATTCCATATATCTCGAAAATTATAATATTTAAGCTAAACATTCAAGGCAAAACAGCTTTCCTTAGTCCTGAAATTAAATACACGCGGTGTAACAACAAAAACAGTTTTTATTTAAAATGCAAAGCTAAACTTGGCTGACAACTAGATGTATTGAAAACTAATATTCCATCAACAGACAAATGATTAATACGAAATTGGGGGAAATTGAATACCATCGATTCCAACTCAAAACCCTCTCGAATCGTATGAACAAGGATCGGCACTATCGGCAGCTGCGAGTGGATATCAAGAGGGCTGATATTTGGGCTATTTATTTTTCAGCTTTTTATTTATCTGTCGGACGAGGAGCTTTTTGTGTGAAAACAAACACTTCATAGGCAATTAAGGTGATTGTCGTTTGTTAATTTACAACTAGTTATAGGAATTATTCAAATTGGCTAACAGGTCTGGAATTTTCTGTTTTAGAATTTAGGACAGCGAAGATAATAAACTTATAAAATATTGTTATCGACTTTACAAACTGTCAATTTCCGAGCGTGGAAACCGCACCCACGAGAAATACTAATCACTATGGTTTTGGTTTGCTGGGTCTAATCAAACGAAGGGCGCAAGCCACTCATTTTGGGAAATAATAGCGGATGTTAGTGGCGTACTTGGCTGTGTGCTTTGCTTATCGCACAATTCGTAATTACATAACGCGTCAACAGGCCGTGGTGCGTGGGAAGAGCTTTGTTTTAACTGAGGGGGGTGAACAAAACGAGTTGCCAATAACGTGGAGTGTTTGTTAATTGTTACACAGTTATAATTCGCGCTGCGTGGGATTATCTCGTATAATTTTTGATTTATAACGAGGGCATGATGTACACGCGTAGGCTGCGCTCGATTGAACCAACAGCAGAGCAAGCTCTACAATAGACTCAGCAGGTTTTAGCTTGGTACATTTATTAGATCATAAGCAGAATTCGTTTAGGAAGTTTTATTATATTTTTTTTTCAGAAATGAGGTAGTACCTTTCATCTTTAAATACACTAGCAGAAAGCAGAAACGCTTAAACGCATCATGGCTCTTAAGGATCTCAGATCCTGTGGATCAGAAGACCATTACATTGGACTTTCAAGATACTTGAAATTTCGTTTTGGTGAATAAAGCTTAGAGTTTCGTACGAAATAAATGCAGTACAAATTAAGGAAACTCCAAACTTCTAAAACTCATTTAGCACATGCACGATATGGTTTGGCCATGAAGTTTCCAATAAGTGAAATTTGTAACCTTTGAATTAAGTGTATTATAATAATATTTACGCTCTTATCTAAGCATGATAAAACTGCTTAATTTTTCTCACCTATTTATCTTGTTTTTGTATTTGTTTCATTTTTGGCTAATCTAATCTGAACACCTTCGGCGGCGCCAGACTGTCGCCTTTTCGAGTACCCGACACTCACACCCACTTATCAAAAATAATGACAAGTATTTCTTCCAAAAATCCAGGTTTGTCATTAGATTTACGATTAATTGTTGCTTATTAATCATTTTCCACAATTGTTGTTTGTGCACTTTAAACTGTGAATGAACGTTTGATCTTTCTGTTAATTCATTACTACATCAATTATGTTGTTGGCTGGTGTCTCCCGTTCAGCGGCAATACTGAATGCCCCGCGTTCCGATTCAACTGTAAATATCGTGAATTGTGTAACCTTTATTATAGAAGTCGATATATTTGAACAATTGTAAGAAAAAGGGGGTGGGATTTGGTAGACTCCGTTAACAATGTTTTGTAAATTTTGCAAGATACTGGTAGCCTAGTAAATTTTCAGCAAGTTTGCAGCACGTTTTTTACCAATCTTAAAAGAAATAGCAACCACTCGGTGGTGAGCGGATGGCCCCGCGATCAAATGCTCGCCTCTCAGGCGGCTGGCGCGGGTTCGAATCCCGGCGACTCTAGGGTTTAAAAATCGTACGCTCCCCGGCTGCCACGCTAACACCTGCGGTAGTCGTTAACCCCTAACAAGGGAACTCTTCCTCAGTTTCGACGGGCAAGGCTAGCCACCTACCCGGCCTAAGGGTAAAGAGGGCTCATAGAACCACTTTGTGGTTAAAACAGGCCACTGGCATAATAAGAGGAAGAAGAAGAAGAAGAAGAAGCAACCACTCGGTAAGTTAAAATACGCTTTGAAGTTTGCTGTAACAAGATTGCAACAAAATTTGCTTTGCGTTTGTATTACATATTATTTGCAGACAATCTTTTAGAAGTTTGCATACTCAATTTACTGACACATTTCTGTTTGTAAATTTTAAGGAAAATGTAAACAAATGTGCAGAAAATTTGAAGGATAAATAAAATAAAATAAAAATGCAGCAAATTTTCAAAAATGCAACAGTAAAATGTGATATCATACTCCGTTGGTTTTTCCATATTCATTAATGAATAATTGATATCACCGGCAGAAAAAATGTATCAAAGTTCAACTTCAACTGATTGTTAATTTACAAGAATACATAAATTACATCAATAGTGCAGCTTGATCGATACTACAACACAGAAAGCGCAGAAAAAATAAATTGCAATTGTTTAGAAAGGAATTCATAGCTACATAGAAAAAATTTAAAGCTCGTGTTTGAAGCATCGTGTGGTTTGTGTGATTCTGCATTGAAAATCAAGTGTTTAAATTTACTAAAATGGAAGATCATGATATGTGCACTGCTCCAGAGATTGAAGAAGCGGTAAGATCCGTCGTACTAAGTTTGTTACCAAAAACTCTAAGGAATGTTATGAGAATGCATATGAACGATCTATTGAGTGACCCAAAGGAAAAAGGGTGACCACAGAAAAAGGTTTTCTTGTATATTTTGTAAAAAGATCGAAAGAATTGAATTCTTCTACTTCATGGTTAGAATATTCAATTATAAAATCCACGCTAATTGCAAATGATAACGATATTTCAAAAACGGCGAAGTTATTAGCACCCATGAACCGAAACTCTTTAATAATGCACAACACTACATGCCGTGTTAAACCGGCAAAAGTACCACGGTTTCATTCAACGGTTTACTATTTTTCGGTTTTTGTAAACAAACTTCCCATTACTCTTAACAGCGATATTATCACCGCAAAATTAATTACTTATTATGCATATTGGGTGTGTTTTTTTAAAACTACGAACACTAGTGCATTTCGTTTAATAATAAGGAGGGCTCATTACTGCCTTACTGAATGGTTTCACGGTCGCCTACACGCTCCGTTTAAAAACACCCTCATTATTTTTGTGATAATGGTCTACTGTGCAGCAGTTATACATTTTAAATGTGGCATACGCTGAGGGCTACAGCTAGTATACTTCAAAAGAGAAAGATGTTTACGAGAGAACAAATTACAACATTTCTAAAACCGGCGCTAGATATAATTTACTTGCTGATAGTGATGGGCATAATCGGATGATTTCAATAATCGGAATGTTCCATTTCGGAATGTTTATAAAATCGGAATATCATCCAATTATTTTACATTCCGTAAATGCAAGCAAGAGAAAACGAGCGAAACAACAACAAGCGGAAGGAAGATGAAGTGCGTGCAAATTTGCGTCGCGCCGTAAGCCTTTATCTGCGTTGGCATCTATTGTTTGGGTTTGCAGGACCGCCAGTAAAATAATTTATGAGTTTGAGTCGCACAGTGGCATATAAGAGGAAATAAAATATTTTTTCAAATTATTACAGAAGTTACCTTAATAGACTTTCGGAAAATGGTAGTGATATTTTAAAGTTTAATGGCACATAAAGTACATAATAGATAGTATAAAACAATACATGAATTTGAAGTCTGTAAGTTGTACTATCTAATAATTAATCTATGAAACACCACTGCCATTAGTGCCATTCACCAGCATATAGCAGTCAAGTGAGTCAACACAACATTCCGTATTCTGTTCAGTTCAAATTGGCATTTCGTTTTCTCATTTTGTGTTCCGAATAGTAAAATAATCGAATTCCGAAAGTTCCGAATTTTGTGCACCGAACAGTAAAATAATCGAATTCCGAAAAGTTCCGAAACGTTCCGATATAATCGGAACCTTCCGATTTTTTTAACAATCGGAAACTTTCCGATTATTCATTCCGGATAGGCCCATCACTACTTGCTGATGAAAGATGAAGGTAAAGATATATTTAATCTGCAGCGTGTTAATATGAAACTAATAGCAGGTTATTAGACCGATAATTGATTACAAAGTAAATTAAAAATTGCAAAAAAGTTTCGAACGACATCAGTGGAAGTACATAAGTTGTTGATAACAGAATTAATTCAAGTTTAAATAATATACGAAATGGTATAAATATTACTAATTGTAAAAATTTGAGTGTTTAGTAAAATACTCTCAAAATAATTCTTATTTCTTTCTATTTCAGAAATCTAATTGTCATAAGTCATCATAGCAACGAGACACTTTTTGATGAGAAATCACTTTCTGTCGAAAACAAATTTTCAAGAAACCTATTACAGCTCGCCCCAGCTAGAAGGCACTCAGCATATTCTTGAACTAATGAGAAACTGTCTTTGTACGTTCGAAACTGTTATACTGTCATAGTAGCATTCGTTGCTGATAAGTACATCGTTTTTTAAACAGTTTAACCAATAAGTTGAAATTTACCTCAGTCCACATTCCCGTGATTATGTCACAACTCACAACTATACTCAATCATGAACGTTAGGAACATCACATTTTTCTCCCAATTATTCACACTTTGTACGTTGGAGTGACAGTCCTGTTAATATAAATTTAAGATTTTTTCTCTGAATGTACTTTGGTATTTGAAAGTATAAACAGTAGCGTCATTCCCCTTTTCGAAAAGTGCCTTCTAAGCTTGGGCGAGCAATACGTCCTTCAACATCGCACAAACTTTACATTTTGGCTTAGACTGCGTTGTCTTTTAGATGGACATTCAGCAATTGTTTTGCTTAGTAATATTCGAGTAACTGCGAAGGCTTTAACTAATATTAAGTAAGTGGTCTAAGCTTCATTAATCCCTTCGAATATCAGCTTCCTCTGTAGGTAGTTAAAAGAGTTTTAGTGATTTTGATACAGGCGGAAAATTGTAACCATCTGCGTTTCGCTGATAGGAATGGATCGAAACAGTTAAAAGATACACTTGTATGTAAATACGTAAAATACGAAGTACTAAACTATAAATATTAATTTAATAATAATCAAATGTATACAAGTTCACAAATGAAGAAACAACCAAAATAACGTACACGCTGCCATTGCATTTAGCTGGATCGAGCCTAAACTCCGTCTACGCGAATAACCCCGAGGAATTAAGATACGTACGTAAAATCGCTGGATGTATCGAACAGATAAGAATTGTTAGAATCTATTTTAACCTTTACTGTATTGTATCTTATATTACTTTTAACAACGAGTATTGCCTATCTTAATTCCTCATCGGAGTTTTTCCGTAGACGGAGTTTAACTTGACACACTCTTTTATACAATGCTGCCCATTATCTGTTCCATGGGAATTTGGTAATTTTAGACTTTCTTACGCAATCACCAGTCACGTATTCGACATTCTTCGAGGGATGCCCGTCAGCTGCCTAGCGAAGACTAAACTCCAATAATAATTGTTGAAAATAAAGATATTTGCCATGTAAAAGAATACATTTATCACGGATAAGGGAAAGAAAATCAAGTAGGTGATGTTACACAATGAGTTATTTTGGAGTGGTTAGCATTTGTTATAGATTAAGTTATATTTTAAAAAATTCTGAAATCCCGAAATCCTAAACAGCTTAAAGAAGGTGTAGAACAAATGGGTTTTATCGGTAATTACTAAGAATATATTAGCGAGAAATGGAGAAATGCGCTAGGTGTAACCTTGAGAGATAAGATTACAAATGACGAAATTGGCGAAACAAGATGAGAATGTCGAAGCTCCTAGCGATACTTCGGTACATTGTGGAATGGAGTGGTTTTCCCCATTTGCTCTTTCGGACGCCCGCTCCTTTAGACACATTAATTCAGTCTTCGTAGTCTCTTAAATCGGTGCTTTCAGTGCGGTATGGCTGTTATTATATTGTGTCATATCGCGCCATACGTATCACAACTTCAGCTAAAGAGAATTCGTAGAAAGATGGGAAGTAATTATTGCAAAGCCTAGACGGAGGTCTTCTTCTTCTTCTCTCTTTAGCAGCCCCTTTTCATCCACTCCTGGACATAGGCCTCCCCTTTTTCCTTCCAGTGTACTTTGTTCTGTGCCACTTGGTGCCAATTTCTCCCAATTTTCAATTTGATGTCGTCTATCCAACGAGTCTGTGGTCTTCCCACGCTCCTCTTATGTAATCTTGGCCTCCTAGACAGAGGTAATCGGTTTAAAATCGAGTCAGTGATTTATCAATACCTACCGCTAGCCGAGAGTGCGAATATGGTAGAGAGCGCTAATAATGTGGCATTTCAGATTCAAAGCCGAGAAACAACAGACATTTGTATTCGCATCTTTCGATAACTTAAAAAAAATCTTTCTCGAACTCAGATTTGAAATCGCGATCTATGACTCGTTAGTCAAATATACTTATCACTAGGCCATATCGACAGCATAGTTACGTTACCGTGTAACATCTATTACTGGTAACGAGTACAGAAAGGCATGCAAGGAAACACAACAGATTCCGTCCAAAAGCGTTTCAGTTCTTTGGTAATGGTAATCCACACGAATTGGTGCAGAAATTATCCTGATCGACTATGTCGTTTTCGAGATACAATAATACTTCGGCAGATAATGCCGAAGTAAAACTGGAATAACAGATATTTTGCAACGAATATTCGGATTCAAGTGGAACTGGGTAGAGCACATGACAGGACAGGATCTCTCGGACAAATTGGAAAAAGCAACTGGCATCGAAAGGTTCAAGACAGAGAGAAATGGCGGATACTAAGAAAGGCCTCTGTTTAGAAGTGGGTGGAAACAGGCTAATGACGATGATGGTGATGATGTTGCATATGTTGCATCATTTTCAGAGTTGTTCTAGAAGTTCGCTTGACATCGACGCGATATTTATAGTCTTCTTCCAGAGCACGCCTGTTTATCATTTCTTTCAAGGCGTTTTGCAACTGCCTTTACAGTCGTCTTCGGTATGTCGTTTGATGTTATGTTTTTTGTTGTTGTTGTGATGGACTGAATTTTTTGTAAATAGTGAGTGATAAAATTTCTCAGTTATTGTCATTAGCTTGTCTATGTTTGCAATTAATCTACCTTGTGCGACGACTATAAATATAATTTGGAATAACAGAGGATCTGTTCGAAACTTTTCCGAATGCACCCTGTATGGCCGGTGTAATAGCAACACTGCGAGCAGAACTGAAACTTTCTAGTCGCGATAGCCGGCCAGGTCGCTACCTATGACCCACAATGAGCAAACCGCAAGCTAGCCTGCATTGTCTTTGAGAACAGTTAGCTGATACGCTTCTAAAATCGGTCAAAGAACGCGGAGACGGAAGCGCGATGCTTCGGCTCAGAAAAACGGCGTCTTAAAAGGCATTGTCGGTGAAGCATGAGAGCTGCATTTATAGGCATCAGGTCGCTGCAGATGTTCGACCACCTGGTGCTGGCATTTTTTGATACACCTGCCCATCCAACATCTGTCCATCGAAAGAAAAGCTGACGCCGGACGACAATGACCAGCCAAGGAAAGCAAATTCCTGTGCGAGTGTTGAAAATTAAAAGTAACCACTCGATTAGTCTTTGCAGCTTTTAGTCACATGGGTGAAAATCATCCACTTAAAATTGGTGGCAGCCGTGGGATAAATGCAACTAATTCTAATCATAGATTTGAATGAAGTGCAACAACGTAGCTTTTTAGATTCATTATGTAGAAATAGCTATCAGGACCACTCGACTTTGAGTTCACTTATTTATCAGTGCAATGTTTTCTCTGAAAAACAATGAAAGCAACTATATCGAGCTATTGTTATATAAATGTATCGCAACACGTTTTGTATGTTATCAGCAGCATACTCAAGCCGTGTAATTGAAGGTTTGCGTATTTTTGTATTTTACATCTTAAATCTATGTCATTGTCCTTTGATGTCGATTTTTTGTTTTTCCTTAGGTCATTCGCGTTCGACAGGAAAACACCCTATTTGATATGATCGCAAATTTTTTGTTCTTTGTATGCATGTATGACACGTCCAATTAATAAAAAAAAGACATTTGAAAATATCTTCTCATTGTCCTTAATAGGTATCCATTGTATGCATTGTATGCAGAAATGTAAACCAACGATAAAATAGAACTAAATCAGGCGTAACCTGTTAAATAGTGATACTAATTCTATGCGAATTCAATTCAAGAAAAACGACTTTCAATGCACTAAGCAGTACATGCATTATGTATACAGTCGCAAATATGTGATTTGACTGAGATAAAAAATTAAAGGGAAGATTTACAAAAGTCTACTTTTCTCAGAACTAAAATCGATCCAGACCATTAATTGTACGTTTCTCCTAGAGGTAAATCGTGTATTTTTGAATTGTAAAGTATTTAGAGAAAATGCCAATAAGGTATCGAATTTCAATTTTAAGGAAATGTTGAGAATTCTGAGACTACACACTACAGAATATTTATTTATATAGTTGTGTTGCAGTAAGAATTATGAAGAGTGAGATAGTGTACGTAGATAATGGTAAAAAGATAAGAAATGTATAATAGAATGCACAATACTGCACGCAAGAAGGCGTTTGCGTCTGTCGATGGAATATGAAGTGGAAAATATTGTTCAAAAAATCGTCAACGATTTGCCGACAATAAAAAACAATAGAATTGTTGCCTAAATAGGTGTAGCATTAAACCCGGCATACTACCTAAAATACAGGGTTAGAGTATATTAATTAGTTACACATGTGTTTAGTATATGAATAAACGTATCAAGGGTGCAGCAAACTACAGGGACTTGCTTTTATAAGAAAACGTTTTTTTGCTGCACCTTCGCTGTTTAGTGAGAACCAAGATTAATTCTTAATATGAGATGGGCAGAGAGGCCGATATGGACTTCTACCACTATTTAGTAAAAATAGATCTTTCAAAAAACTCGAAGTAAAAGAAATAGAGTTGGATGAAACATTACGATATGGAAAAACCACAGATACATACATTCAAGAAGATATTAACAAGAAATAGAAGGTAGGTTGATTGTTTTACAAACACAAAATGAAGATGACGCATAGCAGAAAAGGGACAGAGAAGAAACGTCAAAGTTATGTGGAGGTCCAAAACTAGAAAAAAAAAACTGTAAAAGGCTCTACCCAGAACTTCCCTCGACATTGTGATACTAAATCATTTTAAAAATTAAATTAAGCTAGAAGTAAAAATATCTTCACGTTTCTATTAAATTAAATAAATTTTCAAATAAAAAAACGTTACCGGTGGTCGAATTCGAAGGGCAGGTGGACCGCGTATGCAGTCCCAACGTTTTGTGGGATATTGCAAGGGAACGGGCTATTTCTACCTGAGCTATGGAGCACCGACTCTTCGAATTCCTGCGTTGCAGCTGTATTCAGTAACGCACTAATTTGTTGCTCCTTTTTGTATCGTACAACATTTATTTTATATCTATTAGGGCCCATTTTTGGTAATAATAAAGCCTGCGCTATGTACAAATTATCATTTGTATTTATTGCTAAGTTAAATAAAAAATAAACAAAATTTTATTTTTTAAGGTATATATATTGTCTGAAATTTTCTGGGTTTCATGCCAGGTAGATATTAGAAGCAGTATGGAAGATGGGTCTTCATGTAAACCAGAATAAAAGTCAGTTTATGAAAATAAGAACACCAGGAAAAATAGCAGGTGCACTGGAACTGCAAACGAGATTTGGAAAAGCAGTTTCAAAGAAGAGAAAAAATATGTTAATGTAGGAGCCAGAACAACTAATAAGTTGGAGACCAACAAAGGGTAATAAGTGTGCGGAGGCTATTGATTACTGGATCAACCAAACCATCTATCTAGAAATGCAAAAATAAAGATATACAGTTTTTACGGAAGTGAAACTTGAATATTAAATTAAAAATCTTAAGAAAAGCTATTATTCCAAGGAAAAAGAACCGAGGAAGACTGAAAGCAGAACCAATACAGGGCATAAAATATTGTAGAAGCAGTAAGAGCGAGGATGTGACAATGGTTGGGTCACTTGAAAAGAGTGAGAAAGGAGAGAACAGTGAAGAGGTAGCATAGAGACAGTGGCGGATCAAAGGAAAAAAGCCGCGGCCACAACGTTGCAGGAGGCTTATTTTTACACGCACATTAAAAATTTGTTCTAAATTAAAGCTAGATTCTACGGCTCAAACTTAGAAAAAGAGCTGCTATAGACATGTCTCCAATCTTGCTTTGTTATGATTGTTATGAAGATACAACCGCGGCCATCCAAAAGTGAACGATATTAATATTTTGTTAATTTTTCTTAAGTTAACTTATTTTTACTTTCACTTTAATAATATATCTATTAATTACTTTTCAGCCTCATTTTTATTAAACATTATTTATTAGAACTTTTTATTATTAAAATAGTAACTCCTAATGAAAAATACGGAAATTTTCGCAAGATATCGTTCACTTTTGGATGGCCGCGATTGTACATACAACAGAATGGATAAACCGTTTTTGATTATTTAAATTTTTATGAGTACCTAATCTAGTGATACCATGACTGTCAATGTGATTTTATAACCTATAGCAAAGATTAGATAGTATTGTCTTTGCCCATAGTTACAGTGATAAAGTTATTATTCTATTATTATATTATTCTAGATACTCCATGGAGAATGGAAAGCATTCGATAGAGCTCATTCCTGGGTAAAAACGGGAGGAAGACCTTTAGAACGTTTTTGTAATATGTATTGTGTTTTGCTAACACCAATGTCCAAATTTTAAATTTAAAAGCAAAAATTAATAGAATTATGAAAATTGTACCTCCACAACGAAGTAAAATCGGACACATACCTTTTTCCTCGTTTTGAGCCACAAAATCTGTATAGATACTTCAGGGTACGTTTTTTTAACAATTTTGATTTTGACTAGCCTTAATCAGTGAATACTCAAATTTATTTTGACAAAACATGAACAGGTTCCTTTTGGAGTTTTGCACTATATTCGATAAGGAAGGGTTCATCCTCAGTCACAAATTGGAATACCCTATCTAGATACTCGTTTATTCGCGGTTTCAGATTCAGATTTAGCTGAGATGATTTCGGAGGCTTTCATGGCCATTGCAATTAATTAACAAACGATTTCCGGGATTGGACCGTGTCATTATTGAGGTCGAAGAACTCAACGTTTCGCCCACTTTCATAAGGGGCTTCATCAGGAGGAAGATCAAAAGAGCACGGTAACTCAACGTGTACACTACGCCAGAGGGGAAATTTTTCTAACGATCGGAAGCTGAAATGCGAGAATTTATAGATAAGTGCCATCGCGGTTCAGTGACGGTGGGCGGGGCTTAGAAATTTTCACTTTCCACATGGAAGGAAGGACAAAGCCTTCGTCCCGATTGAGATTATCACGGTGTTTGTAAATCTCAATGGCTTCGCTAATCTTTCTGCTAAAGAAGAATGGAGATTTGCAGATAATGGAAGTTTCATTAAAAACTATCTTCTGGCCGATATCGCGTTGATGTTCGGCGATGGCTGATGATGAAACGAGACCCGACTTGAGATAGCGCTGGTGTTCAGAGATGCAAGTTTTTACTGAACGTCCTGTTGCACCAATGTATACTGCATTACAAGCGCAAAGGCTCTATAAACACATTTAGATGACATAGTGTTTAATTTATCTTTTGGTGAATGAAGAACCTGTGAGATTTTGCTCGGGGGTTTGAATACTGTTTTAATGCTTTGTTTTGACACTTTCCTACGCGATGGGTGACTTGGTGGTAAGAGGGAAGAAAAGAAAGACTATTGCTGCGGGAGGATCGGTTTTTAGAGATTTGGGTGACCGTGGATGAACATGGCGATTGATGGAATACTGTATATCCCTCGCACGGCAACCGTTGTTCCTAAGAGCTTTGCGAATATGGTTGAATTCAGCGTGTACATTATCGGGTTGGGATATGGAAACAGCCCGGTGTACAAGCAAATTGATAACGGAAAGTTTTTGTGTAGGATGATTGTGGGAATCGGCATGTAGATAGCGATCAGTGTGAATAGGTTTGCGATATACAGAATGACCAAGTTTGCCACTGAGTTAACGAGAGATCTGCACATCTAAGAAAGGAAGGGAGGCGTTACTTTCTTACAGCCAACCTTGTTCAAAAATTTGTGTGTGTGACAAAGGTGAAACAACAATCAAATAGTGGTACAATGTTCAATAAAAAATACACCCCGGATTATTACAATAATAATCCATTCTTTTTGTTTGATGGGGGCCCTGTTAGACAGGTACCAGAAGAAGATGTTTTCATCATCCTTTATTTCAGTTAAAGGAGTATTTTCAGGGAAGTAACATAACTGCAAACAATAACAATTTTAGTATGTCTAAAACAGTGAAACTTAAGCTGAGTAATATACAAAAATATTTATCTACGTATTGGATTCCAGACTAATTTTAATAAATGAAAAATCAATTCAAATTCTATTTATCGTTCGGTAATTATCAAAATATTGTACAGTTGGTCATAAAAGTAATAACACTGAAAATTGTTCATCGCCATGTAATTGCTAATAAAATAAAGGCAACTTGAACTTAGTGACATACGTATCGTAGTTCTGCTTTCGAATTTCTATCATCTATTCCAGATCTCCCGTGCGATTTAAATGCCTGTAATTTATCGGCAAAACATCTACCAGACGTAAGTGATTAATGGCTTGTTTTATGGGAGTCTCAATGCGAAATAATAACGTAATTCCCGTGTACATTAAAGTTCCAGTGTGTGAGCAAAGCTGAAACAAGCTCCCATTAGAACGAGCGTGTACGCGCACTAATACCGCGGCGAACCGTCATTATCATTGCTTTTTACGGTCCAAAGCGTCTTAACGGGGTATTTAGCAACAAAAATAATGAATAGTTGCTCGCCGATTTACTAATAAACAGTTATAACTGCGAGCATGAATCATGAGTAAGGTAAACTTTATTTGCTCAGCGCATTGGCAAACAATTAGGCTGCAGCACTGCAATTATCGTCTGCAAATCTGCATATTTGATTGTTGCTGCTTTGCATATTGTTGGAATTGTCGCTCGGTGACGAAGATGGCTGGGCTTCGACAGAAGAATACATGTGAAGGGAAACGGAAAAGGCAACAGAAAGCATATACTAAATATACTGAAGAGTGAATGTTTAAATGAAGACAAAAGTTCCGTCAGGAGTATAACACCCTTATGTCTATCTGTATTTTCGATGAAAAATAGATTAGAATATAATAACCGTTTCCTTGCCAAACATTGATAAGAAACAACTGCTGCGATAAATTCTACAAATACATTCAGCAAACCTCCATACTAAAATTTGCAGTATCCTATAAAGTATTTGTAAGCTCAAGTTACTGGACATTAATCAAATGGTTATTTTTGCTCTCTTAAATTTATACTTTTGTAACAAACTTGATGCAAGCTTACAGTGAAAAGTTACAACATACGAGCAATTAATACATTTTTTTTTCATCAAACCTTTGCAAATATGAAACCTGTTTAGATATATATTTTGTATGTATATTTGCTTACTCTATAGCAGTACCAGATTTTTATTACTGCTGAAGTTGAACGTTGATAAATATAAGGGTTACTTAGTTACTGAAAATCTGCTGTAAACTAGTGGAAAATGTATTGCAAACTTTCTGAAATTTACTGCAAAGTGGCTGCAACCTTCAGGAAAATTTCTTGCAAACTTGCTAGAAATTTAATGAACATTTTCTGACGATTTCCTGCCAATATGTTAACAAATGTAGCCCTACTGCAAACTTACTTGGAATTTTCTGTAAACTTGCTGAAAATTTGCTAAAAATTGAATGGACATTTTCTGAAGCTTTACTGCTAACAAAAAAAAAATTGCACAAGTTTGCAAGAGGTTTACACAAAGCTTACTGAAGGTGGATGCAAATCTTCTGAACATTTTCTGCAATTTTGATAAAAGTTCTGCCGCAAATTTCATAAATATTTAAAAAATACAACCTTGTTGAAAATTTAGCCAACTTTTCCAAATATTATGTAGTACTACAAACTCGCTCGCTAAATAGAACTTGCTAAAAATTGACTAAAAACCATATACTTCTCACAGTATACAGCACAATATAACGTTGATGTATCTTTATTAATTCTGTTGTAATAAAAGTTTACTTTTGCATTCATTTGCAAAGTTGACGTCAAGAAAATAATTATATTTAATAAGTTGGTTATTAGTAATATTAGTGTATTTGTATCTAATGACTTCACTAGTTTAAAAAAGGTTATTTAAATAAATTACGTTTCTTTTTCCGTTAATAAAGTTCTAGGAAAAGAGATCTGCGTTATAAAAATAATGTAAACCTTGCTGTACAGCAAATTTGTTACAATTTTGGCCAGTCTGGTATACAAATGTCCAGCTATCGTATGGAAATGCCTGTAAGTTTCTTATAAATTTCCTAAAAAATCTGTCTATTAATTTACTGTTTCCAAATTTTCAATCTATTAACTACACCGCCGTTCATTTGAAGTGGACCCCTTAAAGAAACTAGTTTCGACGACTTTTTCATAACAAATTGTAGTCTGTATTATTACTAGGAAGCGAATTAACTATTGTTTTAAAAGCATCAGGTAGCTCACGTCATTTTTAAAAAATATCGCTTTTAATAAGTAGCCGATAAGTTAACAATGCAAAACTTGCAGTGAAGAAACTTGAAGATTTTGATGTGTTTTCGTTTTGTGTATTGTTTGATAAAAATGCATGAATTATTAATTAACTATTGATTATTACCGCTTTAAACATTGCCACCACGTCAATTAAACTTTAGTACAAGCTATGCATTGTTGGCTTTTCGCGTAGTTATTAAAAATGATATGAATTAAAAATTACATGTGGCTACTTAATATTTTTAAAACAATAGTTAACTCAATTATTAGTTACAATACAAACTACATTTTCCTATAAATAGGTCAGAAAAATGTCGTAGAAACTACTTTCTTTAAGTGATCCACTTCAAATGAACGGCGGTGTATTATAATATTAACATTTTTAAACATTAGCAATACAGTTAAAGAGCAAGTAATAATCTAATTTAATGCAACGTTTGTACTTAAAAGTACGGACTAAATGGCATGTTCCTTTTTTTTGTTCACATCTAAAGACCGGTAAATATTAGTCTTTTATTTAAAATTAAACTTTAATTTACCAAATACAAATATTGTTTTTGTTTGTCCATTGTTATCTGCTCATAGTCACGTATGTACATCCAAATATGCATTACATATTTGATAACTCGACCTATAAAGCAGAATAATAATAAATAAGCAGTGATAACACAGTAATAAATAATAAGTTGCAGCAGATCTTAGTCAATGTCTGGCGACTAATATGAAATTTGAGTAAAAAGGTCACTTACAGGTAAACTACATTTAAATTAAATGCATATTCTAGCAGACTTCAATGGTTTTAAACGATTCGTACGTTTATTGTAAATTTTTCCGTAACGTTCTTCGACAGTTTGGCGCAAATTGTTAGCAAGTTTGTAGAAAGGTGTGCGTGTGCCTCAAAGTTTCAATGAGTTTGGCGCACGTTCCAATGTGAGAGCTCTGATGTGATTGTTTGAAGTATTATTTGCAGCAATTTACGTTGATTACTACTAGAAAGGATGAAAGAATACGTGAGTAGTCTTGTAATTGGACACTGTATTACTGTTGATATTGCTGCATTGATTTGTACAGAGCTTGGTTGTTCAGTTGCTTCTCAGTTTTATAGTTGGGTTGGTGCCCAATTGGTACCGCGATATAGTATACTATGTGCCTGGTAATAATGTACATCCTGCGAGATGACCACAATCCTTGGCCTGATAAGCAATTATCAGTTATTCAGGAAGTGCAGCGGGATAGCGTGGGTTACTAATTTCCCACAAATGCCTTGCAAATTCGGTCTTTACGGTGGCGGCACTGAGGCGAGTTGGTGCCAGCGTTGCGAACCCCCAAAGGAAAAATATAGTACTAACAGCGCAAAACTATCGTATTCTTGCCCAAATTATCGTACAACAACAAAACTGCATCAGCAGTTATTGGCATTGGAATGATATATTCAAAATCGTATAAACATTCGCCTATTTTGGTTAATTGAAACACTTCACACAATAGTGTCAATTGTCAAACATCATGAAAGATCCCAAACGTCGGCGGCGCTGTGTGGAGTGAGGAGGAAGTTTTTAATATACACAGTATACACACTTCCAAGAAATAAGCTGAGTGGAATGCGAAGATAGTTTTGACAAAAAGTCGTAAAAAGACGTGTTTTCCACATTGAGTCATTGTTTCTATCAATAAGGTTACTTCATATTTAAATTTTGAGATCGTGAAGTGGGCGCCGAAACTATCGTACATTTTTAGGATACCGGAGGTATCGTACATTGTAATTATCGTACGCCCCCATAACTATCGTACGGGTTGGCAACACTGGTTGGTACTCACCGGTTAACAGGCGCCCGATTGGGTACGGATCAGTATCACAGGTATTACAGTTAGATCATCCTTGATCGAGATATTCTACAAGATGCTACTTGCGAGCATAGCGGGAGGCGCAAAGCCTCCCGTAAGGACTGTTATCCCGAACATGTACTGCTAAATGTAGTAATGCTTGCTTGCTTTTGTGGCTTTACAATTTGACTGTTCTGTGCTTATGCGAACGAAGGTGTGAAGGTGAAAACATGCCACAGGAAACGGTGCCGAGTTGCCTTCCCGGGGTTGTGTACGTGCCCCTAAATTTCGGTAATTCGCCAGTTTGTAACTTATGCATGGGAATCGATTTTAATAAAAATGGTCCAAACCAAAATGACTGTCCCAACATTTTGATGTGGATTGTTTTGTTCAGACAACATCTAAAGGTTGGTAAATATTAGTCATTCATTTAACATTAAACTTTCATTCAGTAAATATAAATACTGTCTTTGTTTGACTATTGTTAGCTGCCCACAGTTACGCATACACCCAAATGTGCATTATCTATTCGGTAACTCAACATTCAAAGCCGAATAACAATAAATAAATCATTAAAAAAATAAACAAGATCCAGTACACATCAGTCAAAGTCCGGCAACTAACATGAAATTTTAGTTAAAAAAAAATTACACATGGACTAAAAATAAATAAAATGTCAACCCTTGTGTCTATTTTTCAGCAACCGTACTGCACGCACTGCAAATTTTCAGCAAGTATGTGAAAAATGTGCATCAAATGTTCACTACACTACTTTACATTTTATACAAATTTCCAGTAATTCCTTTAGCAAGTTTACATGCAGTCTACAACACATTTTCAGAAGAAATGTTTTTGCAGTAAATGTTCAGCAACTTTGAAGTACGTACCTACATTTTTGTTAGTTTTCAACAATTTTTTAGTACGTTTCCAGAAAATCTTCAGCAAGTTTTCCTCAAATATATATAATTATTTTCAGCTAGTTTATAAGATTACAGCCGATTTTCAGCAAGTTTCTAAAGACGTGGCAACACATTTTCACAGTCAGTTTGTATTATATTTTTGTTAAAGTTGCAGCAACATTTCACATTCCAGCGCCTTTAAGTAAATTTGTAGAAGAGGCAGGTGAAATCCAAATTTTCTTTAAACTTTTGTTTGCATTTGTATGTGAATTAAGTGTAAAAATTGAGTACGAACTATTTTTTTATTATGGCCAGTGTCATAGCAAAGATCCCGAGGCAAATGCGAACGTAAGGAAGCCATAAATAAAAAATATTCCTTATTATTATAGCGCTTCCGCCATTGCTGATATAATTATGGCGTTCGCGATCGAATATTACCTTGAAATTGTTTATTGACTGAATAAAATGCCCGATTCGACATGGGAATTTAATTTTCAATTGCCGTTCGACCAAGGCCTGTTCTAGTGCGATTATTCAACATAATGGGCACCTGCTTGGAGCTTGAATTACGAACTTTCTGACGTTTGAAGGGAAAGCCCGGCAGAAAGCTACTTAACTTAATTTAACAGTTTGCAATAGCCATATGGGTTCTTTGGCTCCAGAAGGAACTTTGCTCGTGGGAGTCAATTCGCCATTATCGTGCCAGAGCCCTCGACGTTGAATAAGAAACAATAAGTCATTAACTAGGGAACAATAACTGATAAAGTTGTTTGGTTTCCAATAATAGTTAAAACCCTTTGTTCGAGTGATCGACAAAACAAATCAAACGCCAGTTACTCGCTTTATTATTTTCAGGCCAAGAACGGGAATTGTTCCCAAGCGTTTCGCACGTATCCACCCACGATTGTTGATTAACCTGGAATCGTTAAGTGTGAATAGAAAATTTCAGCCACCATTTTTATGAAACTTTTGTGTTGTAATTTTCGATTACAAAGCCGACTGTATGGAAAATATTCATAACACTTAAAGGACGGAGCCATAAAATTTATAAATGGCTACAAAACTGTAAAATCTCAATTTCCTTCTATGATTGTGCCCCAACCGAATACTATATCTTTTAACAGCCTGTTGTAAATGAGTAATATTTTCTGTGGTTTTATGGCATCCTTGAGAACTCTGGGACTTTGGTAGTTAATAATGACAAGCGCTCTAAGGGGCGACTGAATGAGTTTTTTGGATATCTCTCAGCTGTTCGGCAAGAGAACGCTTTTTGTCCGGCCTTCTATATTCAGGCGAGGCTTTAATTACCAACAGATTTGGTTAGATATATTTTTAGAAAAGCCATCTCTTGCATGAGGATTATGATGATTTACAATTTTTGATATAAGTGCTGAACTTTAATATTGCTATTGTTACAAATTTGAAGCATCTACTCTTGAAATTAAAAAAAATGTGTTTTAAGAGCTTCGTCCAATTTTGAATATTAATTGTAATTTTGATCTGAAGACCAAACGAAATTTAAAAGTCATGTAACCTAACCCTTTAACCCCACGTAACTCACATGAATCTAATTACACGACAAAATATTTCTATTTTTGCTGTCATCTCAATGAGATTTATATTTAAACATGCTACTTTTAGCCTAAAGCAAAGATTTAAAAATAAATATGTTCAAATGTGTACCCATTCAGCTTTAGTTAGTACTTTTAGATTGCGAAGGTTTGGCTTTTGAATTTGTGGCATTTCAACTATTCAATCTTAACGCTTTCCAATCCCAAAAGTCTGTTTCATTATTTAAGTAAAAAGCCAAAAAAAGCTTAGACAATTTCGAGTTATGTCATCGTTTACACCTCTCTAGTCACAAATCTTGGCTGAAGCGGTATTTTGGACAACCATTGCCATTGTGAAGAGCAACAATCGCTTTGTTAAAGCAACTACGCCGCATTTATGCGCTGCTAAATTAAGATCGAATTCCAGAACGCCGACTTCAAAAGGGCACGATCTAAATTAAATTATCTTTGGCGGAAGATTTCTCAATTAGAAAACAATGGCTTAAAAACTGTGCGAAGGGGGTCGATTCCACCGCTTTGATGGGCGATTAGAGCGATTATTCAAGATTATAAAAGCATATGCGATAACCTTATCGGGTGATAAAACAAGATTTTTTACTTAATGTTGCAGAATTGTGACTAATTAGAGTTAGGAAGTAGCGTTGTCGATGAGATAGCAATTTTGTCGGAAATAAATTTAGATTTTTACTTGTTATAATCTAAAATTTTAGTACGCTTATGCAGCATGACATAAAATGCGATTAAAATATCGTTCTGTACATCATATTAGCATAGATATGATTATTTAAACATAACAAGTTTCCATTTTTCGATGCGTTTCGTCACAGCTCTGTCCTTTCAAGGAAAATTGCAACATATCGGATTTGCTAAGTGACACCTTCACTTCAACTAACGCATTTTCTAATTATTGGTCTTGCTAA
Organism: Agriotes lineatus; assembly: GCA_940337035.1. Classification (NCBI taxonomy): domain Eukaryota; kingdom Metazoa; phylum Arthropoda; class Insecta; order Coleoptera; family Elateridae; genus Agriotes; species Agriotes lineatus. Next base: position 9,853 of record CALNHX010002111.1, on the reverse strand, counting down.
TTAGTATGCAAACGATAAATGTGAAGGGTTTCAATATTATTTCAATTAATTTTGAAGTTGTAAAACTACACATATGAAATTCTGTTTGAAAACTGCTAATTTCGCATCTAAAACTGATTGTACACTAAAACTTGCAATCATTCAAAATATAAAACAATTTATTATTATTGTAACAGGCACTATGTGATTATAAACTAGGTGTGAAGCAGTAATTTTTGCATAATAATTACAATTGAACGATGTAAAATGGTTCTTCGCTTGTGTGAAACCGCACTGGCGAGTACCCTTCTTAATTAATGTTAGGTTAGCATTGGCTCGCAGAAATTCAAATTGTAGAAAATTGTAGGCATACAAATAGTACATCAGTTTTAGCCTTAACTTTTCTTCATAAACATATAAAAATGGAAAAACACACACATGTATTACTACCAATTTTACAACTTTGTAACTTTCCTTTAATAAAACAACGCTCGAGTGCAAATGAAGTCTAGAATATTTCAAGTTTCAAACGCGCCGATTTAACGGTTCTATATAGTTGCACTTACTAGCACTAAATAAAGCAAACGCAAATTTTCTCTCCAACAACAAAGCACCAAGCAGACTTTCAAAAGGTACTTACGTTAATCGGCGTTGCAGTACGCTGTGGACTTCCGGAAAAAGCGGCTCTCTACGAGGTGAAAGTTGCAAAGGTCTCACTATACTTTCCACCACAGCCACGAGATAAATGAGGGCAAGTCTGCTATCGCTCGTTATATGTGTTAGGAGTAGTTAGAGATAAAGCAATCGAAAACGTTGTTTTACACAGTTTTTCCACAAAATTGTTACAAATAATTATGAGACATTAGTTCTAGATACCTAATCTAGATCGTAACATGTTCTTCTAATGGCTTTCAATTATTCTTAAGGGCTATCTGTTAGGTTATCGGAGGTGTTATGGAAAAGGATTAAGATTCGGCAAATTTTTGCCCCAAAATAGTATTTAGTCGTTCTGAAAGATCCCGTGCATGTGTGTGGGATTACTGTCAAATGCGGATAGCAAAAATGAGTATAATAACAGGTAACACAGGAACGTTCACCTTTACACGTCAGGTTTGTTGATATTTTGCCAAATTACTCGAATTAACGTGGCTTAACTTTCAAGTGTGGAATAAACTATTGTTTATTGTTATAATAACTGCAAATTTTTACTTTTATTTTTTATTTTGATATTGTATATTTTCTGTTAAAATAATATTCGTATAGAAGTTGAATCAAACTGTGAGTTCTTTTAAATAAAGTATTCAAATGGTTTGTGTACAAAAAGAGGCCATGTTAGCGTGACTGTTTCCTATGTGAAAATATACCTTTTTTGTGAAGCTGGCTAACCAGCCAAAGTCAAATTCCATCTATTTTGAGATTATGGCTCACAGTAGAATCCATTGTTGCCAGTCTAATACATATTACCATTTATATACATAATGATGTACTAAATTATTCACTCTGTCTAGGTACACTCCAGAGTGCACGTAATTTTTAGTGTTGGGTGCGCTCCAAACAGGAAAAATTAAGGATTCGCTTCAAATTATCCACTAATTTATATCAGAAAACATCATTTAGAACCGTAGAAATTTTGCAAGGAAAAATTGCGAACGTAAATTTGCCTGATCGGCGCTGGTGCATTACATAGCAGCTGCAGCCCGTCGGGCTTGTTAGGTTATTTGCAGTCGTTGTTATTGTTGCAATACCCAGTGCTAAAAATTGCGTGCACGTGGGAGTGCACATAAATAAAGCGTAAATTACTTAAAATTTGCATTAGGCAAATGCACTACTACTTTGAATTTGATATTAAAATCACAAATGACTTTATTCTGCTTTGATTATTATTATTATTATTTCTTTAGTTATTATATTATTAAAAATAGAGCGTTTCTTAAGTTGACCCAGTGGCTCTTGCAAGTACATTATAACATCAAAAGAAGTCGAAAACTTCCCATAAGATCGGATCGGTAGTTTTCTTACAGAACGACGCTAAAAATTTCAGGTTAAGTTTCGAAAGTCGCTGAATTTGTTGTAAAACGGCATGATTTTAAAAGAAGGCGGGTAACAAAAAACTTAAAATTAGCTAACCTGATTTTATAAAGTGACGCTTGCTTGACAGACGTAACCAGGATCCTCTTAAGCGGGGGTGCAAGGGGTGCACGGCACCCGGGCGGCAGAGTTCAGGGGGCGGTAGCTAGGCTTGGTGTACTCTGTTTATGCTGAAATTTCAAGAAAGCTACAAAAAATGTGTGTATTATTAATAAAAGGCGAGTACTGGTTACTGTAATGTATAGTAAAAATTGTGAGATAAAATGTTTATTCATATTGAACAAAACATAAACATAGTTCGACGACCACAAAGTGTAAATAGTTGAATTCGTATTCTATAATTCGCTACGGCACACTTCATTCGGGTAGGGTCTCCAGATGCCGTCAAAGCAAAGACTTTACTTGCACAGCAATATGCAGTTCTTACACAATAATAAATTGTATTTACAATTGCAAATCAAAAGAGGATTTTTAAAAACACTTAAACGAAGGCAGGTTATACCTGGCCATTTCGCTTACTAGCGACTACTACTACTTCTCCAACAAAGGTAGGTAATGTTTCGATTTATTTGACTCAGCCTAACGAAGGTACGTACCAATTTATTTGAACACTTTCCCTGACGTTATAAATAAGCCCTTCACTCTTATTTGTCTTAGTTCACACGTTTGTTTGCGTGCCAGAGCTATATATTAGTGACAACTGTGGAGAGGCAGTCTATTTCGAGGATTGTTATACGAGGTATCTACCATATCAATCAACTGTAAAACAAAAGGAAAGTTATATTGGCTTCTGTATTTTACGTAAAATAGTAATAGTTTGTCTTCCTGCCAGTGCTATACCGCTAGTGAAAACTGTGGATAGGCAGCCTAGTTTGAGAATTGCTGTACGAGGTATTTACTAATAGCATCAATCAACGGTAAAATAACAGGTAAGTTATATTGGCTTCTGTTATTTATGTAATATAGTAAAAAAGTTGTTTAATGTTTACAGATGGTTGCTGGAAGAAAGAGACTTTCTGGTTTCCAATACCAAGGAGAAAAGAAGAAAACGTGAGAAAAATTACGAGCTATATTAGAAAGTTTCTTGAACCAGGACCTTCAACAAGTTCAGCAGCAGCAGTTTCACCATCGGTATCAGTCACTGAACTTTCTGATTCTAGCACTGAAAACTTCGGAACTGCAACTTCAGGCACACGGGCAATGATACAAACAACTTGGAAAATTCTTTGATTTTGAAAATAAAGTCATACATTAGTCACTTGGTATAATATTTTATTAAAAATTAATATTGTAAGTAAAACTATGCAGCAATCTATTATGATACTTCTAGAGACTGTTAAAACGCCAGAAGAAGTAAAAAAAGACTTGTGAACGTTGAACAGACTCGGATTATACAGAAATGCTAAATGAATCAAAAGTCATTGCTGTGCGATCGAGGAAAAGAAGGCCTATGTTTGATTACGAAGGTAGAGACGATGCTATATAAAATCCAGAATTACACTTTCAAATGAAGTTTTATTTTTTTCTATTAGACACCGCCATAACTTAATTAGATGAAAGGTTCGAATTGCTAAGCAATCACAACAGTTGTTTCTCTTTTTTACATAGTCTTGACACTTTCTTAAACCTAGTTTCCGATGATAAACTTAAATACTGCTCGGATTTGCAAAACAAATTCACAGATTTTGGAACTAATCCTTCGGACATAAATGCAGTCGATTTACTGAATGAAATAAAAATGTTGCCAACGTATTTGAAATCTACCGTATCTTCAGTAGATGTTTTGAAACATTTGTTTGTAAATAACCTAATTAAAACATTCACAAATTTATAGACTGCTTTACGCATTTATTTAACACTAGCAAGATGCCCGTTCTTTGTACGGACTACAAATGTTTTTTCTTCTAAATCTTAACCGAATTTTAGAATGCTCCCCTCTTCCCTCACTCAATACGCTAAACTAACAAACGTTGTAAAACAAAATTGTAAGTAAAAAGGAAACAATATTCTTCCGAAAAAAGTTATCCATAAGCCTTTTATGCTTCACGTATCCCCTAGAAATGTGTATGTAATTGTCGTTCTCCTTGTATAGATTGATAAAACTATAGGTTAGGAGTAGTAGGGCGACACCAAAACTGGAGCAATCAAATTAATTGACCTAATTAAATCCGCGAAGTGGGCGACACCTACCAATTAATTTCGCGGATTGACCCAATTAATTTCGCGGTTTGATCTAATTAATCACATATGAAGTTTGATATGTAATTTACATATGTGCTACTGATTAAATTACGCATTAGCTTCCGATTAAATTACGCGCGGCCATTTTTAATTTGCTTCTGGAATTACGCGGCGGCCATCTTGGTTTTCTGGCGCGAATATATGAATTTAAATTTTTCAGATTTTTTTTCTAAGTCCCGGGTGTCCGCCATCTTGGTTTTCTGCGCGCGCCCTTCTCGCGGAAATATTTGAATTTCAAACTGCTAAATCTTCCGTCTTCCTCATCGAAGCTGCTCTCTCTCTCTCTCTCTCTCTCATGCACGGAGGCCATTTTAATTTCGCGCGAATATTTGAATTTTAAATTTTTTTCAGATTTTTTTCTAAGTCCCTGTTTTGAATTTAACTTCTCGGGTGTCGTCCATCTTGGTTTTCTCACATTTATTTTAATTTAAAAAAAGCTTCCTGCGATGACCCATGGCTGGAGGCGAACCAGCGATCACAGTATTACGAGTACCAAGTCTTAACCAACTGGGCTATCGAAGCGATCGAGGTTAAAGGAATTAAACATAGTCACTTGCGTGTCACGAGCCCAGCTTTAAACAAACTATTTTTTCAAAAATTCAAATTATAAGAACGGGATTGCATAGCTTGTGGTGTTAAATGACTTGTAGTAATTTTAAAAAACTGATTTTACGATTGGATGTGTCATAATTAATAATTTTATAATTTGTGCCTGCTATATGGCTGGATTAACGAGATTCTCATTGACCCTACCTACTATAGGAAATTTCCGATCGGAGGTAAAGGCAGATCGTAAATATAAAAACGAGTTACAAATTTGATTTTAATATATTCCTGAAATACTAAGTATGAAAAGGTCTCATATAGGTAAAAAAGCCGGGTTGCGTTGCTCTCAGCTACAGTGTTTCGGCTACTTTTCAAGTCGTAAATATAAAAACGAGCTACAAATTTGATTTTAATATAGTCCTGAAATACTAAGTATGAAAAGGTCTCATATAATATTATTAAATTATTTATAAAACCACGGCTATTATCCATTTTTCATATTTGAAATGCTAGAATATGGTAAATTTTATGGTGTTATGTGTAATTACAAAAAACATTATAGCCCCGATGCGAACTTTCTATTTTGTCATCCTCAAATGGCCTAACAGGTCGTTGCCTGCCGGCCACAATTATATATATCAGCAATAAGATAACATGAACAAGAAGATATACGTATTGCTTGAGTAAGAAAGAGATAAACATAGTAGCAAGTATTGGAGAAGGCTTGACTAATTTTAATTATGACATTTGTCAACTAAACATGCCTACTAATATAATTTTTTGTATGGCTATCTTTTTCTTACAATTTCGTTGAAAAAATGTTTTGACACCGTCATTTCACTTAAAATTTTTCAAAAACTGACATCATGTCACTTGAAATTATACAAAAAACGATATTTTTATTCAATAAGCGATAAAAAATACGCCATCCCACATCATTTCACTTAAAAAATTATCACAATTCGTCTTACAAAACGATTTATAATAACGGAAATGATGTAAAAACAGTTTAAGAGTTATTTCTAAGCATAATTTTGCAAACGTTTAACAAATAAACCGTAATTTTTTAAAGTACATCACACAATTATGAAATCGTAGCTCAATTTATATGAATTTTCGACACTTTGTATACGTAAAATAGCTTCAAATACTAATATTTGAATAAAAACATGCAATTTCCAAAGCATTTCGTTTAAAATTTTAGAAAATCGACATCATCTCCCATGAAAATTTATAAAAATCGGCATCTTGTCACATTAAATTCTGCAAAAACGACAAAAAACAATATTTTTATACAACTTTCATTGAAAAAATAGTAAAATTTTACGAAAATACGTCTGCGTTGACGACAAATTAAAATAAATTTGAATAAAAGCACGCAAAAATTACGAAAAGACGTATGTGTTGACGACAAATTAAAATAAATTTGAATAAAAGCACGCAAAAATTACGAAAATACGTATGTGTTGACCCCCAAAGTAACAAAAATTTTAATAAAACACGCAATTTCATTGAAAAATCTACTACCACCTACATTTCGATAAACAAAACTTCAGTTATGTGGGCTCTTTGTGCATTTTTATTACAAAAATTCTTGTACAATTGACTAAATATGCATGTGATGACGAGTGATGACGAAGTGAACAAAAATCACGCAATCATACAGCATCTCACATAAATTTTCACAAAAATCGACATCATGTCACATAAATTATACAAAAACTGTCATCATATCACTTGAAATTATACAAAAAACGACATTTTCATTCAACACACGATGAAAATTGAACAAAAATCACGCAATCATACAGCATCTCATAAATTTTCACAAAAATCGACATCATGTCACAAAAATTATACAAAAACTGCCATAATGTCACTTGAAATTATACAAAAAACGACATCTTTATTCTACACACGATGAAAATTGAACAAAAATCACGCAATCACACATCATCTCACATAAATTTACACAAAAATCGACATCATGTCACATAAATTATACAAAAACTGCCATCATGTCACTTGAAATTATACAAAAAACGACATTTTTACTAAACACACGACGAAAATTGAACAAAAATCACGCAATTACACGCCATCTCACATAAATTTTTACAAAAATCGACATTATGTTACATAAACTATGCATAATTTTGCAAATGTTTTACACTTTTTATAAAATGCATCGCTCAAAATTAAAAGAAATAGCAATTTCGTTGAAAAAATCTTTTACCACAAGCATTTCGATAAACAAAATTCAAAAATCCTTGTACTTTTGATGGAAATATATGTATGTTGATCCAGTGGCGTAACTAAGATTTTGCTCTGGGGGGTGTTCTGGGAGGGTGATCAACCTTACAATAAGAATTTAAAAAAAAATGAGCGTACCATAAAGTATAGTTGATTTCATTTCTATAGGACTTGCGACAGGCCTTGATTTAACTTCTTGGCAGTATAGACCACCTAGTTACATTTAAGAATTTATTTTGTGCTTATTATTTGCTTATTAACCAACAGAAATCAGAAATAATTATTTGTTAAATAAATAACAACTTAGCTTGCTTGCAAAACAAAATTGCAAGATAATGCCTGTCCTTGCAATAACTCTATAACCTATGAAAATGTTAAATGTCATTTTGACTGCAAAAAATTAGTTACATCACGGCCTACTGCAAGTCCTTTAGAAATGAAAGCAACTATACTGTTTATTTATAAACAATAAAATCATTACAATTGTAATACAACTTATAGTAGTAATTCAAGTTTTCTTGTTTTTTTTTTGCTGACTCGTTTATAATTTCATCTACGTTCACCTGCAGTTCTCTGTGAATGGAGAGCATTGCCAATCCATTCAGCCTATATAGCGATGTTGTATTTCGGAGGTACCTTAAGTGTTAATTCTACCGGGTGTCTTAAAAAGGATTACATCTAGTATGCTTTGAATTTCTCATAATCCAACCTAAAATTTTACTTAACATTGGCAAGACTGTAAGTCTATGTCAAATTCGAGGTTAGCAGGTTAGGTTTTGCGTCAGTTTTGACACATAGCCTGCTAACCTCGAATTTGACATAGACTTACAGTCTTGCCAATTTCAAGTAAAATTTTAGGGTGCATTATGGGAAATTCAAAGCATACTAGATGTCATTCATTTTAAGACACCCGTTATTTAAGGTGGGGAATGATCTTTCAGCTGTTGCAGTTGGCACAGGAACTTGAATACGATGGGAAACATGCCCTTATTGCACGTAGCTAGCGCATCCATTGCTGTCTTATATGGAAGATTTTGTAAATTTTGGCAATTTGAACTCAGCAATCATGTCCGAAGGAGGTTCGTTGAGATCGGATTTTAAAAATGGTCGAGTCCGAATTCCGAATGTAATAATTGACATTCAGTTATACATTACTAAAATGTAGTTTTAGATTTTTTTTGTTTAAGACGAATTTTAGTTATTCCTAAGGTAGTCCAGTCAAATGGTAGAAAATAGGGGAAAGTTTTGGTGGAGTTTTGATATTTGGTTACTACATGTTTTTTTGGGTCGCTGTACATGAAAACCAGGTTTTCCAACAAACATTTTGACAGGAAACGTGTTTTTTAAGTAAAATCGGTGTAAAAAAACGATTTTTTCAGTTTTTCTAAAATTACCCGAAAGCTGTCCATTTTGCGTAAATGTTGAACCTATATGTAATGAAAGAAGATAAAATTTCCTACATTTTATATACTTGAGGATTTTTTCTCCGATCAATCGTTCAGCCGCGAGAGCGCCGCGAAGTTATAGCCCAGTCAAATGGTAGAAATGGGGGAAAGTTTTGATGGAGTTTTAATATTTGGTTCCTATACGTGTTTTAGGTCGCTGTACACGAATATCTGGTTTGCCAACAAGAATTTTGACCGAAAACACGTTTTTTAAGCAAAAACTGCTGCCGCATCAGGTAATAGAGTACAATGGTTTAAAAAGTGTTAGTGCGGCATCAGTCGGGCCTCTGCTTTTATAAAATTTTAAAATAAAAAGGGATGGAGACATTGCGTACGTCACACAGCAGACAGGTTGGCACTTGTAAAATTCAGCGATAACGCATCACGACAAATAATAAAACGGCAGCTGAGGGTCAAGTCTTTCGATAAAATATATATCAAAACCGATTTAGAAATTTGTACATGACTTAATTTATATGAAATATTGTATGAAATTGCATGTAGAAGGCTTTTTAAACTATATGTTTTCTTAATTATGCAGAGAGTGCTCGTTTATATAGGGAGGCAGGTTGGCCGAATGGTTAAGGCGTCAGATTCAAGCTCTGATCTCGAGAGAGAATACGGGTTCGATTCCTGTACCTGTCATATTTTTTTTATATATTTATTATGAAAGTCTTAATTTTAAGCTAGTTTATTCACGACGGCTCTACCAGAACAAACGATTGAGCTCCTTTTCGACTAAAATGGACCAAGAGCGGAAGATGTTGATTGTATCGCCGGAATTTGTTCAACGTCTTAAGTCTGGCGAGAATGCGGAGAAAAATATATTATCACAGCTTGATGACGAAATGCAAAAAGTTTTAAAGTCCAAATTAACTGATCACGATAAATGGGTCCAGTACAATCAGGTTTTACAGAGGTACCTTCATTTCACAAACCAGGCGCGACAGCCAATCAAAATACCTATTGAAACAACCAGTGACAGCCTATCAAATGCCGTTATTTTATCTACACTTCCCAAAACTTTTAAGAAAAAAGCTGAAGTTTTCCTACGCATTTTAAGTACCTCAAACGATGTGAGCTGGGATCACAAGGGTACCGTGACTATAAAGGGTGAAATTTTACCGGGGTCTAACATAGTCGATTTAGTTCACGACACTCTGAGGCCTCGAAAAACTATTAATCCACCCGGACGCCTACAGTTTGCTGATTACATCAAAGGCCTTAACGTTGCTAATGTGCTGCTAGCTAAACCTAAACAGCAAAAGAAACCAACCCCGACTGGTACTACAGGAAAAACC